>CM076575.1:1720152889-1720519463 GCA_034641835.2 Pinus albicaulis
GACCTATCGATTGATGTTATGATGTATCATCTATGATTTTATTCTAACTCCCTTAACGATGATTCCATTTGACTTCATCTTTTCCAACGAACGCTTACATGTACCGTAGAAAAATGGTATATTGAGTTACCTAGATATTCGTTTCATGATTTAAGCTCTTTAGCCACCACCTTCCTCACACATTCCGAGTTTCCCATAAGATATTAAATTTAAATGGAATTTTTGACCAACTTCAAAAAACCAGACTCCATTCATATCTCAGATTACATTCATGAGTGAAGGCATCATCGCTAGTTAGTCAAGACTTATGTTCTTGATCAATTGTTAGAATAATGGTTTACCAGATCTCTATTGTCGCCTATAATATAATATGTGGATAAAGGTGGAATCGTGACCAAAGAGAAGGTTATTTTGCATGCACAATATTTGGACCTTGGTTATACCCAATCGGGTGTTGGAAACACTAAGAGGTAGCTGAATCAGTATTTCTTTTCAATTGTTAATTTTACCAGTTAGATCACTTATATTTAGCACACAAAATGAACAATTATTGAATAGATACTTATATTAATTTCTTCTTTAAAATAAGTAAAGTAAAATAATGATATAGGGCTCCAACCCTAGATGAAGACTCCAATCTTCTACGCTCCAACCTGTATTGTGCCAAGCACCAACTTGGTCCTTCCAAGGCTCCAACCTTGTCAATTTGAGGCACCAACCTCTAGGGCTCCAACCCTATCTCTGGTACAGGTTCTGACTTGGTTTCTTGAGGACTCCAATCCTCTAAGGCTCCAACCCTATCTTCCAATGCACTGACCTTGTCTCTATGAGGCTCCAACCTCTTGGGCTCCAACCCTCAACTTCACTTCGACAAAATATGTTTGGTTATTCTCCACGACTCCCAAAGTATTCTTCAACGAGCCCTGTCACACTGATTCTCCACACCAGATCATAAATTACAACCTTTTCTTCACATGAAGGTGTCTCCACTGCTCTTCATGACACCCAAACACTTTCTCCTAGGTTACCTCATGATGGCTTCAATACATCATGTTCTTCAAGGCAGGTCTACAAAATTCTCTCCAATTTACCTTTCCAAAACTTTAAGTCTTCTTCAACAAGACTTTTATGGTTGCTACAATAATGTATGTCTTCAATATTTTCTTCTACAAGCTTACTAGATGCTACTCTTCAACAGCAACTTTCTAAGACTGCCTTGATAACGATTTCAACCTTGCTCCAAAAGTGTGCAAAAGCTATTTGAGGGCTAAGATAAAACTTTATAAACAATGCACCTTCAAGACTGCTGTAAACACCTTCTACAGGAAGCTCCAAAATGTCAATATGGACTCCAAGTCTGCTTCAACCATGCACTAGGGACTGCCTGAACAAGGTGTCAAATCTTCAATGTTTACTGCAAAGGGGTTCTACAATTCTGCTCCAAAGATGACAGTCAAGTCCACAAAGCATAGAAGGTATTTTTCATGTTTACTTCAAAAAATATTATATTAGGTTGCATCATTTATTCTTGAACATTGTTGCACAAAGGATTTCAAGGCTGCTTTTATCTCTTACTACTTGAGGATGACAATATGTACTTATTGAACAGGAACCTTTACTTCAAATGATGAAATACAACAACATTTTGTTATTGGCCTTAGATCAATCCAATAAACCGCATATTTGAACTTCAAATTTTGAACTTTATGCCACAGTTCCGAGGTATAATAGATATTCATCAAAAAAAAGTCTTGAGACTGCAATCTGGAAAACCCAAACAAGTCCAACGGTGTTGATCCTTAACTCTGACAACTGCAATAATAAAAGGTCTGAAGTCCTATACCTATGTCTTGTCCAAGGCTGCCAAACAGGTCCAAAGTCTTGTAGCTATCACTCAATAGATCTGAGGTTTGGTTCAGAGGTATGCAACTTCGGGTCTGCATGGTCCAAAGTTTAAGGGTATAATGTGAGTTACTGCAATAATAGTTTAGACCCAAAACTTATTTATATCGTTTTTGTGCTTTATCTTTTCCTTTATCTGAGATGTTGTGGTACTTTTGTGATAATAACTGAGGTGGATAATTGACAATGAGTTATGAAACCCTTATATATATTATTTTTTGCAAGAAATGATGAAGAAACATGTCACTGTATGGAGGCTGACTTGAATGACAGGGTGTAGGTCGGTGCACTCTCAAAAAAATATTTTTTAACTTGAAAATTCAATATCTCACAAACTATTTGGAATTTCGGGGCATCTAAGGGCTCATTAGAAAGGTGAAAATATACCCTAAAATATGGTACAAGATTAAAATTGAGAATCTGCCTCTAGGGTAGTGAAAATTATTTTTTAATGAGACTGACCTTGAAATTTAGTGCATAAAATATTTGGAACAGAATGCGTGTTTGGGACAACATGTGGTTATTGAAGGCCTCTCCGTTTTTTTCACCAATAATATTATTATGTGTGTCATCCTTCGAGTATCCAACAAATTCATCATGATAGTGAACCCATAATTTTCCATTTGGAGAGCTTCAAAGATTTTTCCAACCACCATCTAGATCATTAAATGAGATCTTCCAACAATGTCATCATATGCCATCAAGTTTACTTCAAGTCCTTCATGTCATGTCCCCAATAATTTTCCATGTCATCAAATCGTCCTCCATGTCATCATATAGTTTCCAACCATGTCATCAGGACCTTCATCGAATGACATCATCAAGTGTAGTCTTCTAGGTTACCAAACAAGGTACATGATTGACTCTTGGCACCTTAAGAATATTTTCCATCTTGACATCATGTCGGTTCCAGGCTTATTTATCAAGTGTAAGAACATCATCATTAATGGAAACCTTATTAACCAAGAGGGACTTGTTATCATTAGCAACTACCTCTTCATACGAGATCTGCATGATATCACTGCAAAGGTTCGCCCTTGAGGTTTTTAGGTCTTTACAAGAATATTGATCCTCATATTGACATCGATGACAACCTTATAACAAGAATATCCCCCGTTGTCATTGATGGAAATATTATTTCCCTTCCAAAATTTTATCCCCCTTTGACATCAATGGAAAATGGGGTGCCAAAGTGCTCCCCCTATCATGTTTCTTCCCCTGTCATGGTACTCGTTCTTCTTGCAATGTGGTCCATGATCAATGTGTTTACATTTCTTCAATGGAGTTTCTCCCTAGGGATGATATTATCAAAGGATGATTATCCATCAAGGATTTCATAGGGCCCATTCACGGATAGCTTCTGCAAGAATGCTTAAGAATCATAAGCTCAAGAATCACAAATCTCACCCTAACTGTATTGTCACTTTTTGGCAGAGTCTCACCATCAAATACTTGGAATATCAAGGATGAATTCATAAATTCAACAACATGTGTTGTTGGCTGGAGTGTTCTAGAGACTTTCGAACCCAATTTTCTTCCTTGTCCATACCTGTGTAGCTTTCATCTCTGGCTTGGCTGTCATGGTTTTAGGAACCTAAGTCAAGTTACAGTCACGTGCCATATGTCCAATGTTATGGTAGTTGAAGCACTCCATCTTTTTCATGAATGAGTAATCATGAATTCTTCTTGAAAAATTGCTTCTAAAAGATTTATGGGGACCATTATATTTGTCTTTGTGATATGCTCTACAATCATTTTCCATATGCCCAAAGTTTGTACAAGAATAGCAATATCCAAGAAATATACTTTGGTACCTGGGAGATGAAGAGTTCCTTGGAGTACTTCTGAAGTGTTTTTGCCTTGGAATTCTTTGATGATATTCATTTCCTTTTGTATTCTTGACATCATCTATAAATCTCCTTTGAGTAGTGTTTCTTCTAATGTCATCTTCACTCTTGCCTTTGCTGGAACTGGGAGTATCATTTCTTCCTGGCTTCCTCGCATCGTTGTTGTTTGAAGCATTATCATTCTTGATTGAGGGTTCAAATACATATCCAAGACATGATTTATCAAGGGGGGATATTTGATGACTTAGGATGTCATCTAGGGTTTGAGAACTCTTCAAGTTCTTATTCAAAAAGTCAACTTTCTTTTTAAGAGAGACAATTTCTCCTTTCAATTTTTCACAATCTTCATCTTTCATGACTAGTTGTTTCTTCATTTCTTCCATCATCCTTGTTGCTTTGTGTGATTCGATTTTAAGGGAGATGATATTTGATTTCATTATGAAGATTTATTCATTCTCCTTTTCTAGATTTTTCTCCATTTATTCTTTTATTCTTGTAGCTTCACATGTTTCGGCCTTGAGAAGATTGATGTCTAATTTTAGTTTGAATATTTCTTCATCCTTTTCTTCTAGTTGATTTTTAAGAGAGGAGACCTCTTCCTTGTATTGACCAATCTATGATTCAAGATGGTTCATGCTCTTAAGTATTTGTTCAAGGTGGCTTGACAAATTTTCTTCCCTTTTCTTTGCCTTATCCAATTGATTTGTCATAGATATGGTTTCTTCATGATGCTTTCTTTTGTTTTGATGAAATTCCTCTTTAATTTTGACGACCTCCTCATATATTTCTTATACTTGAAGCTTGACAAAGTCAACTTCCTTCCTTGTCTTGTCTTGGTTACCATATTGTGCTTTCTTCTTAAGTTCCTCATTTTCCTTTTTCAAACTGTTAATCTCTTCCATGGAAGCCATAAGTTTATTCAGGAGATCTTCTTCAAAGTCTTCGTTGTTCTCTTCTTCTTCTAGGTCTTCTTTGGCCTTGATGTCGTCATTCTTATTTTCAACTTCGTTGATGGGTTTTCAATTTCCTTCTTGCTTTCCATCATATTCTTGACTAGAGGTCACTGTCAATGCTCCTTTTGAGTGAATATCATGAAGTTTGTCCCATATGCCTTTTGCTGACAAACATTTTTCCAAATTGGCCTTCATAGAATCAGGTAGCCCATTCAAGATTTCTTTCATTTATCTTGTATTATACTCCTTGGATTATTCTTCCATCATGCTATCAATAATCAATTATTTCCAAACTTCAATGCCTTGAATCTTTAAGAAATTCCTCATTCTTGCCTCCCATATATCAACGTTTCCATTGAACAATGGGGCCTTCACAAATTGATTGAATTCAATTTCGATAGTTGAGGAAGACACATCTTTAGGATGATTGGAGACTTTCTTCCTTGGCTTTGCCAATTGTGTTCTAATGATCAACCTTCAAGCTGCTAGGCTTTGAGTGAAGGTATTGGCTCTGATACCAATTGTTGGAAATACTGAGAAGGGGTTGAATTGGTATTTCTTTTCAATCGTTACTTTTACCAGTTAGATCACTTATATTTAGAACACAAAATGAACAATGATGGAATAGATACTTATATTAGTTTCTTCTTTACAATAAGTAAAGTACAATAATAATATAGGGCTCCAACCCTAGATGAAGACTCCAATGTTCCAAAATCCAACCTCTATTGTGCCAAGCACCAACCTTGTCAATTTGAGGTACCAACCTCTAGGGCTCCAACCCTATCTCTGGTACAGGCTCCGACCTTGTTTCTTGAGGACTCCAATCCACTAGGGCTCCAACCCTATCTTCCAAGGAACTAACCTTGTATCTATGAGGCTCCAAACTCTTGTGCTCCAACCCTCAACTTCACTTCGAAAAAATATGTTTGGTTATTCTTTATGGATCCCAAAGTCTTCTTCAACGAGCCTTGTGACACTGAGTCTCCATGCCACATCATCAATGACAACCTTTTATTCACATGAAGGTGTATTTACTGCTCTTCATTACACCCAAACACTTTCTCCTAGGTTACGTCATGATGGCTTCAATGCATCATGGTCTTCAAGGCAGGTCTACAAAATTCTCTCCAATCTACCTTTCCAAAACTTCAAGTCTTCTTCAGCAAGACTTTTATGGTTGCTCCAATAATGTATGTCTTCAATATTTTCTTCTACAAGCTTACTAGATGCTAGTCTTCAGCAACAACTTCTTATGACTGCCTTGACAAGGATTTCAACCTTGCTCCAAAAGTGTGCACAAACTGTTCGAGGGATAAGATAAAATTTTATAAACAATGCACCTTCAAGAATACTGTAAACACCTTCTACATGAAGCTCCACAATGTCAAGATGACCTCCAAGTCTACTTCAACCATGCACTAGGGACTGCCTAAACAAGGTATCAACTCTTCAATGTTTGCTGCAAAGGGGCTTCTACAATTCTGCTCCAAAGATGAAAATCAACTCCACAAAGCATATAAGGTATTTTTCATGTTTTCTTCAAATAAGATTATATGAGGCTGCATCATTTATGCTTGAACATTGTTGCACAAAAGTTTTGAAGGCTTCCTTTATCTCTTACTGCTTGAGGATGAAAATATGTACTTATTGAGCAGGAACCTTTACTTCAAATGATGAAATACAACAACATTATGTTACTGGCCTCAGATCAATCTAGTAACCCATAGATTCGAACTTCAAATTTTGAATTTTATGCCACAGCTCTGAGGTATAATAGATATTCACCACAGAAAAGTCTTGAGACTACAATCTGGAAAACCTAAACAAGTCCAACGGTACTGACTCTTAACTTTGGAAATTGCAATAATAAAAGGTTTGAAGTCCTGTACCTATCTCTTGTCCAAGGCTGCCAAACAGGTCCAAAGTCCTATGGCTATCACTCAACAGATCTGAGGTTTGGTTCAGAGGTATGCAACTTCAATTCTGCATAGTTCAAAGTTTAAGGGTATAATCTGAGTTACTGCAATAATAGTTTAGACCCAAAACTTATTTAAATCATTTTTTCCTTATCTTTTCCTTTATCCGATATGTTGTGGTACTTTTGTGATAATAGCCAAGGTGGATAATTGAGAATGAGTTATGAAATCCTTATATATAGTATTTTTTGCAAGCCAAGATGAAGAAACACGTCACTGTATGGAGGCCGACTTGAAAGACAAGGTGTAGGTCGGGTCACTGTCAAAAAAATATTTTTTAACTTGAAAATTCAATATCTCACAAACTATTTGGAATTTCGGGGTGTGTATGGGCTCATTAGAAAGAAAAAATTATGCCCTAAAATATGGTAAAGATTAAAATTGGGATGCTGCCCCTAGGGTAGTGAAAATTATTTTTTAATGAGACTGACCATGAAATTTAGTGCAGAAAATATTTAGGACAGAATGAATTTTTGGGACAACATGTGGTTATTGATGGCTTCTCCATTTTTTCACCAATAATATCATTATGAATGTCATAATTCAAGTATCCAACAAATTCATCATGATAGTGAATCCATAATTTTCCATTGGAGAGCTTCAAATAGTTTTCCAACCACCATCTAGATAATTAAATGAGATCTTCCAACAATGTCATCATATTCCATCAAGTGTTCATCAATTCCTTCATGTCATGTCCCCAATCATTTTCGATTTCATCAAATGGGCCTCCATGTCATCATATAGTTTCCAACCATGTCATCAAGACCTTCATCGAATGACATCATCAAGTGTAGTCTTCTAGGTTACCAAACAAGGTACATGATTGACACTTGGCACCTTAAGAATATTTTCCATCTTGACATCATGCTAGTTCCAAGCTTCTTTATCAAGAGTAAGAGCATCATCATTAA
Source organism: Pinus albicaulis (assembly GCA_034641835.2). Lineage (NCBI taxonomy): Eukaryota > Viridiplantae > Streptophyta > Pinopsida > Pinales > Pinaceae > Pinus > Pinus albicaulis. The sequence goes on from CM076575.1 coordinate 1,720,160,485, forward strand.
TGGAATACTTATTAACCAAGAGGGACTTGTCATCATGAGCAAGGACCTCTTCATACGAGATTTGCATGGTATCACTACAAAGGTTTGCCCTTGAGGTTTTTAGGTCTTTACAAGAATATTGATCCTCATATTGACATCAATGAAAACCTTATAACAACATCATGAACACTCAATGATAAGATATCGAACGCTATGAGACCTTCAAATATTTTTCCTCCTCCACCTGGTAAATAATATCATGTTGATGATGCCATGATTGGTTTTTCTAACTCGTAGTCAACGAGTAAATGATATTATGTTGCTATTACCACATATTCTTAACCCTCAATCCCATCCTCTCGTGTCTTTTGCTTCCAAGATAATTTTTATTCAACTGATAAAGGAAAGTCTCAAGAGAAACCTAGGAGCAAGAATAAAGGAAAAGGTAAGAAATAGAAATACCCCTCACCGTAGGATAAAAAAATAATCAATCCTCCAATGAGAAATGGAAGCCTCGATACCCATACTTAATTTGCAACGAAGATCACTTTACATGTTATTGTCTGTACTGTGCTAAAGTGATAGTTTCTTAATTCTCCCACTTCTCCCACGATCTTGATTAAACCATTTCCCAAACATGAGACTCACATGGTTACCTAAAACCCTTCTTCCTCTAACATGGTTTTGATGCTTTTCTCCTTGAATCCATAATTTGATGTTATGGTGGCCACTTGGAACAAGGACTATGGTAACGTTAACCCACTTAATGGTCAAGATATTGATCAAATTGTGAGTTTGAAATCACCTTAATCTGATCCTACTCCACCTATGATTCCTGCATAATTGACTATCAAGCCTTCGAAGGGTGTTATTCATAATTCTGCTTTCAACCCTCATTCAAGAGCTACTCAAAATTATAGTGTAATTGAAGACTTGGCTTAGTATCCATCAACTGTGTTAATTCTTGAGGTGTTGCAAAACTGCCCTGCCCAAAATATGGCCTTGTTGTCAGTTATCAGATGTGTGGATCCATCAGATTCCATTCTAATGCTTTTATCTCATGAAAACTATACCAGTAGACTTCCAGATCAATTAGATTTTATAATCCATGTCCTCCTCCTGTTATGCGGATTAATCCCTCTTGCGGACAAGAGTGATCTCCCTAGTATTCTATGAATAGCTAGAAACAAACATCCATTTGTAAATCATTTTCTCTAGATTATTGTCAATTTAGAATTATTATAAACAAAGCAAGAGGACATGCCCCTACATTAAAATCCATTTTTTGGTGCAATATTTTATCCAGTCGCTCCAAAAAGGCTTCTCCAGTAAGTAGAACCTGCAGTCAAAGATAGACAAAAGAGTTAAAAGAACCTGAAACATATAATAATTAAGAAAAACTAATCTAACATAGTGATTAAGGAGTTTAAGTATTGAATTATTCAAATAAGCACAAGAAAAACTCAATGAGAAAAGGAGATCCATATGTATTATCTTTGAATGAAAAGAGTAACTTTACAACCTAATGCATTGATGTCATACAAGTTTCTCCGAGGGTCCTGAACAATCGTTCCTCCTTCAGTTTGACAAGCCTTCTATAATGTTCCTGAAATTAGCATAGATCTAATTGGAACATTAATTTTTCCTATATTAGCTAGGAAGTGAATAAATGGGTAAGGAGGCCCATGAATAGAACTAAACTCCTTCACAGTGTGAAAGGGATCATCAGAGTAGCTCTATTTTGCACCCTCTAGTGTGAAAAGGGGAAAATGCATGAGGACAAGGTCAAGTTTGACCAAGTCAACAACTCTGCCATAGTGGGAGTAAATCACCTTGAGAGATAGCGCAGTGTGAAAGGGGAAGAGATCATTTGGTGGAGGAAAACCTAATGTGTGGGGCCAAGGAAAGGAGGCTTTCATTATTATAAAGGGAGGACAAGGCAACCATGGAGGGATATGTTGATGAATATAGAATTTGGTCTGTATGACTATTTGTTGTCTTTAGTTGTTTAACTGAGATTGTTGTGCTGCTTAGCACAAGGGATTTCCTATTTAGGATTTTTTCTCCCTTATTAAGAGGCCTCTTGAGGGATTGTACTTCATTCTCCACATTTCAGGCTCAAGTCCAAGCCACCCCCTTCAGCTACAATGTTATTCCTATAGCAGGAAACGTTGTGTTGCTGGGTGTAGCAGTGGAGGGTTCCACAACACCATTTCCTTGGCTCATCTTTCAGAGGAGGGATATTCTATTCCTCTAGGAGGTTAGTGAGGGAGATTTTAGAGCTGATTGCACATCTTTGGCACTAGGAAAAGAACTTCCCATCTCCTACAATGCAGTCCATCTCCTTGATTGTGTTATTTCTGAGCACATTTGCAGTGGGGACTTGCTCCACTGTTTTGGAGGGTGAGATCTTCAAGGATTGGATCAGCCTTTCACCTGAGAGATCAATTGGATGAGATCTATGCATCATATGCAGCATCATCATCTATCTTCTTCCATTTCCAGTTTCTTAGTTGTAGCTGCTACCCTGCAACTCTGACATTTATGTAGATTTTCCATTTTGTGCATATTTCATCCAATCCTTCTAAGGGTTGTGTATTGTTGTTTCCAGGGGTTGATATATTTCTCCCCTATCTATTTTGAGCTATAAATTTCTATATCCATGTATTGAAATTATTTTTTAGCAGTTATTCTTCATATACTACAAAGTCATAGCCATGGCTCTCTTCATGTATCAGTATTTTTCATATTTCTATGTACATGCTTCTTGAGGCTGGTATTGCCTAGCTTGAGTGATTGATTCCTCAAGGATTTGTATACATTTTTGCTGCCATAATATAATATGATGGTTATGTGGATCTTCTGGCATTCCATGTGTTAATGTATCACTGCTACTCCATTTGTGTGTTTACATATTACTGTTGCTCCACATTTGGAATATATTAAGATATTCCCAAGAGTAGAATTTCCCTATTTTGGGATATTACAGTGGTATTAAAGCATGATATTTGGCTCAGCCTGTGAGTTTTAGCCATAAGAAGATAGAAGAGATCAAGATGATGAAGAGGATGAGCTTACTCTCATCAGTTTTTAGATCCAGAAAGGACCTCTTCAAGGAGGTGAAGAAGATGGAAGAAGGAGAAGAGTAAGGACCATGCACTTCCTACTCTCAAAGAGAAGAAGACATGAAGAATAAAGAACACTTGGAACTCAAAATTCTAAGTGAGTATCTTGCTGAATACAAAGCTAAACCTAGAGCCTTCAATAAGACTCTAGATTTACCACAATTTATTCAGCTGGAAGAAGAAAGAAGATCCCACAGCTATGGGATGATGAGAGGCAATAGATTTATATTGTCCACTTATGATGGATCACTCACATGTGCAGCAGAAGTTTGGGTGAAGAAGCTAAAGGTTTTCTTCCTGCTACATCCTGTAGTAGATAGAGAGGCTGTAGAAATTGCAGCGCTGCACCTTGAAGGTGAAGCAAATACTTGGTGGTTTAGCCATTGGAGCCATGCAAGGGTATCTACTCTTGCTAAATTTTCCCAAAGGATGATCAGAAGATTTGGCAAAAGGAATGATGAGCCCTCACCACCAGTTGAAGAGGCATGTACCAATGTTGTTGTGACCATGGAGGAGCAACCTTCATCTTCAACAATTTGGGAAGCCAACACATATGAGGAGGAAACTCTTACAGCCCTGCAAGGAGCTTAAAAATTTCACCAAGGTATGCTTAAATGTCCATCTCTTATCATTTCAACAAACATTATGGATGGGTCCACATCATTGCATGCTATTGATTTAGAGCAACAAAATTGCACTGCGCTATACAAGAGAAGTGATTCCTCATGGGAGCATTCAGAGGGCAGATTCATTCAGGAAGCCATGAAGGAAGCAGTAAGAAGGAGTAGACATATGGAGATAAGAAACTCTTTATCCTCTCTGGATGACACTCTCTCAATGAGCACGCCACATCTCAAAGAGAGACTTCTACTTGCAGCAGATCCAAGACCTCTTTGGTTTTGGAAGGCCATGCATGAGGAGGAGATATCATGGAGAGATTTCATTGGAGGTGCCCTTCAACACATCATGGAGTGCAAGGTTTTTCAACATTTTGAGGAGGTTCTTCCCTTCTCACACTTGGATCTTCATGGATTGAAAGAGGAACATATAGTTGATGGAGGACATCTTCGGATGGATAACATCTCTCCTGATTGTGTTGGAAATTTCTTGAGCCATACACATCATTATGGGAGGTTTTTTCCTACCACCTATTTAGGTCCTTATGGGATCAAATTGATCCTTGGGAATATTGCATTTCAAAATCCCATGAAGTGTAGAAATATGATTTGGGACGATGGTGGCCCTCACGAGAGGAGTACCAAGAGGGAGGATGGAAGGAGACATCCACAAATGATCGAGTGGATGTGGATGGTGAGCAAGAATCTAGAAAGATACTTGCAGATCTATGATACCGGGCAGCAGGAGGCATGGTTGTGCTGGTTACTCTTGAAGGATTTTTTCCATCACTTGGCATACACTTTTTCTAAGGGTATGGGGATGGAGGAGATGTGGCGAGATGCTTACATCATTGAGCAGCAAAGAGTATGGATGCATGGTGTTGATGCGAACTTCATATCAATCATTATGTTTTCATCATATGATATGTACGATGGGAGTATGAGGAGGCAGAAAAAAAAATTGTTTCTTGGGTTGTTCTTTGGAGAGCAAGGGCAGATTTGCTCTTACATGTTGTATGATGTTGCAGGAGTAGGAGATGGCACTATCATGGTGAAAAGGGGATACTCCTTGGCCTTTGATGATCAAGAATTACTTCCATCTTGGGAGGAATTCCATATTTTCAGCAACATTATTGGAGGAGTCTTTCACAATAATCATGTCAAAGAATTGAGCTATGGGTTGGCAGGAACCTATTTGCATAGGTAAACAACACTGTTCTTTTGGAGCATGGACTTATTCATGTATTCATGCATCACTTTACTTTCAACAGATGGTGAGAATTTTATTTTTGCATCTATTGATTATGTAACACAGTATTTGCATCTTCTTACCATTATCATACAATGCATTGTTCCACAAGAGGGCAAGTTTATTGTTGAGCCCCATGAACAAAAATTTTCCAACTATTATGATGGAGGTAGCCATCCTTTGTATCACCATGGAAATTTTTTTGATTATTTATTATATGCTCAGTTGACACAGTCACTCATTTGCTATCCACTAGTAGATGTGATGATTCACACAACTAGCAATTTGTCAAAAAACCACTTGCCATGCTATTTTCTGAAGTTGCAGTGGGAGAGACTACATTGTGTCCACTTGAGACATTTTTTGTATCATGCATCATCATGTAAAACATTCAGCAAACTTCTCATTTGGATACCCTATGATGAACATGTCCTATTCACCATGGATGAGATGTTTTGGGCCAGCTTGTTCTTCCATGTTGTAGGATTGTTCTTCATTTTTCCACTTGAGGGAAATACTTTTGCAGCCCAGGATCAGCACATACTCTACACTTATCATGAGTGGAGAGAAGGAAAGTGTGGGGTATACTACCTTGTCTACCATGATCAGATTTTCAACCCACATACTTTGCATGAGCCAAAGGTGGAGGAAGACTTTCAGGAGTTGCCATGTTGGAGGGTAACTCATTTTGTGTGGATGATTTCTTGGAGATGGGAGATTCATATGGAGATAGTAGATCCCAATTCATTTCAGCCTACATGCCTCAATAAGGCCCTTTAGTTCTATCATTTTAGTTTCTTGAGGACAAGAAACATTTGGGAGGGGAGGACTGTAACGTTCCCGAAATTAGCATAGAGCTAATTAGAACATTAATTTTTCCTATATCAGCTAGGAGGTGAATAAATGGGTAAGGAGGCCCATGAATAGAACTAAAATCCCTCACAGTGTGAAAGGGATCATCAGATTATCTCTATTTTTCACCATCGAGTGTGAAAAGGGGAAAATGCATGAGGACAAGGTCAAGTTTGACCAAGTCAACAATGCTACCATAGTGGGAGTAAATCACCTTGAGAGATAGTGCAGTGTGAAAGGGGAAGAGATAATTTTGTGGAGGAAACCCTAATGTGTGGGGCCAAGGCAAGGAGGCTTTCATTAGTATAAAGGGATGACAAGGTAGCCATCGAGGGATATGTTGATGAATATAGAATTTGGTCTATATGACTATTTGCTATCTTCAGTTGTTTAACTGAGATTGTTGTGCTGCTTAGCACAAGGGATTTCCTGTTTAGGAATCCTTCTCCCTTCTTGAGAGGCCTCTTGAGGGATTTTACTTCATTCTCCACATTTCAGGCTCAAGGCTAAGCCACCTCCTTCAGCTACAGTGTTATTCCTGTAGCAAGAAACATTGTGTTGCAGGGTGTTGCAGTGGAGGGTTCCACAACACCATTTCCTTGGCTCATCTTTCAGAGGAGGGAGCTTCTATTTCTCTGGGAGGTTAGTGAGGGAGATTTCAGAGCTGATTGCACATCTTTGGCACCAATCCAAGCACTTTCCATCTCCTACAACACAGTCCATCTCCTTGACTGCGTTATTTCTGAGCACATTTGTAGTGGGGACTTGCTCCACTATTTTGGAGGGTGAGATCTTCAGGGATTGAATCATCCTTTTACCTGAGAGATCCATTGGATTAGATATATGCATAATATGTAGCATCATCAACTATCTTCATCCATTTCCAATTTCTGAGTTGCAGTTGCTACCCTGCAACTCCGGCATTTCTGCAGATTTTCCATTTTGTGCATATTTCAGCCAATCCTTCTAAGGGTTGTGTATTGCTGTTTCCAGGGGTTGAGAATTTAATTCCCCATCTATTTTGAGCTATAAATTTCTATATCCATGCATTTACATCATTTTTCAGCAGTTATTCTTCATATACTGCGCAGTCATAACCATGGCTCTCTTCATGTAGCAGTATTTTTCATATTTCTATGTACATGCCTCTTGAGGCTGGTATTGCCTAGCTTGAGTGATTGATTCCTCAAGGATTTGTATACATTGTTGCTGCTATAATATAATATGATGGTTATGTGGATCTTTTGGCATTCCATGTGTTAATGTATCACTGCTACTCCATTGGTGTGTTTACATATTACTGTTGCTCCACATTTGGAATATCTTAAGATATTCCCAAGAGTGTAGAATTTCCCTATTTTGGGATATTGCACCTTCCTCTCTTTGAACCAGCATGGATTTATGGACATAAGGGTGTGATTATTCTCATGCCAACAACAACTAGTGTAGAGAGTATGTTCTCTTGATAATTTCTTCAGCAACTAACATGTATGTCTACCATCTACCTTTGAGACTAAAACATGAGCTCAATTTATAGATAAATGGAAGTAGTTTCAGTTCCATGAAGAGGGGGATGGATTCCTCTCATGAAGGGATTTGAGCTCCATAGACCAAGGGATAAGCTCCATTATTGGAGGGATAGAGCTCCATGAGTGGAGGGATAAAGCTCAAACTGATCATGCCTCTAGAAGCTTCCAGTTGGAAGACTATTAGACTAGCTGGGCTTCTAGAACTTACGTTTTCCTTTATTTGAATTTTTATGGGGTTCCGCAGGTTTTAATAGTAGAACGTACAGGAGTTTCCGTAGGCTATAGAACAAGTATCCACGAACCCACAGGAAAGGCTAGGAAAAGTGAAAAGTTAGAATTTTAAGGGTTTTAATGTGCTTTTCTCTAATTCCAAGACTTGGTTTAGGAAAATTAGGGTTTTTGACTTCTAAGGGAGCACAATATAGGTAGCTATGAACCTCTATGGACAGTAAAATTTAATGGTGACAAAATAATGTGTAATAGGTTTCCCCTTAAAGTGCGAAGTCTGAGGTTGTTGTGAAGAGTGAAGTTCTTTATCATTCTGAGGATTGGATTGTAGACACACTGAACGAAAGCCTGTAAAAACATTCAATGCTATATATATATATATATATATATATCATCACTAAGATATAAATTCCCATACTCATATCAAAACTAACTAAAAGTTTTGGTACAAATATGATTCTAATATGACATCAATAGTAGACACAGTATGGATGCAACCATCTGTCATATGCAGTCTACTGTATCATGAATAATAAAACTCCTCACAGCCTAGATGGTGGAAAATAGATCCGGGGTATTGATTTTCACTTCCCGAACTAGTCCGATTCTATCCATGCGATTAATTGTGTCGAAGTCGAACATGGTAGAAACCAATTGATTACCAGTCAATAATGTGAACTGTTAACAAGTGTAAGAGAAACCACCATTAATGACAATGTCTCTCAAAGTACTCAGTACAATCTATGAAGTGTGAATGAATGATTTGCAGTCGAACACTTCACAGAATCATTCGATCGAAGGTCAATGATGCAACTTGTCATCGAATGCAGGAAACCTTCCATTAGGGCATGGAGATTCCAAGGTACCGGTAGGATTCTAGATCAACTTTCTAGATGATGAGCTGTCGTCGATAGAAAGTGACCCGTCGCAGGAAATCCCATGACATGAAACCATTAAATAAAGTTTTGAAGAAATATTTGTAAGGACTGACTCAAGGATGGTCAATATGAATAGAGACAAATGTTTGCAATGAATGGTTTATCTGAACTGTCTCTTGAACACATAACAACACTGCAGATGGTTTGGTAACTATTGACCTAAAGCTAATACCCAGAAACCGGCTGAAGAATTTCAATGTGGTTTGATTAATTGTTAGAAAAGGGATTTTCCCAACTCAAGTACAAGTATGAAAAAGTGTTGTGCTCAAGAGTAGTACACTACTTTTTAAACAAGGGTGACAATTGGATTCTTTTTCTCTCTTTTCCCCCCACCATTACTGGCAAGTACCTCTTTATTTTTGACAAGCTTGAAGAGGATAATGTTTTCTTGTTTTTGTAAGCTCATCCTTCAAGTGATTCCATATTAGTATTAAAATCGAACCCTAAGAAGGAGTGGTTCGGTCTTGTTTGTAATCGACAGGTCCTTTACGATTAAATTTTAATGAGTCCTGTATAGGAGAAACTCGGTGTTTTTCTGTTTTAGGGAGTCAGAAGAAAAAAATAAGTAAACTCCATGGTTGTAATTTTTCGTAAATTTAGTCTCTCAAGCCCGAAAAAGGATAAAATAATACAAGAGAGAACTCTATTGACCATGATTAGTCAATGTTGACCTTTTTCGTAAATAGTCCATTTCATTCTGGAAAAGGATTAAACTTATACTGAAGGGATGATTATTCATTTCCTTTAATGAGTTCGAATAGTCAAGTACTCAGTGATATTTTCATATTTAGAGAGTCTGAAAAGGGCTTAAAAGAGAACTCCAGGGTTTCACTTTTTCATAATTTTCAAGAGCCTGAATAAATGATAAAAGTATAATCAGCCTCAAAATAATTCTTTTCACCGAAAAAATCTTGTATCCTGCACAGAAACTCAAAAGATTACACATACCTATTTCAAAAAATTAAACATATAAAAAAAATAGCCTTTTAAAGTGAAAAATAAATAAAATATAATATTTTTTTCATTCAAAAACTATAAAAAGGAGTTTAACAAAATCATTTTCACCTTTTCTCTTCAGAGCAGTGAATTGAGAGATTTTGGCAAAAACATTTCGGAGCTAATATCAGGAGAACTAACTGTTCATTCTGTGATTCGTCAGAACCAGGTAATCAACATCATCTTACTCTTCATTTTTGTTTGTTTCAATTCTCCTTTTTAACTTTAATTTCATTTTTTGGGGGGAATTTATGTTCAAAAATGCACTCTCAGGGGTTTGTAGGTCATGTGCACGCTACCGACGAACCCCGATAATTTTTCAAAAGGAAAATTATTAGGCTACTGCAATTTTTATGTGGAGTCCGTGCGGACGTCTACACTATCTCCATAGAAAAACTGCGGAGGCACCGTGACCATTTTAAAATTGTAATATTCCAAAAATTTAGCCTTCAACTAAATGGAATATTATAGTTTTCTTATCATTAGGTAGGTGAATAAGTGGGTTGGAAGGCCCATAAAGCTATTTAGGAGGAATAATAACACTCCTAATGTGAAAAAAGGAATAATAAGTAGCTAGATTAAGCACCTTTGGGTGTGAATTGGAGGAAATACATGTTGAACAGGTCAAATTTGACCAAGTCAACAATGTTGTCATGGAGGAGTGGCATTCATAATGAGATAGCGCAGTTTTAGTGGAGGACAACTTGCATGAGCTTACTGGCAACTATGGATGGGACCCAGTGTGAGAAGGCTCACATACTATATATCGAGGGGATGGTAGCCATTTTTATTCATGTTTTATATTATCATTTTATATTGGTCTATTTAGACTTTGCATCCTTTTGTTGTTTAGCAGGGTTGTTGTGCTGTTTAGCATAAGGGTGTTCCTGATCGAGAATCCATACCTCATCCTTAGAGAAGGAGAGGTTATTTGGGCTAAATTTCCTCATTCTGGCATTCTGGCCAAGCTACCTCCTTTAGCTACAATGCAATTTTTATTTAGAGTTGGGTTGTGTTGCAGGGTGCAACAAAGGAGGATCACATAGAGCCATTTTTTGGCTTGTTTTTCATTGGAGAGGTAGCCTATACATTGGAGGATCAGCAAGGAGGGCTCCTAGGCATATTTCTACATCTTTGGCATTAGGCCAACCATCTACCATCCCTCACAGTGCATTTACAAACCATAACTATGTTAGTTTTAGAGGCAGTTGCTGGGAGGGTTCATTGAGCTCATCAGGAAGGTCTATTTCTGAGTAGAGAGATTAGCCTTATATTTAGAAATACCACTGGTGGAGGACATCATCATTTCAGATCTATCCTAGCCTCATTCTATTCAGTTCCATTTTACAGTGACATATTAAACCTAGGGTTATTTGTCACATTATACATTTCTTGGTATTCTAGCAATCTATTCCAAGTTGGCTAGAAATCATATATTAGAGCCCACCTCTTCTTTCTTGGGAATTTATTTTGTATCTAACAACCATATTTCATTTATATATGTTTACAACAGAAGCTATACTGATATAGACAGTGTTTTCACTACTCTCTGGCATTCTATACAGTTGCAACAACTCATGTGCTGATTGTTCCGATCATTGGAGGCTTGTTCTTATTGCTTGAGTGGCTTGACCCTCAAGATATTTTTGTATATTTTTGTTGATAACTTAATAAAATTATGGCTATAGATTGATCCTGACATGTTTATAATTGTTGTGTTTTACTTTATTATGTCTTGTATTGCTGCTATTTCGATTTTGGAATATTACAAAAATTTACAAATTCTCTTAAAAATGATTAAATTTTTACACTCCAATGGTTTCTAACTTTCAAATGTGTTTATTTGTAGGATATTCCACCATGCTAGAGTGGAGAGAACATTCACAGGAGGCTATAGAAAATGAAGCCATGAATGATCCCGCAACAATGCATGTGTTAAAAAATTATGGTTTATATAAGTTCTGGGCGATCCAATATATGAAAGCACAAGTAGAGCTGATGACATGGTTAGTAAATACATTAGAATTTCAAGATCAGTGCTTTATCATTGGTTACCATCAGCTCAAAATTGAGCTCAAGGATATTTATTTCCTCATTGGATTGTCCCGAAGAGGAGAAAATATATCCTTGTTTGGGGCTAGACAGGGTGGCCTACCCGTTTCTAGCTACAAACAACAATTTTGTAGTGATGAAGCAGATCCAAAGGATAACCAAATAGACATAAAAACTATCTTTCAATTAGATCTCAAAGTGATTGCATTCATGGTAACCAGGTTGTGTGGAAGTGCAGCTCCACATGTAGCCACTAAATCTCAAATGCAAACCGCGGTAGAGTGTTTTAGAGGCACCATATTCAACTGGTACGAAGGGGTATTGGATAACATGAAAGGAAAAATAACCAAAGAAAATAATGCAAAGTTAAAAATCTTTGGTTATGGCACCATTTTGATTTCTTTTTCTTTGGAGAGAATCCTTCTTCTTGCCCCTCAAATTATTCTAGTAGATCGTGTGGAACCTCGGATGGTACGTTGGGTTGCCTTAATGGCCTGCCATGGTGGCGATGGTAGTTTAGTGGTTCGCTTCACTCCGACATACTTTATGTGGCAAAGGAACCAAGTCTTCATAATTGAAGACTTCCCTTATGCAGGTATAGATTTCAGAGGTGATCCTAAGATGTCCTTGCCTCCACCGGCACAGTGGGATGAATCAGGTAAGCGAACTATTTTGATGTTTTTAATCTAATTTTTATTTGTTTTTTATCATCCAATACTGATAACAATATTTAAATGCAGATGTTGGTCCATGACGACTAGCTACACTCCGTTGCTTTGATATTCGGGAAGCAAAGCCTATAGCACCACCACAGGATTAGGCAACAGAGATCCTAAGTGATATTGAACACAAAATAGAGAGGTTAACCATATATATTCTCGAGTCAGGGAGAAATGACATTCCTCTCCAGCTTCAAAGATATGTTACAGGTGTTCCAAGACAATTTAGGAGATTCTTGCGCAAGGTGGCACGTGCCATAGTCTATTACCATGATCATCATCACAGATAGTGGATGATCATTGTGGATTGACATGTTTTGTTTTTTGTATCAGTATCTATTAGATCATAAGGTGTTTGAACATATGATCATATATGATGGAATATTTTTGAAAACAAACTTATCTATGATATTACTACTTTATTTGAGTATATTTTTCAACATGCATCGAATGTTGTTTTGGTTTACTATTTTAATGTTGAAAACATCTATTTAGAACACAATTAGCTAATTCATTAACCAATGTGTTTAAATTTCTTGAAATGTGTTTATATTTGATGTAACCAAACTGTCGTTCCAAGAGAAGAACCTTCAAAAATAATCTCAATAACACTGGATTTTTAATTGTGTATACTATGTTCAAATGCAATACAATGAGTTCTGAATCCAACCTAATGATAAAACATCAACACCCAAATGAAATTGCATCAGATAATAACTCAATTATTGCGCTATATTCTGCAATATTGTTCATTGTTCGACCAAGGCTTACCCCATGCATATCAACTAACTCATCAGTGGGTGAATAGATAATGCAAGCTGCGGAAGAGATATTCTGTGTACCACGACATGAACCATCAACAAAACCAATGAATGTTTGAAGGGATGTCAACATCTACAATATCAAGAGTAATCAAGATAAGTAGTGATAGTAGTAACAACAAACTTATTCTAGGCACACTTATCTAATCTAAGACACACTATCTAAAAAATAACTAATATACAAGTCAGATCTTCACACGAGATTCAAGCATAATATCTCATAAGATAAAGACCATTTCTGGGCTTATCTAAATAGAGCCTATCATAATCAGTCAATTCATACGCCCCTTTTGCAAGCACATGCTTGACAATGTAGGGACCGTGCCACATCGGTTCGAATTTCCCAGCACCTATCTTATCGTTAGCTTGATCATATACTAAGACTAGATCACCTTCTGAAAAACACGAGGGGTAACACTTCAATCATACTGAGCTTTCACATGTTTCTTATGAGCTTCAGTAGATAATGCAACAGTGCACCGAGTCTCATCTAATTGTGCTACGTACAAAAAGTGTTTTCCTCTTCAAAGGTAGCTAGTAGTGACTCAATGGATAATTGGAGTGATGATATTTCGCATTCACTGGGTAACGCAACTTCTAAACCATAGATTAGTTGAAAAGGAGTGAACCGTGTAGCGGTTTTTGCTAAGGTTAGGTATGCCTATAGTGCCAAAAAATGCATGGTATGCCAATTCGATTTGTGAGTTCTGATAATCCGTTTAATCATGGTGGTTAAACCCTTATTGACAGCTTCAACCTGACTATGAGCCTACGGGTAATATTGAGTAGAGTTATCGTGGCACAGGCCAAATTGACCAGAATGTTCAATCATCATTATATTTTGAAAATGAATCCCATGGTCTGTGATAATAGCTTGGGGTACAATGAAATGAGAAATCACATGATTGAATATGAACGTAGCTGTATTTTTTCCATCTGTCGTGAATGTAGGCATCGCCTTGGCCCATTTGGTAAAGTAATCTATAGCGAGAATAATATACTCGTGCCCCCCAGCCGAGTGAGGGTTACATGTAATGAAATCAATGCTCCATTTTTCAAAAGGACCGACAACAATGATTGGGTGAAGAGGAGATGGAAGCGCATGCATTTTTCGATAAAACATTTGGCAGTTGTGGTATTTTCGAACCACAATAATACAATTTGTTAACAATGATGGCAAAAAATAATCAACGCACAATATCTTTTGGGCTGTGGAAAACCTAGACATATGACCACCACACTCTCTTGAGTGGCAGTCATTCAAAACCCTTTCAGCCTCTTTTTGAATTATACAACATCAAAAAATATAATCCACACCATGACGAGAAAGTGTATCTCAAGCAATATTGCATTGTTGGGATTGATAGTGGATTCTCCGTCGATTTGAACGTGACAACTCTGGGCGAAAGGTTTGGGTTTGAAGATATATGATGATATCTCCATAACATGGATCTAATGTACTGATAAGAAACAAAGATTCATCTACTATGGGATTCTCTATCACGGTTTCCGTCTCAGTATTGGGAAAGTCACACATGAGTTCTGCAAACACCAGTGATTTCTTTGATTTAGATTTCTCGAATTCCAAATAAAAATCTTGTAGGATGAAAATCCATTTAGAGTACTCCCCCCAAGTAATTTTTTTGTCAAAATATACATCATTGGGATTCAATTAGATATCATAGTTGTTTTACATAATAGTAGGTAGTGACGGAATCGTTGGACATCTTGAACTGCTACCAAGGCCAATTTCTCCACATGTGAATATTTAATTTCGGTCGGGTTCAGATTTCGACTTAGATAATATATCACATGCTCATTGTGAGATTCATCCTCTTGAACTATAACCATTCCTATGGTGGAATCAAAGGTTGCTAAGTATAAAAAGTAGTCCTAGTGGTAATTGGGTGGATGTAATAATGGTGCATGGGTTAACGTGTGTTTTAGAGCATCAAAAGATCAATCAGCAATCTCATCCCAAATAAAAGGAACATTTTGTTTCAACAACCGAGTAAAACCTTTTGTTAACTCAACATAGTTCAGGATAAACCTACGTAGAAATTTTTCTTTCCCCTGCAAAATTTTGAGTTGGCGTATTGTGGAAGGAGGAGGTAAATTGATGATGGACTCAACCTTCGAGGGGTCATCACGAATTTCGGCTTTTAAAACGATGAATCCCAGTAATCGTCCTGATTGCACACAAAAAACACATTTGTGTAGGTTCAAACAAATCTTGTAATGCATACATCTCATGAAAATAGCTCATAAGTGTGTAGGATGATCATCCCCGTGTAATGAGTGAGAAAGTAAGTCATCCAGATAAGGCTGTACAATATTTTTGATATCATGAAAAGCATAAGACATGGCCCTTTGAAAATTTGCACCAACATTCTTTAATCTGAAAGATAATTTTCAAATTGAAAATGTCCCCCAAGGACATATAAATGTTGTTTTTGGTTGATCAGTAGTTGTATGTTGATTTGATTATATCTGAAAAATCCATCCATAAATGAAAAAATTTCATTTTCGGCACAATCATCGATAATTTGGTCGATATAGGGGGTAGGATAGTTGTCTTTTGGACATGCTTTATTGATATCCCTATAGTTGACACATACTCATATAGTCCCTTGTTTCGTGGTAATGAGAACTATATTAGATACCCAATCTGTCAATGGGATTGGATAAATAAATCCTACTCACAATATATTTTCAACTTTAGCTTTGATAGCAGCAGCTTTTCATAGATGTATTGGACGTAATCTTTGTCTAATAGGCTTGGCATCTGGGTATGTCTTTATTTCTTGAATGAAAATCTTTGGATCAATTCCTGGCATCTCTTCGTAAGACCAGGAAAATATGTCTCGGAATTCTTGAAATAGGGCTTTATAGGTATTAATCTCTTCAATCGTACAAGAAGTACCTATATGAATTTTTTCAACAATTCCAGGTTTAACTGATATGTCAATAGGAACAGTTGCAGAAATGTTTCCCAAATTAATATAAGAATCTGAATTTGTAATCGATATGTGATTCTGTGGTTCCTTAACATAATTAATCGTAAAAATAGATGAAAAATCATTTTCAAACCTATCAAGTTCAGGTAAAAGCTAAGATCTATTGTGTAGATCATCCCAGGGTAATTCATCCATAGACAAAAATTCTCAAATACTTTCATCAGTGTGAAACACTTGTTGAAAAGGATCGGAAAGTGATGTCAAGGCTGAGCATTATGGTGAAGAATATTCTTCAGTGATCACATTCATTTGATCAGGTGTAGTTGAAAGTGTGTCAGAAAATGACTATACTGCCACATATGCCATTTCAAAAGTAATCAAAGGCATCTCACCATTGAAAGAATCCATTTATGACTCTGAAGGCACTACCCAAGTGTCATCGAATGGTATAGTGCTTGATGAAATCATATTGATGTTGGCAATGGTACATGATACATTGGGTGGAGGCATAGAGAAAGTTCCCATGAGAGAAGAATCATTTACTAAACCTACCCCAACATCCTCATATGGGATAGTCGATTTTCCAACATGCTAGATATTGTCTGTAGAAGAAGGGTCAGACGAATAATATGGCAATTGATTGATTTTCACAATATTTCCTTTATCAGGAAACATGATTAACTGAAAGATGGATGAAACGACAACATTCATGGCATAAGACCAAGTACGACCCAAAAGAAGGTTGTAATTTAGAGGGGCATCAACAAATTCCACATCTAGATTAACAGTTTTGTCTTCTACTTCTATAGGTAGATACTGGAGTATTCCGTATGGATGAAATCCTCTTCCATTAAAGGCTCTAAGGATTTTCAGTGATTGGTTGAGTGTTGGAGAACCCAGAGTTTTCCAACAATTTAGTGACATTATGCACGTGGATGCCCCCTTATAAATTACTGTAATATTCCAAAATTTGCACATAGCAATTTGGAATATTAGATTTTGCTACTTTCACCTAGGAGAGGAATAAATGGGTAAGGAGGCCCATGAAAAATAAAATTATGAATAAATTACACCTTATTAAGGAATTATATCACCTTAGGAGATGGTTTTACACTTCCAAGTGTGAACAAGGACAAATTAGATGGGGACATAGTCAAGTTTGACTAAGTCAACATGCATTCTTGAGGAGGAAGAAATCACTCAAGTAAACTAGCTCAATGTGAACAAGGATAAGCCTAGACACACATATGAGAACCATATTGAAGATCCCTTGGTGTGAATACAGGAATTGCAAGTGGATTAGTTCCAGTTGACCAAGTCAACAGTGCTACTACAAAGAGGAGGGAGGCTAGCTAGGGTAGCGCAGTTTTGAAAGAGGAAGCTTCATGAGGAAGTCACCTCAACATTGTGTGGGGTCAGAGGTGAGGAGGCTCACCAAAGATAAAAGGAAGGCATAACATCAAATGGAATTCATTCATTTATTCAGCTATTTTGGTCTTAATTCCACTTGCATGCTTAAGTTGTTTAGCCGGACTTGTTGCACTGCTTAGTGCAAGGAATTCCTGTGTAGGAATTCCATCCTCTCTTTAGATCAGCTTTCTTAAGGGATCAAAGGGGAGTGATATGAGATTAATTTTAGTATTTGGCTTGGGGCCATTCATCCATACTCAGCCACAGCACACTCTCCTTCAGAAAACTGCATCTTTCATGCAGGGGCAGCAGCAGCAGGGTTGCACCCTTTGATTTCATGCTAGTATTTGAGGAGGAGGTGCTTATTTCCCTCTGGGAGTTCCCTTAGAGATTCCTTTGGCAATTTTCTACATTATTCAGCTCTGATATGTCATATTCAGCCATTTTTAATGCAAAGTTGTAGTAGACTGCGTTATTTTCTACAGTCCTGCTTTTTGTACATGTATATTTCCGGAAACCCTTGTCGGGTGTCTTTTTCTTTATGTAAGAGAGGTTAAACCTCCATTTATCTATTATTTTATTGATATAGACTCCATATCAGACTTATTTTATCATTTTATATAGAAACCCTCATGGGAATTATTCTCTCACAATATTCAGAAATTTTGTTGTAGAGAAGTCATGCGATCGAGGTGTTTTTAAGCAGTATTGAGCCGGAGAGATCTGTTTAAGGTAGCTAGTTTCATTTATTTCACCTCTAATTCTATAAGTGGGTTATATATGATCTAAAATAAGGGATCCAAGTCCCAGTATCTAATTTTATTGCACAATTTTTGGAATACAATTGTTTTATGTTCTATATTGCTGCATTTCCCCACCCGGGAAGGAGAATATAGATCATCTTCTTGCTAAGGTTCTTTCATCTTCTGGTATGATTTTATTTTACATCTATTGAGCTGATGTAAATTTCCAAGCTCATGATTTTTTGAAGATCCACATTGGTAATAACTCAGACTATTCCCAATAGTTTAGTTGTTCCCAATTTGGGATATTACAATTACAGTACGAAATTTTTTTTTATTTTTTACTAATAGTGGAATTTGAAAAGCCATCTGATGAGGGAGTCTTGATGTAAAATTTTCTATAGAAAATACCATGAGGTTAGAATCCTGAGGATCTATAGCTCCAATAGCTAATAAAAGTAATTTCCTTTGTGTTGGACATGATTGTAGCACTTCTAAGGCCAACATTGCTAAAGGGGATATCGCCAAGTCTTCAACAATGTTGTAATTCTAAGAAGCTCTTGCATGTGGATTGAAAGATTATTTTCAAAGTACACATTTAGTAGGCGGTTTAATCACTAGAACAGGATTAGGTTTCTCAATGTGAAGCGGATTGGAAACCGAAGGAGATACAACCGATATTTGACTAGAATTATCTGTCTCTTTACCAGTTACTGGATTTTTACTTCCATAGTATTGAAATCACATCACAACCATCAACTCAAAAATCATTAAAATATATGTTGATGAATTTGAAGAAGATCCTATTATTTTTATATCTTGAGTAGGAAAAGGATACTTCAAGACAATGAGTGTGGGTGAACCTTTGACGAATTTAGAGACCTCAGACCGATGTGGGCACTCTTTGGTAAAGTGATCCTCATCAAAAATAAGACAAGGATAGAAAGGTTTCCGCTTATCATAAGATGGTTCATTCTTTTTGGTTTTCTCTTTGGGAGAGGAAGTTTTTTTGTTTTTATTCTTTCCTTTCTTCTTATTACTGCTTTTAGATTTAGCTGTAGATGAATCTATAACATGAATGTCGGCAGAATTTTCAAGGGAAGCATCTCCTTTCGGTTATTAGGTAAATTTGTGATAGGAGAAGTGGTTTTTGAAGACTTCTTCTTACTCTTATTATAACTAACCAAACCAATTACACTGTCTGCTGCATCAGAACTTGAAGGAGTTGCAGTTATTTGACCAGGACGTGGTAAGTCAAGAATTTTTTCGTATAAAGTAGCAGACTGCATATATACAAGATCTAATTACTGAGCTTGAGTAATGACCTGTTCTTCCGTAACAAGCCCTCCCTTAGCCACATCTTCAGTGATATTTGGAAGCAATGATTTGATAAGCCATTCTGCCAAAAACTGATCCAGAATAAAAAGATTTCACTAAAAATTTTATACGTCTCCATTCATGTATGTGATTTGATATGTACGTAGATGTAGATTGTTATAATGAAGTCAATAGTTCTATGTCATTGTCATATTAGACTAGCAACTGAAAGTGTGTTAAGAAAGTTGTTGAACATGCGTTGAAATTGTTGAATGAGCCACGTGGTAGTTCAATATACCATTTTGCATCTAAACCTATTAGTGTTCTCTGAAACAGCCTTAATCAAATGGAATCATCGATTAAAGAGTTGGATGCTCACTAGAGGTGTTAATTCATGACATGGTATGAGGGGTCTTCTCCTGATTTACCTTCAAACTTAGGAATATCATTGGGCAACTTATTTGACATTGGTAGCCAATACGGAAGATAATAAATCGGATCATTCATTAGGCGAGACAAATTGGGTAAATCCAAAGTTGCTATGAATGGTAACCAATGGTTAGGGTCCTACTGAGAAAATTGATAACCTTGCGGAACTATACCAGTACCAAGAGGAGGATATCCAGGATATCTTGGAATAGCTTGTGCATTTGGGATTGGAATGCCTCCCAGATAACCAGGGTTGGCCGGAACATACTGAGGTTGAGCTGGTATTTGATACGTGTAACCAAGGCATGGCTAATGTTGGTATACTGGATTCTATGTGACAGGTCCTTAGTGATACTGCCCTTGATATGGTTGATAAAAAAACTGAGGTTGGCTTGTTACAATTGTGCTTGTACTTTGTTGTCCCGCAGGCATATGAACAATAGTCTGAATTGTGGGTCCAGGTTGTTGTGCAATGACTAGAGGGATTTGTTTTGATACTTTAGGGGCTGTAGAAATAGGGGCTGCAAAAATTCTAGGGATAAGTGTGGTAGGTTGAATAGATGTTGGTGCAGCAGTTTAAGGTGGAGTTCTAGGTGTACTCGGGCCAGGCTGCAGAACATTATTTGGTGCAGATACCCATGGTATAACTTGAAGTGTAGGTTGGATAGGTTGTTGGATTTGAATATAACCAATTGGGTGATCGGGTTGATTATAAGATACTTGAATGTTACGATGCACAATTTGTTGATTTGGTGTCGGATTCCACACCATTTTTACTTTAGGATATGGAACTCCCATTGATGTTTGTGTTGCATAAGA
This sequence comes from Pinus albicaulis, assembly GCA_034641835.2. Lineage (NCBI taxonomy): Eukaryota > Viridiplantae > Streptophyta > Pinopsida > Pinales > Pinaceae > Pinus > Pinus albicaulis. The sequence goes on from CM076575.1 coordinate 1,720,181,265, forward strand.
TGGACCATAACGAGGTTGCTAATTTGGAATGTATGTTTGATATTTGGCTGGATAATTCCCACTAAAATATTTACCTCCCTGAAACAATTGTTGTTCCTGATAAAAATGCGGCCTTAAAGGAGGTTGTTGTCCTTGGAAAGACTATTTCCCTGGTATAAGGTACTGGCCTTGAAGATGTTGCACACCCTGAATAGAGTACTACCCTTGAGGTTGATATTTTCCTTAAGGTGTGTACTGTCCTTGCGGTATGTAGTATCCTTGAGGTTTGTACTATCCTTGAGGTTACCCCCCAGGTGGTAAATTACCACCTTGAGGATGCCCCCGAGGCGGTAAGTTACTACTTTGAGGGTTAGGGTTAGGAATGTTTCTAGACATCATGTAAACTTGTTTTGCATTCAAAATTTCAGTATGTGATTCATTTGGACCAGGTGATTGGATAAATTTTTCGGGAGAAGGAGCTACTCCTGAGAAAGTACCAGAAAGCGACTGGTACCCCAGAGGAATGGATAGACCACCATACAAATATGATTCTTGAGATGTAGAAAACATGGATGACTCACCAGACATGTTCAATGAAGGTCTGTAATTACCTCTTGGTATGGTGTAGAAAGGAATTCGAGGTGGCGAATAGTTTAGACCAGAGTTGTGTAGAAATTTGGTTAACTGAGAATACCAAGGATCCTATTTGAAAGGGATATAATAGTAAATTGATTCACTTTCCCTAAGATCTAAAGATTCCTGATGTGAAGGAATAACAACTTCTTCTGTGTTAGTAACTTCTTCAATGCTAATGAGGCCAGGAGGAAGGTTCTCAGTGATGTGAAACTTCACACTCGGTGAATGAGGATGACCGAGGGTTGGAGTGATGAACTCTAAAGTAGGCTCAGATGTATTAGGTTTAGTTTCTAGTTCAGAAATTTAAGGCTCAGTAGCTGATAATTCATTAGTCGTGGAAGCAATTTCAACTAGTTCAGAAATTGATATTTTCCTTTGAGAACTTTCTATTGTTTGAGGTTGATATACTTCATAATCAAGATGTATAATTACTGATGTTTCATCGTGTTCATTTGTTCCAGTCCCTGATGGTTGTCCTTTATCATATTTAAGCTTTTCTAATTGGATTGGTGTGTACTCAGGGGGTTTCCCTTGCATTCTACGTGATTCTCTAGGTAATTCAACCACGATTAAAAATTTAACACATGAAATCAAAGAAAATTTCAACAAAATATCCCAAAGTCTCTAAGGAAACAATCAAATTGATCACATGCCTACAAAACATAAGAAAACAATCCACACACAAATAGTAGATTCCCACATTAAAAACACTAGTTGGTGATGAAATCCAACGTCATATAATTCTAATGTGGAAATGGCAGTTGGTACAATTACCTCGATAACCTGCTTTATGAAACAGTCTAGTGCAAGTATCTCCACTTATGCCATATCGAAGTGAAGAGTACCCTCTGGAAATTCCAAGTGAGTCTAGTCAACGTCTCCTCTAGGTACAGTAAGACCTTCCCTCCACCGTCACCTTTGGAAAAAATACTAAATTTTATAGTCACTAAGGTCACCAATAGGAACAAATGTACCTGGGGAACAGTCTACGATCTGATATACATGCAAGGGCAAAGTAACTAGCTCAATCCCCTTGAAGGCTCCTTGGTATAATCCAAGGTTTGCCAACAAGTGACCCCAGGCTCCTCGACAATGGCCTATTCAAGGTTTACCATTTTTAATACGTGCACGTCTGCTATCTTTCCCAATGAGATGGGTATGATTACCTCACTAGTTCTGACATGATCTTGTGCTCAACTCTTAAGAAGAGATTCCCAAAGCACAAATTCTACAATTGGATTTTCCTACCACAAGATTGATACTTGTTTGTTTGAACTGTCTTAGAATGTTAATTACAACCTGTTCCAAGACACTAGCCTAAGCTATGTTGGTGGAAAAGAGCCCTAGAAAATGTAAAATATATAGATTAACTTTATTAAAGCATTGTTTTTAATTTGGCTGTTGCTTAAGACAAAATGAATGGAGGTGAAATTTCATTGATGTTTGTGACCCGACTCAAAAATACGCTAAATGCATCTAAATGAGGAGTCCAATTCTTTTCTTTTCAATGAATCTTATTTAAGGGAAAGATTGAGAGATTTAACATTTTTCAAAGCACCAATTCTTTCATTCATAAACAAAATTTTTGAAAAGAAGACAATTTCTTTGAGAACTCAATTTCACAAAAATGATCAATTACTCGTTTGAAATGAAATTCCTTTATCAATCAGATCAGAAACTACAAATCATTAAACAAACTATTTCCAAAAAGAAAATAATATATAAAACTCTAAAAACATAAATTTCAAAATCAAAATAAAAACTCTAATTTTGAAGTCTATTTAGAAATTTTGAGGACGTTTTCTCCTAGTTTGTGATCGAACCAAGAAGAATTTCTACTTATCTCAGCAAAAATGAAAACACCCAAAAATGGTTTGGTGTGAAAATCAGGCCTTAGTAAGCTAAAAGCTCTTCCAAATTTGAAAATGATAATGGAATCAATTTTCATAAAAGTAATGTTTGCAATGGGTTTAATGGATCAGAAAGAGAAAAACATCATACCAATAAGCCGAGGTAAATGAAGGTATCTTATATGGAGTAGCAAGAAAAGGGAAAACACTTACTCATAAAATTCAAATCAGATGAAAAATCACACAAACACAAAAGTTGCTGAAAAGAAAATCACACATAATATTTCATAGCTAAGGTAGACTGGGGAAAACACAAAGAATCAGGTGATCTGGTTCCTAAAAAGATATTTTTAACTTTTTCAAAAATTTTCCACAAGTCCGCAAGTTCTAAAGGAGAACATAGCAGTACCGCACTGTTCTGAACTAAAAACTACGGAGGCTACCACACTGTTTTCAAGTGAAAACCATGGAGGCAAGGAAAAGTACAGAAAAAATAAATATTCAAATTTTCTTTTTAGGTATTCTTAAAATTTATCTACCCAACTCAATCTCAGACAAATAAAAATCAGAAAACTTTTAAAATTCAAACTAAAAAATAAAAAGGAAAACTAAGTTATATTCCCCAATGGAGTTGCCATTTTGTTATGTGGATTAATCCCTCTTGCGGACAAGAGTGATCTCCCTAGTATTATATGAATATATAGAAACAAACATCCATTTCTAAATCGTTTTCTCTAGATTATTTTAAATTTAGAATTATTATAAACAAAGAAAGAGGACATGCCCTTACCTTGAAATCCAACGTTCAGTGCAGTATTTTATCCAGTCACTCCAAAGAGGCTTCTCCAATAAGTAGAACCTGCAATCGAAGATAGGAAAAAGAATTAAAAGCACCTACAACATATAATAATTAAGAACAACTAATCTAACTTAGTTATCAAGGAGTCTAAGTATTTAATTATTCAAATAAGCACAAGAACAACGCAATGAGAAAAGGAGATCCATATGTATTATCTTTGAATGAAAAGAGTAACTTTACAACCTGATGCCTTGATGTTGTACTTGCTTCTCCTGGGGTCCTGAAAAATCGTTCCTCCTTCAGTTTGAAAAGCCTTCCTCTTTTTGAACCAGCATGGAGTTATGGACATAAGGCTGTGCTCATTCTCATGCCAACAACAACTAGTGTAGAGAGTATGCTCTCTTGAGAATTTATTCAACAACTAACATGTATGTCTATCATCTACCTTTGAGACTGAAACATGAGCTCAATTTATAGAGAAATGGAGGTAGTTTCAGTTCCAAGAAGAGGGGGATGGATTCCTCTCATGAAGTGATTTGAGCTCCATAGACCAAGGGATAAGCTCCATGAGTGGAGGAATAGAGCTCCATGAGTGGAGGGATAAAGCTCAAACTGATCATGCCTCTAGAAGCTTCCAGTTGGGAGAATATTTGACCAGCTAGGCTTCTAGAACTTACTTTTTCCTTTATTTGAATTTTTACAGGGGTCTACAAGTTTTAATAGAAGAACATGAAAGAGCTGCCACAGGCTATAGAAAAGGTATCCATGAACCCATAGGAAAAGGCTAGGAAAAGTGTGGAGTTAGACTTTTAAGGGTTTTAATGATATTTTCTCCAATTCCATGACTTGGTTTAGGAACATCAAGGTTTTTTACTTCTAAGGGAGCACAATATAGGCAACGATGAACCTATATGGATAGTCAAATATCATAGTGAAAAAATAACGTGTAACACCTTAGTGGTAATAACATTCATCACTCTATTGTGGACCACAGGGACTTCACTCAATGAACCTCTGACCTATCGCGTGCCTTTGTGGCATATTAAACAATACCCTTAATTTGACTACATATTGGAAAATACCCCTAAAAATCACATTATTTAACCCCCTACCAATATGAACCCAATACACCTTCCTAATTCAAAAAACCCCTACTTCCACTAAATATTGTAGGTATCCATTTATTCCTTAACATTTTTTATACCCCTTTATATTTTTTCATTAACTTTGAGATCCATTTTGTATACATACCAATATAAAAACCCTTTAGCCATATATATCCCCCAATATATTATGTCTTTTTTTCCTAAATATATATCCCCCAATATGAACCCACGTGGTATGGTATTTCTCCCCCAGTGACGCCTCTGTGTTGTGGACAAGGGAGCCTCGACTTGCATTATGTCCATATCTTACTGGAAGGAGGTTGGTTCACCTCAAATGATTCAATCAACCACCACATTGAAATTTAATGATGGAAGAATGTAAAAACCTTGTGGGATTATAAATTCCCTTTGAGTGGAACTAGGGGTGAAAACCATCTCCATAGAAGTTGAATTTATTGAAGGACCTCTCGATTATAATATTCTACTGGGACATACGTGGGTTTATTCCATGGCTTCCATTGTTTAGAATTACTTCCATGGGATCAGATTTCCTCAAAAAGGTGAGATTATATCCATAGACCAACTCAACTTTTTCACCTTTGATTATCATGTTAGTGGAAGTGTCCCTCTTGTAGGGGAAACTCAACATTCCTATCAGCATGTCAAAGTCATATTGTTGAAGGATTCTTCTCTTATTGGAACCTTTTCGCTACCTCCTACTCTCCTTCCTGGAAACTCATATTCAGTTACTTATATCAACATGATATCATCCTCTACTATCCTGGGTGATCCATGGATTGTACCTAATAAAACTAACATCCAAATTTTTGGCGATCGATTGTTGCTTAGCCTTGTTGGGCTAGACTACAAAGCCATTTATTTGGCTTTTGTGGCTTACACCTTCTCTTCAATTAATTCGGTATATTGATCACTGGATTATGGCAAATATTATGATACTTTTTCTCACATATTCTTTGCTAATGAGAGAATCATGGAGATCATGACGTTAGACGACGAGCCGTGGGATGAACATCGCCATTGTTCCTCCTTACCATATTTCATTGAGCATAATATCAGTGATGTATAGTTACCTAATTTTTTCGATCCTTTTACGAATTCTATCTCCATTCATGAGTTCAAATCCAAAAATAACCTTATGAATATTGAGGAAATGATACCTCTTGGTATCTCTATCAAACCAAGTATTTTCGAAAATTTATACATTGGAGCATGTTATTCTCCATATGAGATCGAGATATATAGATCCCTATTTCTCTAGTTTCGGGATGTCTTGTCCCGGAATTATGAAGAAATTCCAAGTATTGACCCAAACATAGTATTGCACAAGATTAAAAGATATCTTGATGCCAAACCCATCTGGTAGCACCTACGTCTGGTCCATCTCAAGAAGGATTTCAAGATTAAGGCTGAATTTGGAAAGATTCTTCGGGTTGGTTTCATATACCTCGTTCCTTTAACTAATTGGGTATCGAGCATTGTCTCTGTCATGAAGAAACATGGAATGCACCAAATATGTGTCTATTATTGGGATGTGAATCGTGGTTGTCCGAAGGACAACTATCTGACCCTGTTTATTGACCATATTATTGATGACTGCACTAACTGCGAGATTTATTCATTCATGGATAGATTCTCAAGTTATAATAAAATAAACATTCTCATAGCAGACCAACATAAGATTGAATTTATTTGTCCTTGGGATAATTTTTCCTATCAAAATCTCCCATTTGGTTAAAAAAAAAATAGGGCCACGTTTCAACGTGCGATGGATTATGATATTCACAACATTAAAAACATCTTGTAACCCTATTTGGATGGTCTCCCAAATCATTCTAAACATCGAGTTGATCACCCAATGCATCTAAGGGATATTTTACTCTTTTGTAGTCACTATAACATTTGAATTAACCCATAAAAATGTGTGTTGTGTGTTGGTTCTTTTTGGCTCCTGAGTTTTTTCATTTCAATACAAGGAATTTGTATTGATCCTATGAATGTACAAGCGATCATTGATTTGTCTGCACCTTCTTCTCTCATTCAGTTACAAAGACTTCAAGGGAAATACAAATTCCTGTGGAGGTTCATCCCTAATTGCACTGAGTTTACCAAAGGATTCACTCGCTTACTGAAAAAAGGGGTCCCCTTCCATTGCGACGATGTTGCTCATAAATTTTTGGATGCCCTGAAATATGTACTGGTTCAGGCATCTCTTTTATACCCCCCTGATTATCAACATGATTATTTCCTATATCTTGTTGTTCCCATTTATCCTATAGCAATCGTATTGGTCCAATAAAATTATATAGGGACTGAAATCCCATTTATTATATGATTTTGAACCTTAACGATACCGAAATCAGAAATAATCATGTAGAAAAGTTGGCTTTGGCGGTTGTTCAAGTCGTCCAAAGGTTTTGCCATTAAATTTTTCTTCAGAAAACTACAGTCGTTTCATATTGCAACCCTATGAAATATATAATTTCACATCGATTGAAGGGGGGAAAATACTCTAATTGGATCGTTATCATGCGAGAGTTCGACCTAGAGTTAATCAAGTCCAAGTTGAATAAATTGCTGGTTTTTGCTGAACTCATATGCAACCTTCCCTACCCTGATTATGAATCTACACCTAAAGGTTCTATCCCTGAGAATTCATTTTTTTTATTTCATCATCTGACCTGTGGTATGGATATTTCCTAATCTATCTCCATACCCAAAATTTTCATCCCAGTAACTCTCTCTCCGAGCAGTGACGTATTTGATACCAATCCCAAAATTACGTTATTATTGGAGACGTCCTTTACTATCATGGTATTGATACGATTTTATGGAGGTGACTTACCCCTAAGGAGGTCAATAAAGTCCTTAATGAATGCCACTCGGGGGCATGTGGTAGAAATCCATATGGTTACACTACCGGGTAGAAGATCTTACGGGCTGGTTACTTCTGGCCTATTATCTTTCGTGATTCCATCCTCATTGTCCATAAGTGCCATGCATGCCAGATATATGACTGTAAGATCCATGCTCCACCTGCTCCATTGCATCTCCTTGTCGATGTTAGTCTCTTTTCTAAATGAGGTATAGACTTCATGACATGTAAGCCTCACTCAGCTCGGGGGCATGGTTCTATCATTGTCGCTACATACTACTTTACTAAATGAGTCGAGGCGATGCCTACATATAACAACACTGGAAAAATGACTCCACATTTTTTCTTCAATTGTATTATTTCTAGTTTTGGTGTTCCACAGGCAATAGTTACGGATCAAAAAAATCATTTCCAGAATGATATGATGATCGTGCTAGCTGCTAAAATGGGACTTTCTCATGAAAATTCCTTTCCATATTATCCTCTGGCTAATGGAAAAGTTGAGGTTGTCAACAAATTTCTTAATACTATGCTTTAATGTATGGTAGGGGTCCACAAATCAGACTGGAACTTGCTTATTTATGCTGCTTTTTGGGCATACCGAACCTTAGTTAGGACTGCCACCAGATTCACACCCTTTTAGTTTGTATATGATCTGGAAGCAATCCTCCTCGTTGAATGTGAAATTCTATCATTAAACCTAGTTGTCAAACATCTTCTTGCCACTTCTATACAGGAGGAGAATCCTTTACATCTGATTCATTTGGATGAAATTCAACACAATGTAGCTTTAGTCAATAAAGCTCATAAAATACATGTCAAGGCACAATACGATAAAAATTTCAAGCCTCGTGTCTTCTCGGAAGGAGACTTGGTTCTCTTATATGACCAAGAGGTGGATAAGCTAGGTATAGGAAAGTTCCAAACTATGTGGTTGGGTTTTACATTGTCAAGTGAGTCCTTTCAAAAGGGGCTTAGGAGTTAATAGACCTTGATGGAGTTCTAGTGGCGCAACATAGGAATATGTTGTACCTCAAAAAATACTATGCTTGATCTCATGTGTAGTACATTGTGTGCATATTGTCTATAGTTGTGTTGAGTGTGTTTGTAGTGTGTCTTTTCAAAGTTTCCCATGGTTTCTATTGATCTCGTTTACGTTATGTTTGCATATGTCAAAATCTCTCAAACCCTACATTGGTTATGTCGATGGTGCTAGTCATAGTACTCGGAACCTATATTCCACAACATGGGCTATATTTTTTCCTAATGGAAAGCTAGTAAGTATCCAATGGACTTACATTTGTCACTCTACTAGCAACATCGCTGAGTATAGCATAGTGGTTGAGCTACTATCTGATTCTATTACACATGGTATGTTAGGTCCCTATATTACTAGTGTAGTCCCTTATTTTTGTTAGTGTAGCCCCCTTATTGTTATTGTTATTCCCCTGTAACCCCCATATTTTTATTATCGCGCCCTTACATTATTATTGTCAGGTCGGCTAGGATTATATTGTGGCCCCATGAACTCCTATATATAGATGTATGATCTGAAATGAGTGTATTATTTTATTGTGCTAAGTGTCATTTTAGTATTAAAAACATGTAAAATCTATCTCCATTTGTTTTCTTAATGAATGAGAGTTTTAACCATGAAACATATATGAATTTGTGAACTTTAAGCATGAAAATAAGCCTAAAAAACACCATACAATAGTGTATAGACAAATCAAATCACACATAAGTTTTACAAAGTAGGCACGATGAAGCAGTTCACCCCTCTTGGGCTACATTTGCTAGTCCAACTCCCAATGGCATGTCCCTCTTTGTCATTATTCTCAAAATTTCAAATTACATGTATTTACAGGCCTCTAATGGTTGTTTTCTCTACACCAGTGGCTCCATAATGCTCAAATTAGTCTAGATAGACTCTTGTTTCACCCAAACTAGTCGAAAATTGACGTCCCAATACATTTTTCCCAATGTCAGCTAGAAAATCTCCACTAAAAGTGGAGACTGGCACTTAACTGTCACTAAAAATAGTGAAAAGCTTAAATTTTAGGGCCTGCTCTAATTTCCACCAGAAAGACCATTAGGATTAACTTTAAACGGTTTGGGCAGGGTGGTCACATGCCGACCCCCCGCTATAAACTCCACTATTTTAAATGTTTTAAAAACTCTGTATGGTATTGCAACTCGGAGTCACAGTTCCGAAAAATGTTTCGTATAACCATAATTTAAATGCCATGTGATAGGTCTTTGATTTTTTCAGAATTTACGGTTTATAAAACCATCACCTTGTAGTTAATGCGACTGCGTGACATGCAAACAGATATATTGTCGTCGGTTAAGGTTTAAGCGGCCGGTTCTGAAGTTTAATGTTGTGGGTTCTATATATATCATGTGAGCAGTAATTTTAGGGCTGCTAATGGGTGGGGACCGCTGGTGGTCCCTGCCCAACCATGAACTCATTACAAAATAAATTAATGTTGACGACTATATGGGTAAGGAACAATGTATAGGAGAGACGGTAGAAGGTTGGGCGTGCAGACCAAAGGTCGCAGGGTTGACCCCTGTCTTCCCCCCCCACGACGCCATTAAAATTTTACTAGAACCTCTTGGGGACATGTGGCACCCTCCAGGCTTGCCACGTGTCACACATCTAATGACCAATTAAAAACCTATACATCCCATCCAACGGTCAGAAACCAATTCCGTACCACAAAATCAATGGCCCATATTAAGCCACGTGGCACAATTTGATTGGTTGTGAGAAAAAGGAATATTCCCCATAATATGCCATTTGTTTACTGTAACTTCATGTTGACTAGGTGTCCCAGCCGAATTTTTTTTTATATTTGGGAAAACAAACAGAACATGATATCTTCCTCATACGAAGTCAATTTTTCAAACCATTCACGGCGCCAAAATCACAATGACGAGACCTTTTCAGTCGCTTAGGTTTAGTATAGTTTTTAGCACTTTCAATTTTGAGCATAACAATAATATCCTAATAACACCTCCCCATTGGGCTTTTGGACCCCAAAAAACTTTAATTACTAGTTCAGAAGATGAGGGTACATCTCCCTCACATTTTCCAGTTCCATCACTCTTGCCTTACTTGGTTTGCTGCCCTTGAGCCCAATTCGAAGATAATCGACACTTCCCCTCTTAGAAGTATGTGTCCTCCTTTCAAGGATGGAATCCTCCTTGAGCTCATCCAGAAATTTTGGTGAGAAATATTCTATAGATGGCAGCTGAATATCACTCCCTTGATCATCAATCAAAGGAGGCTCATACAAACGTAAATTCTTCACATTGACAATGGAATACATTTGCATATATGAAGGCAAGTCAAGTTGAAATGCATTATTACCAACTTGTTTGATGATCTTGAATGGACCATAATGAATGGGATTGAGCTTTTTACCTTCTCTTTCCATCCTTTCTTTGCTTATGTGCAACCATACTTCATCTCCTTCTTGAAACTTGTGATCAACTCTTTGTTTGTCATGCCTCTCCTTATACTTTCTTTGACTCTTCTCAAGTTGTTCTTGAACTTGTTGATGAATAATATGAATTTTCTCAATGAAATTTTGAGCCTTTTCAATATCACTATGCCCATCAATTTCAACATCCTTCTCAAAGATGAAGTTTAATGGCGATTTCGGCAAATACCCAAAGCAAGCTTCAAAAGGTGAAGTATTTATAGAAGAGTGCTTGGCTCGGTTATAAGTGTGTGAAATTTAATGCAGTTGTTCATCCCACAACTTGGGATGTTTGCTGCAATATCCTCTCAATAGATGCACAATGGTTCTGTTCACCACGTCGATTTGGCCATCAGTTTACAGATGAAAAGCAGTACTCTTTTTCAACTTTGTGTCCATCATCTTCCAAAGATTGGACCAAAAATTCCAAACAAACCTGGAATCCCTGTCACTAACAATAGAAGTTGGAAAACCAAAATGAACCCATACATGTTGAAAATAAATTTTAGCAGTTTGTTCAGGAGTAAATTTTTTCTTACATGGCATAAGTATACACATTTTACTGAATCTATCCACAACTACATAAAGATAATTATGTTGTTTTCTTGACATATATTTAATGTTAGTAATAATACTAAATAAGTGGGGACCCTTAGTTTAAAAAATCTAAGAAATTTTATTGGTGTTTGTTTTCATTTTCAATAAAACTTACTATCATGGACTTAAGGAAATTTCTTTGGAAAATATTTAAACTAAACTTAAGTTTATGATAGACTAGAATAAAATCTCTCTTTGAAGGAAACATCGCATTCATCGCAAAAAAGTAGAATATATCTTAAGAAATGCAGAATCTTCAAAATTGTGATACCACGATCCAATGACATCGCACTAAAATGTTTATCGCAAATCGCATATCGCAGAAAACATATTAACGGATATTATTCATATATTATATTTTGCGATATTGCGATTTCGCGACATTGCGATTCCACGATGTTATTGATTGCGATTTGTGAAAACTGCGATTTGCGATATTGCGATTTTGCGATATTGCAAAGCAAATCGCAGATCGCACTATCGCAGATTCTTGAAAGCTCGTTATTCGAAGTAAATCTTTTCATAAATTGATATCCGTTATGCGCTTTGATGTCAAATTAGTGAATGAATCGTCAATTATTAATGAAAAGGATTTTGTTTTGATCGAAGAGTTATTTCAGGATTAAATAATATATTTCATACGCCTTCGGCATTTAAAACCATCCCGTCACCTTTCTCATGTCATTATTCTCACTTAATTTGTAAAACTGCAGGCGCAAAGAACAAGAGGCTATACAAAGCAACATTTAGAGCATTATGGGAAAGAAAGAGAAGCTTCCTAGTTCTGAAAGGAAAGAGAAAGTTGTGAGTTCTGAAAATAAAGAGATGACTTCTTTATACGCAGACACTGCTTGCAACAAGGACGTTGGTATCACCACCTGGGAGGGTATGTTTAGTTTTCTTGAAGAAGAAAACCCAAGGGTAATGGATGTTTCAGCTACCGCTGGTTCAAGCAATTCCTCTGAAGCATCTCTTACAGAGCTGGCTTGTTCGTTTCTACACTGGATAGCAGCAAGACCAAGAATTCTTCCATATACAGATATGGTCAAATGGGTGCTGGATAACACTGATATCACAGACAGACATTTCAAAACTCCAGGTCAAGAGCTTATCGGGTTGTTTAATCCAGAAGATTTGAGGCTTATGTATCATTTTCCAGAGTCTCAGGAAACTTACAACAAACAATTTATGGAGAAGTTTGCAAAAGAAAATGCAAATTTGGCAGAATGTACTAAAGAATGGACCAAAAGAGATGAACCACTGAAGAAAGATAAACACGGTATGTACAGTACCGGTTCACTCACCTCTCCATATTGTTTTGTTGTTACTATGTTATGCAGGCTTTTTGGAAAGCTTGACGTTAATAAGATTTTTCCTGAATGGCTTCCCTTGTTGAATGCTATTGTTAACGCCACCATTGTAGACTGGGCCAAAATATTGTCTGATAATTTAGCCACGGCTATTTTCAGTTACCGGTCTAAACGGACTGTGTCTCAAAGGATTTATCCTCCTTTTTATCTATCTGCCTATGTTATGGATTCAATCTGTTTTGTTTCTAAGTTCCCTTTAGTGGGTTAGCAATGGACAATTCAGGATCCCTTGCCCATTCATGTCTATCACAAAGAGTTGTGGGAATCAAAATTCATTCCTCATTTTTATAAAATTTGCCATGGCATAATGTTGCCTCTGTACAAAGTGTTGTATAATAAGGATGCCTCAAGGTTGTCCCCTGAAGCAGAAGTTGACATTCTCCCTGTCGCAAGATGGTTTGGAGAAGAACTGTTTACTTACGTGAGGGTTTTTGGAAGCTTTGTTTCTCCTCATGTTTTGCCCTTATATATTCTGGATAAACTCATAGCTTGGGAAATTGCATATCAAACCTGTGGAGACGGAGGTTTGACAAAAGAATTAAAGGATAAAAAGAAAGCCATCTGGCCACAATTTCCTGTTTCCTACGGAGCATTTTCATTGTTTGATGTTGGTCACATGTTTAAGGAAGTCAACAATGTTACATGTTTAAAATTGTTTAAGTTTCTGAGAAGGCTATTTGATCCATATGGTATTGTCAAGGATTTCACCACTTCTGTCAAAGTAAGAGTATTTTCTGGAAAAGAAGATCTTTTTGACGATATGTTTCAAGAAAATGTTCATTTAAAGACATTTTGAATTTATCTCAAGCACGGTTCTCCCCAGAAGAATTTCAAGAGTTTAAAGTATACAGAGAAAGAACATTGACTACTATTCCTTTAGATAATTTGCGTTTGGAACTCGTAAGGGAACCAACTCCTAGCGTCAATCTCAGCGGCAGCTCAGATTCAGAAAGGTCTAAGTTAAAATCTGACAAAGAAATTTCTGAACATTCTAAAAAATCTGATCAGGATAAAAGTGAAGGCTCAGTCAAGGATACAACTCAATCAAAAGAGCTATCACAACAACAGACTTCAACTACCCCACAGTTTATTCTTCCACCTCTTAATGTACAGCAACCATCCATCAGCACTCAGTTAGATAAAGAATGGGAATCATTTAATGATTTGATTAATGTTGAAGGACAGAACATACAAACTCCTGTACAAACAACAAAAGTTTTGGTTACAGAAATAAGTGGCAATGTCACAGAAAAAGAACATATACCCATTACTCCCTCTGCCGAGCTTGTACTTAAAATAGAGGAAATTCCTCCTCTGAATATATTCTACAACCCGCAACATAAAGCAGTAGTAAGGAAGTAAAGAAAGAAGAGAAAACTAGAAATTGCGCTCTCTACTGATGCAGAACAATTGGATGTTTTATGGAAAGATCCTACTACAGATCCGACTGAAAACCTTACTAAATTATCGCAGATAACAGGAGCTTATGCCTCCACGACTATTGACAAAGCATCTGAGGTACGACTGTTATTAAATGAAAAAGAGGATCAAATACAAGTTCTGCAAAAACAATTGCAACAAGCACATGCCAACAATGAAGCACAGATACGATTTGAAAAGTTACAGCAAGAGTTTCAGCAAATGAAGATCGGGTATCAGAAAAGCTTGGCTGAAAAAGAGAAACAAATACATATTATGCAAGAAACACATAAAGACGACCCCAAGCTTACAGAGTTTATCTCCGAGTCTATTTCTTTGAATAATCAACTGCTGCAACAACAAGATATATTATGCCAAAAGATTTCACAGTGGAACTCTTTTTGTCAAGAAAGTGATAAAATCACTAATCATGTCATAGAATTACGACATGATTATGATTTAACTAATGAAAGAGTTACTAATTATTTGGCATGGCAAAAGACAGAGGAATGAAAAAGAGTAGGAGCACCAATTATCAATGACAGTCATAAAGAAATTCTCTTCAATAAATGGGATGCACAGATCAGAGAGGCAGAAAAAGCATTAGAGGAAGCAGCTACAGCAGTGAGCAACATTACTGATTGTGTAAATGAGAATTTGCACAAGGTTAATTTAATTTCAGAAACCATTCTGGGATACCTACCACAAGCACAGAAATTGCGAACAGAGTGGAAACAAAAAGCGGAAGAGAAGGCAAAATCAATTCAAGGATTGACAAAATTAAACTGGGATTCTTACTGGACGTGTCTAGTAAAACCACACAGTCAATGCAGTACTCTTAATTGCATCATTAATTCTGCTGAGAAGATCACGCCCACACTGGCTGATTCCGTCTTTTTGGGACAATTTAAATCTGAAGTCGGCTAGCTCCCTCTTCTCAAATCAATGCTGGATGCTTGCAAATTCAAAGACCAAATTCACAAGTAGTTAGTTGTTAATTTTAGTTTTAGATTTAGTGTTAGTTTTAATTTATTTTTTCCTAGAAAAATGACGGTCATTTAAACCGAATCCTAAATTTTTGTATTAATAAACTATAATTAGATTTAGTTAGTAGTATTTAAACCCCTCTCATGCATTTAGAGAAGGGTCCTGAAATTTCTCAAAAACTTGTCCTCAGAACATGCACTTCTGCACCGTCAGAGGAGGTTTTGATGAATGAATGGAACGAGATTTATTGATATCTGTGTCTAATATCTGCTACTGATGTTGCATTTTTGTACTCTTAGTAGATGTTGGATTTAGAAGATATAAATCATTATTGCTTCTAGCTCATGAGTAGAACCAGTTATAAATGGTACTTTTATCTCTTAAATTTTTCTGCTTCTGTGTTAAAAGTGATATTTATGTTCAGTTATTTATATATTGATGCTTGAATGCTTCAGTTATCATTTGGCACTTTTGTACGGTGATGACTATTTGTTTATGCTTAATGTATGAATAACTTATTATGCGATATGTTTTTCACAACTGTTTCATCTAAATTTTTATATGAAGTGGTTTATCTTTATTGAATTCTTTTCTTATAGCAGTTGAATGATATTTATTACCAATTTTTATTCAAAATCATTTTAGATCACATAAACAAGATTTTATCCCGGGTTTAGTTTAGAATTAGATATTTCTATTTAAATTAGAATACAACTTGCATATGATTAGATTAGAAATAGAGTAAAAGCATTTCACATGGAACCTTTTTAGAAAGGAAATATCTATTCTCAACACACACACACAAATTTGGAAACTGGTCCCATTATCCCCAGTCAGACCCACTACACCAAACAGAAAAGGAGCTGCTAACCAAGGTCCGGACCGGGTGGGTATCCCCCTTGTTGTAGACCTGATTTTCGGGGCTTAAACACAACAATAAGTGAAACACATGCTCTCTCTCATGAAGAAGAAGCATTATAATCCATGTCATAATAGTAGCAACAGATCAAATCACCAACACATAACAACAACAACATAATGTGACCAATTTGTAGTAGCAACTCTGATCAACTCTATAGTAGAAACAACAAACATCCAACAAAATATGAAGAAAAAACATCAAATAGATCCTCTCAACAATGTATACATCAACAACAATAATGTCTCAATCAAGGTATCTCACCTATCTCAATGGGAAAAAAAAAACTCGTCTGAAGAATACATGGTAGCAACAAATATATCATGACACAGTTATAAAATCATTACCAACCATACTCCACTAAGTGAAACATATACATGGTTGAATATGTATTGATATATATCCTGCCAATGCCTCCTTGACATATGGAAGAGGCTATGTAGAAATTATATGCACTAAGCATGCATATGTCCTAGATCCACCTGATTTGACACTATTTAACTTTATGCAGGATACTGAATCATTCCACTTGTTAATATTTTTGCGGAAAATTAATTGAACACACATGTAAAGCATAAATAAAAATAATCGCACATAACACAGTTGTTTTTAACCGAGAAAGCTTGAAGCTGAAAACCCCGACTATATATTATGTATCATTGAATCATATGAAAATCCTCATACAAATCTTATCAAGCTCTTAGTACAGTACAATCGTCATACACTAATCAAGAACAATCTTGCAAATCCATGCACCGATATTTTCCCTCCTGCTAGTCTGCCTCCACTGCGCAATCCCTGCTAAAGAATAGCTCTGAATGAATTCAAATTACCCTTGCGTTGACTGCAAAATCCTCATTGGCAACTCCAATGTGTGTGTGATGCAATAAATGCATCACTATAGTCACAACAGATAGTCCATCTTACCCTTTCACCTATCTCTCCACTGGGTCTCCACTGAAACTGCCATGCACTGTAGTTAGCTGATGTATTGTTCAGTTGATTAATGAGTTATTAGTTTTGAATTAATTAACTAATTAATTCACTCCACTCTCACTAGTGTATCAATCAGTTAGACTAGATACAACTAGCTCAACTGATTCTTACCGAGTTAAATTGAATACAACTCCATAACTACTTCTTACAACTCTGTCATAACTTTTCCACTTGAGTTCTATCTGAGTCCTCCATACATCAGCTCCAGTAAACCCTTGGGAATTATGTAATTCCCTCAGTCCACTGATGTGCCACATCTTTGCACTGAAACAAAGTGCTCCAAGAGAATAAGTTGTTGTTTAGTGTCTAATTATTATTAAGAGCTAATAATAATCGACATGCATCTATTTTTAGATCAGCGATCTATAAATAGACTTCGCCCAATATTCTAAAAATATAATTTCATCTATTTTTCCAACTTGACCAACCATCAACAAATAGTATCCTGTAACTTCTAAAATATGATCACCATGTCTAAAAATAGACTTGCGCCAAAAATAGCCTGCGGGCCCACTTACTGAAGGCGACTCTTTTCACTAAGCTCATCATCTTGTTGAATCTTAGCACTCCCTCTTAACAACATAGGGATTATTTTTCACCCCGATCCTTCCTCTATGGTATTCGAATTTGCTCCTGGTGAGCGCCTTCGTCAAAATATCTGCATCCTGATCCTCCGTAGGAATGTACTGAAGCAACATGATCTTCCGCTGCACATAATATCTGATATGATGATACCGGATATCAATATGTTTATATATATCATGAAATACAGGATTAACTGAGAGTTTAATGCAACTCTGATTATCACAATGTATCACTATGGGATCTAAACGTGAACTGAACAAACCAACCAAAATATTCCTCATCTAGCTAGCCTCACATGCAGCTTGACTTACTACAATGTATTTTTCTTCCATTGAATCGAGTGCCACAGATCTTTGTTTCCTGCTATACCAAGAAATTGCCATAGATCCGATACTGAAAATCCCTCCTGATGTGCTCTTTATGTCTATTGGGCTTCCTGCCCAATTTGCATCCATGAAGCCATGCAACTTCACCTCATCCGTATGTCTGTACCATAAACCATACTTAGATGTTCCCCTGAGATATCTCAAGACATGCTTGCCTGCCTTCCAAAAGATCTTGATAGGCTTAACCATTGCTTGTGAAAGCTGGTTCACCGCATAGCATATGTCCGGTCTTGTATTGACTAAATACATGAGCGAACCCACCAATTTTCGATAAACAGTGGCATCCACTACCTTTACCAATGTAGCATCCTCTTTCTTCCAATTTCCTATAAGAGGAGTGTCGATAGGCTTGCAGCCTTGCATGTGGAACTTCTCTAGTATTTCCTGGGCATACTTGCCTTGAGACACAAACAGTTCACCTTCCCGCTGCCATATTTCCAATCCAAGGAAATAATGAAGGAGGCCCAAATCCTTCATCTCAAAATCCTTTGCAAGATCTGCCTTGCATGAGTGTATCAACTGCTCATCACCTGTTAGTATTAAATCATCAACATAAAGTACAATGATTAAAATCTTTCCCTCCACCAAAATCTGGTACAGGTTTGCATCCGCCTCACTCTTGGTGAAGCCAAGTCCAGTGAAATAGTTATCGATTCGAGTGTACCAAGAACGGGGTGCTTGTTTCAGCCCATGCAACGCTCTTTTGAGCCTGCACACATGCGACTCACTACTGAAGATCTCAAATCCTTCAGGCTGCTCAATGTACACCTCTTCCTAAATGATCCCATTAAGGAACGCAGTCTTCACATCCATTTGATGAATGTGCCAACCCATCTGCGCTGAGAGAGCAAGGATGGTCCATATGGAAGAATACCGTGTGACAAGTGCAAAGGTTTCTTCATAGTAAATCCCCTCAATCTGTGAGAAGTCCCGGGCAACAAATCTTGCCTTATACTTCTCGACTCTCCCATTAGCAGCTTGCTTTACCTTGTAGATCCATCTTGATCCTACAACTGATTTTCCCACCGGCCTTGGAATAATATCCCAAGCACTGTTTCTAACAATGGAGTCATACTCCTCCACCATGGCATCTACCCATGTGGGCTCTTGCACTGCTTCTTCAAAAGAAGATGGCTCTGTCATGATACACTTGCTCATAAGAGCCATGTATCCAGTAATTGGCCGTGTGACCGTTCTCATCCGCGCCGTGATATAGGACCCTACATTCTCGTGCCGCACCCCCCCCAATCTTCTTCGCCCTCAACTTGGTGGTATGCTTTTTGCCTTGTCCGATGTTTGGTTCTGATGTTTGGTTCTGCATGAGTGGACTCCTCCACTCCATGAATCTCCTCCTGTGGCTGATCCACATCCAGAGGCTCATCTTTGGGAATAAGAAGTTCCTCCTCTGCATGCAAGTGTAGCTCCCTCTCAAGTGACAACTTCATGGATTTGACCTCATTGAATTTTTTATCCCGTCGCACAACAGTCATCTGACTGTCTGGAAAATACACACGATAATTATGGGGTGTTTCTGTGTACCCCAAAAATATCCCAACTTCTGCAGTCGGCTCCAGCTTCTTCCTGGCATCCTTTGTCACATGAATGTAAATAGGTGAGCCAAAAATCTTCAAAGGAGAAATATTAGGCTTCTTACCAGTAAAAGCTTCTTCGGGTGCACTCATGCCAAGTAATCTATGAGGACAACGGTTTTGCACATAAACCGCAGTGTTGCATGCTTCCGCCCAGAAGTGCATCGGTAGGCCCTTGTCATGCATCACCCACGATTGTTTTGTTATTTCTCTTAGCAACCCCATTCTGCTGTGGGTTATGAGGTACTATGATTTCTCTTCAAATTCCTTCTTTTCTACAGAAGTCTTTGAATTCGCCCGAGATGTATTCACCACCATTATCGCTTCGTAGAGCTTTCACTTGCTTCCCCGACTCCTTCTCCACTAATTCCTTGAACTCACAGAAATTTGAGAACGTTTATCTCTTCTTCTGCATGAATAATATCTAGCATCTATGAGAATAGTCATCAACAAATATAACATAATACCTGTGTTTTGTTGTTGAAGCAACCGAGAAAGGTCCAAACACGTCTGTGTGAATTCTCTCCAGGATCACTGAAGCACGGTTCTCCTTCTCATGAAAGGTGGTATTCACAAAATTACCCATAGTACATCCCTTGCACTGATCTGAATGTGCAAGAGCACCCTTGGGAAGTCCAGTAGAAATCTGCTGCAAAATCTTCAAAGCGCCATGGTGAAGATGGCCCAATCTCCTGTGCCATAATTCGCCCTCATCCTGGCTCACCACTTCTTCTTCTTTGCCCACCATTGCAGCACAGCCATCTAGCTCCAGCTTGTAGAGATTGTTAATTTGAACCCCTATCTTCTTGGTTTAACTTATTGTTTTATGTCGAAGGAAGGCTTTTCCCTCACTGAAAACAACATCATAACCCTTGTCTTCCAACATTGTGACTGAAACCAAGTTCTTCTTCAGACCTGGAACATGCATAACATTCTTCAACAAGAATGGATTATCAGACTCCTTCTCAAAGGTAATGGTCCCAATGCCACTCGCACTGTACCGACCATCATCGCCCATCTCTATATGCATCTGGAGGTCCTTCTTTTCCAAGTCACTAAACAACTATTTGTCTCCCATCATATGGAAAGACGCACCACTATCAAGATACCACAACGATCCCATACAGCTTGAAACCAAGCATGTGATCAAGGAGAAATCATGTTCAAATTGCGAGGCTAAGGCCTCTCCAGCTGCAGATCCAACAACCTTCTTGTTCTTCTTCTTCTGTGGACAGTTAGTGGCAAAATGTTGATGTTCCTGACAGTGAAAAAACTTCACTTTGGAAAATTCTTGCTTCTTGCCTTTAGCATCAGATTTTAAAGGATGTTTCTTCCCCTTCCCTTTCCTTTCTTTGGTAGCCAAATTAAAATTCTCTTCATCTTCATTCTTTGATGAAGATCCATCCCTGGTACCCCACCTTATCTCCTCCTGCACAAGATCTGACCAAAGTCGCTCCCATTCCAGCAGTTTCACCTGTCCATTGACAGAGTCTTCGTAGCTATGCCAACTCTTCAGAAGCCCAAGGATAGCCAAGCTCACCAAGTCTTCTTCATCAATAGTAACCCCCACACTTCCCATTTCATCCTTGCAGTGGACAAACTTCGTAAGGTATTTTGGAATACTATCGCCCTTCTCCATTTTTATTTTTCTAAGCTTGTCTTTAAGCGCCAACTTCCTCTGGTCACTTCTGCTTTGGAAAAATTCTGTCAAAGCCTTCCACATTAAGAATGGAGTGGCTTTCCCATGAAGGTTGGACACAATATGGTCCTTCACACCTTCCAACAGAATCCTTCTCATCTTTGCTGTCTTCTTTTGCCATGTGTTACACAACAATTTGTCACCGTCCCTGCAATTCCCCATCTCGCACAATTGGAGGGCTCATTCCGTGACCTGTGAGAAATGAAATGACTTGAAAACACTTTCATGGCATTCCCCTAAACATGTATTTTCATTGCCCTGAAGACAACTCCTTGTGAAAAACCCTAAAAACACCCCTTTTTGCATTGGCGCAGGTAGCCAGTTCATTACCTACGCCAATGGGAGAAATCCTTCAAAGAGGGCGTGCAAATTGGTGCTTTGTCTCAGAGTTGCACTCGCACCAACCATTTTAAGGAGTGTTTTTTAAAAATAAATGGCGGAAGTTTCGTCCTAACTGATCCATAAACTGGCATCTAATTTGAGTTGGGAGGTTTGGCTCCGGATCTCCATGTAGAGGAAGTGGTTTTGCCACCTCTCATGGAAGCTTTCTTGAGGATAGGGCCAATCCCATGATTATAGGGATCCCAACTCCCCTTCCTCCATATATAAAAGCTTTCTCATCTTCTTTGCAAGCTAGTCTCCAAGTTCTAAAGAGCCTAATGCTGCAAGAGATTTGATCCATTCCCTTAAGGCCAAATCCAAGCGAGGAGATTATTTTCGAGACATCTGGAGAGAGAGGCTTGTCCCATCCTTGACAGGATTTATCGAGACACTTTCTACTGATGACCCTCTGAAGGAGAATTCAACATCAGAGCTATGGTTGTATTCTTCTTTTGATTAATCAATGATAAGCAACTATTGGTTATGGTTCCACTCTTGTTCTTGATGATGATCATGAGTTATGTCTCCTCTGACTGACATATAGTTGTATGTACTAGATTTTACGCCTGCGTTTGTTTTGTTTCTTGCATGTGCAGGTGTCCGATCACGAAGATCGTGAGGATTGTGATCTGCCAGAGCTAAGGAACGAGAGCGCTACTTTCTCTACGAGCGACAACGTTGGATTCCAGGTAAGCCTTCATCGCTGGTCGGTTTATTTGCAATTAGGAACCTGCACTATATCATGAACGATTGTTGCTAGACCTGGTCTGGGCTAGTAGGGATCGCCTTTGTCCGCAGAGGGGATTTACCTCCACAACACCATGCATCAAGTAATGCAACATCGCTAGATCCCGACTTAGGAACATCGCTATCGATGAACTCCTTCAATCCATTATCCTCCAGCACTGCCTCCATCTTGTCCTTCCAGGATATGTAATTTGAGCTCCCATCAAGGGCATACTCCAATCTTAACCTGTTGAAAGACATTTCAATGTATACTCAACTTCTGCACCAAGAATCTTTTGTAGCAAATTCGAATTTTCCACCAGCACAAACTCACTTTACAATTGCAATATTCAATTAACAATGCTCCAATACCATGTAGAAATTATATGCGCTAAGCATGAATATGTCCTAGATCCACCTGATCTCACACTATTTAACTTTATGCAAGATACTGAATCATTCCACTTGTTAATCTTTTGCGGAAAATTAATTGCACACACATGTAAAGCATAATTAAAAATAATCGCACATAACACAATTGTTTTTAACCAGGAAAGCCTGAAGCTGAAAAACCCCAAATATATATTATGTATCATGGAATCATATGAAAATCCTCATACAAAGCTTATCAAGCTCTCAGTACAGTACAATCGTCATACACTAATCAGGAACAATCTTGCAAATCCATGCATCAATCTTTTCCCTCCTGCTAGCCTACCTCCATTGCGCAATCCTTGCTAAAGAATAGCTTTGAATGAATTCAAATTACCCTTGCCTTGACTTCACAATCCTCATTTCCAACTCCTATGTGTGTGTGATGCAATCAATGCATCACTATAGTCACAACAGATAGTTCATCTTGCCCTTTCACCTATCTCTCCACTGGGTCTCCACTGAAATTGCCATGCACTGTAGTTAACTGATGTATTGTTCAGTTTATTAATGATTTATTATTTGTGAATTAATTAAATAATTAATTCACTCCACTCTCACTAGTGTATCAATCAGTTAGACTAGATACGACTACCTCAACTGAGTCTAACTGAGTTAAACTGAATACAACTCCATAACTACTTCTTCCAACTCTGTCATAACTTTGCCACTTGAGTTCTAACTGAGTCCTCCATGCATTAGCTCCAGTAAACCCTTAGGAATAGCATAATTCCTTCTGTCATCTGATGTGCCACATCTGTGCACTGAACTGAAGTGCTCCAAGAGAATAAGTTGTTGTTTAGAGTCTGATTATTATTAAGAGCTAATAATAATCGACATGCATCTATTTTTAGATCAGCAATCTATAAATAGACTTCGCCCAATATTCTAAAAATATAATTTCATCTATTTTTCCAACTTGACCAACCATCCACAAATAGCATCCTGCAACTTCTGAAATATGATCACCATGTCTAAAAATAGACTTGCGCCAAAAATAGCCTGCGGGCCCACTTAGTGAAGGCGACTCGTTTCACTAAGCTCATCATCTTGTTGAATCTCAATAGGCTACTCCACATGGACCAAATACTATGACCCAATGATATGCAACAAAGTACAGGGTTCCATAGGCCTATTACATGGCTACCAAAATGATAATACGTGGTTTCACAATTACATCAATCAACCCATATATGGATGAACTATGACTCACATGACTCTCTCTCAATGCATACATGAATCTAGAATGTCCTGCCATGATAAGTATGAGAGTGTACACAAATAATACATGAAATACATGGTTGTAAGAACACTACTAACAACCCACACATAGTTGGACTAACTCTCATGACTCATTATGCAACATATTCCAAACATGGCTCTCAACACTATGCATGAAACATACAATGATGTGACTCTCTCACACATGGATATCATAAAAATCCTCTCATAAATTCATTTATAATACAATGTCATAATGCAAGTACATAGAGGATATGATCAACCACATGTCCTCTTTAGGGCAGCAATATAATGTCAATATAAATCACATAAGAGACATGTATCGACCTCTCCAAATCATCAACCATGGAATAAAATATATAAAAAAATAGTTACCAACACAAAGAAATGAATATTGCCCCAAAAATAGCATGTATCAATAGTATCATGAGCCAAAAAATATGGCACACCAATCAGCCCAATATATCAACTCTCTATAACAAAAAATAGAAACAAAATATCTAGCATGAATCTCTACAATGTAAACAGAATTGGCAGTAACAACAAACATGCAATGATGTAATGACAACAACAACATCACATCATAAACCATAATTATAAACATCATCTACCATCATGAAAAAGCATCAACGACACCATATGTAACAGAAGAAAAAACATGAAAAACATCCATCATGAACAACTTCTATATTCTCTCCATATAAGTTGAAAATATCTAACACATGAATTATGCAAGTAAATATAACCATACAAAACCATCATACTAATATCCATGGAACCATCACATGCATAATATCATCATATCAAAATGAATAATACTATCCATATGCATTTCAACTAATTTATGTAGCATATAAACCATTTACAACCAAAATGAAAGCTCCTACAAACAATTCGTGTCAAATAAGCACATAGCATGGAAATAATAACCAACTGCTCCAAGGAAACATGATGCCATCAAAACCACTGAAATACTGGAAGCATATGTAGTGCTCCCCATGAATATTTTCTATCTACACTCTTTACAACAACTTTTTTAGATATATCATTAGTAGCAAAAATCCACCATCAAAATATAAGCATCATATAAATCCTAGTTGCATACATAAAACCAACTTATCAACAAGCAGATATATTCACATATACTTCACTACCTATGGAAATGCCAACAATGATTCTACATGAAAAACAATGGGCACCATAGATCCCCCTAAGACCATGCAAGCCCCAGTTTCTTCTTGTTGGTCCTTGCTGATCCTTCCTCCAAATTTTGAGTGGCTTCTCTCTTGCATTCAGATCTTCAACTGTCGTCTTATTTGGCCTACTTTGCATATTCTTCATTCTTTGATTTGGTGGCCTTAAGTGGCTTGGTGTCTTGCAATACTTGGCCATATGACCAATATTATCTGATATGTAGCATCTGATATGACCAAGAAATAGAGAAAAATACTTGAATCTCTTGGTGTTCCTATTACTCCTCATTGCATCCCAACTACATTCAATAGCCTTATGTCCAAAATCATTTCATGAGTAGCAATAACCTTAAAAATGGCCATTATCCCTAATTTTGGTTGAAATCCCAGGAGTAGGTTGTCTTTCTTGCTTGTTTTCTTGATAATAACTTCTATACCATTTCTTCCATTATTGGATGGATCTACAATTTGCTACAATATGTCCTAGTTTCTAGCAATTTTAGCATCTCACATCACCCAAAGATGAGAATGATCTTCCAGGTGCTTTTCTTGCAATCACATTTGGTTTTTATTCCCTGAATTCCTTTTTTGACTAATTTTTATGTTGATTTCCATCCTTCTTGTAGCATTTTCTACTTTTATCATTGATTATACCTATATATTTAATTAAACTAGTTTCTCCTTTGTGCATGCTAAAATCATGCTTGATAGATGAGGAAGTGGTTTTCTCCTCTAAATCACTCCTTAGTGAAACCACTTCCGCTTCCAATATCTCAAATTCATCTTCATATTCTCTATATTGATTTGTCATTTATTACTCAATCTTTTTTTCCTCCCCAAGCTGAATTTTCAATCCACTAATCTATTCTCTTATACCATTTCCTTCTCATCAGAAATATGAAAAATTATTTTCTGATCTTTACATGCAGTGTTTAGTTTTTCTACTTCAGTAGGTAATTATTTTACTACAACCATTGTTTATTAATAATCAACCTTAACAAGAGAAGAATCCATATCATCCCCACTATGTATCCCAATAGAATAATTAGAATCAAATTAAAAAAACTTTCGAAATATTACCTAGTGACACAATTGTTTTGGTTGAGATTTTATAATTTCTTGCTTCATTTTCAAAGGAATGAAACTTTTCCTTCTTCAAACCCTTTGTCTTTTGAGACACCATATTCTTTCTTATGGCCATGATCCACGATATTCTCTCCAAGAAGTCAAGCTTAAATGAAGAGCACCGACTTTGATACCAATTGTTGGAAACTATATCACTACTTAGAGGAGGCGGGGGGGGGGGGGTTGAATTTGTAGTGATGGCATTTATACAATTATTTATTTATTTATTATTATTATTATTATTATTATTTTATTATCAATTTTCAACACACATTAATAATATTATCCTATTAAAACATGGAATAAATAGTAAATCATAACATAATAAACATGAGAAACATCAACACAAGCATGCACACAAAAGAACACAAGTATTTATGGTGGAAACCCTTTCGAGAGAAAACCACTCTGCTTCTGTTTCACTGCTCAATTATTCAATTAATATGTTGAAAAAATTTACATGGATTAGCTTACACCCATAATTCAGAAGACTTGGATTCTTTCATAGTATGCTAGTCTTATCAGATGAGAAATCAGTTTCTCTCATGGATCTACGAAATATCTATCTACTGGAAGCTCCCACAACCAACAATCCTCACCCAAATACCCTTGGAATATACAAATCCTATTGGGTGGAGAAATATGTTCCTTCTACTCAATCCATTGAATCACTGTCTACTCTAAACCCTCCATGCTTTCAATTTCCTCCATGCAAACCAAAATTCATAAATGTTTCTTATAGGGTTCCTAATATACCCAACATGAGAATCCAAAAAACACCATCATTATGCACACAAATTCTAAATCAAACTCAGACCCAGAGGAGGGAAATTATTCTCTTATTCTCACAACAAAATATACTTTAAAAAAAATCATAAGTTACCAATTCTCTACCACAAACCAAACATAAATTATGAATCTTATTCTCAACTCTATCTCTGATTTCTGCATACACTTATATGATATAACTCCACAAAATTATGTGAGAAAATATTGAAAACTCTACTCACTCTCAATTCCCTTACAATGGCATGCTCACACACTCTCAAGACAACAAACCAAATAGATTCAAAAAATTCCTCTATTTATCGTTTTTTTGTGATGGTTAACTCAGTGAACGCTACTCGTTATGGAGCACTAAAAATTCCTTTTCATACATATGAAATTTTTTAGATCCATCTCCTTGAATTGATCAATCCACTCTCTCCACTACTTGATGTATATTCTCCAGTTTAACCAACTTCTAGAAGATTCAATACCTTTTCCGACCATATACTGGATTTTTTTTATCAAGAACATCACTACAATACCAAAAGTAACTAAAATTCATGAGGAATGGACAGAAAAACTCATTTGAAGCCTCAGCTACAAGAAAAAAACTATTTTATTTCAACTGGACTCATGCACAAGCCTACTTCCTAGTGATTGGCGGCTCTCACTCACATGCACAAGCTTGCATGGGAGTGATTGGGGCAGAGGATAGTAAGAACCCAATCAATTCAGCTTAGATCCAACCAAAACTTATTCTAGAGGTTTATCATCATTATAAATACCCCAAGAAGCCCTTTTCATGTCTGCAATACTTCGCCTGACACTTCCACATCACTAACATCATCACAAGTCAAACTAGGTTGACTTAGATACCAACCAACAAATATACTAACACTTGGGCTATCAACTTGCTCCACAACAACTAAAACATCAATATGTAGCTCCAAAACATGTCAGACATCCTCTGACACATGTACAACCAACTCAAGCATCCTTTGAGGCTTGTAGATCCTCTCTAAGCCCTATGTATAAATTCATCAACATGAGGTACCTAATCGGAAACATGGAGACCTAATAAACAAGGCTCCTCGACTCTAACTCATGTAGCAGAAACTAGCACTTGTATGCAACAACATGATCAATCAACATGGTCAAGGATATCATCACATCTCCAACACAACTCTGCTGATCATGCATACCATGACATCCTCTGATCACAATCTATATGTAGCACCTACAAATCACATCTCCATCCTCACATCTCCATGATAGTGGACATATCAAAACCAATGCAAAAAATCATTCATGTATAATCATCTGCAACCAAACATACATGTGCTAGCCATATCTCCTACAACCCAAGCTACCAAGCTGACATCAATGCCAACCAATGACACACCTGCAACATTGCAACACACATAAATGCCAACACAATGTAATAAAAAATTTTCTAACAAAATTTTCACCTGTGTTTGAAATGATGCCCCTTGGTATCCCAAATTTCACCCAGAGTTGTTGAAAGGAAAAGTTTGTTTCTTCTTTCCCACTAGTGGTATTTTTATAAGGAAGTAGAACACACATCTTGCTTAAATTTTCAACTACCATGAACAAGTAGTCATTTACCTTTCTAGTTGTTCGTAAAATTCCCACAAAGTCTATGGAAATTATTACCCTAGAAAAAGTGGGTATAGGAAAGGAACGATATAAACCCTACTTCATATTACAAGGATCACTGATACAACAAAGCATACATCGTCTTATGAACCTTACTACCGCTTCTTTCATCCTAGCTAATACACATACCTCTACAAGTTTCTCATTGTCTTTGCTATGCCAAAATTCCCTACAATCTTGGAGCTTTGAGCCTCTATGATCAGTTTTATTTGCATACCATTAGGAACACATAGGGTATCTAACGTAAAAATTAATCTAGTATATAGATGGTACTCAAATTTTCTATCACTAATGTGCACATGACTCTAGCTTTGCAACTATTGAAACACATTATTTATGTCATAATCCTTTGTATATGCCTCTCTGTATGCATGATGGGTGAAAGGATCGATGTGAATAAGAGTTCCAAAAGCTATGATATTTTATGTGGGAGGCCTTGAAAGTACGTTGATCAATTTTTTTGTGTTTCATTTCTTGTATTTCATCACTAAATGAATATGTTGTAGAAACTCTATTCACTTGTAATTCCTTATTTTTTGTAGCTTACTCTAGGCCTACACGTATTCTAATGGTTGCTAATCTATGTATATTAATGTCTCCTTTCCCATTATATATTTTAATCCTTCTTCAAATCTTGCATGAGGGCATAGATCTCATGATTGTAGGTAGGGTAGTTAAGAACTACCCCATTAACTACTTCGAAAATATAGCATACTAACCTTCCTGCCTACATTAAGAATTCTCTTGTAGCATACACACTCACATATGTCTCCACTTCAAAGAGCTACTGCAATTTTGGTAACGTTATAATCGATTCATGACTAACCTTTTTCTTCAACTCCTCAAAGGCCATTTTCTACCCCTTTCCCCATTAGAAAATATTACCATTCATTGTTATGGAATGGAGTAGTGATGTTACTACTAAAAAATAGGCTATGAATCTCCTCACGTACTATGCTACCCCAATGAAACTCCTAACCTAAAAATAATTAATACAAAATAGCCACTTCTTGATGTTATTAATCTTGTTAGGATCTATCCTCAACTCTCCTACACCTACGACATTTCATGGATATGCCAAATATTTTTGTGAAAACTCACACTTGTTGAGATTTTCTAGTAGTTGGTGCTTATTTAATGACTCTAGAAATTACATCAATTATGATATGTGCTACTCGGAGGTAGCACTATATACCAATATATCATCCAAATAGACAACAAAAAATGAATCTATAAAATTGAACGTTATATCATTCATTAGCCTTATAAACATAGTTGGTGCATTGCATAGGGAAAACAACAAGACTAATCAGTCATATAAACCTTGCATGTTTGAAGAGTCTTCTAGTTATCTTCTTCTATGACTTGAACCTAGTGATATCCAAATTTTAATTCTAGGATGGTGACACATTTGGCTCATTACAATTGATCCAATAGATCATCTATTCGGGTAGTGGAAACTTGTTCTTGAGAAAAAAATTATTTAACACCCTGTAATTGATACATGTTTTCCAAGTCCCACCCTTATTTCACATAATGATGATGTGACCCACATGGTAAGAATTGGTTGAATGACACCATATTCCAATAATTTATACAAATACTTATTCACATAACTTTCCTCTATAAAAAAATTGTATATACAACCTAATTAATATTTCGAAATGGAGGGTTTGACAATAGCGGGATCTTGTGCTGCACTTCCATCTTAGGTGGTATACCTTTAGGCTCTTAGAACACACACCTATAAAACTATAAAATCTCTTCCATTGTTGTTTATGTACCTTAGTGCACCCCTATAGTGACAACTTTGATCTCATTAACACTTTATAGATTCATTTTCTCTTAAAAATCAGAAAACATAATTCTTGCTAGAATTGATCAATTTCTTTTGTTGGTTTGGAACTTATTTGAGTGAATTTTTTGACTTGCCTTTGTGCACATTGATGGTGAAGAATTTCCATCCTTGATGAGGTAGTATTAGTTGTATCTTCACATGAAGATTTAATCTCTCATGTATATATAGGGACTTCCAAACACCATTCCACATACATTAAGAAGAACTACATATAGTTCTACTTCATCAATATAATCTACATTGGTAGAAAATTTTTATTTTCACTATTTATTTACCTCTATTTTTGCATCCATATTTACCTATCCCAATGGATATGGTCCTAGATAATCAAAAATTTCCAATTCCAATTTTTTGAACAACTCTAATACAATAAGGTTCACCTGTGATCCCGAGTCCATCAAAGCATAAATTTTTGTCTTCTTGACATATATCTTGATATGGAAGAGTTTGGTCACTTTGCCCTCTTATTTTTTTTAAGGCTACTTAGATTCACCCCCTTCTACATTCTCATCCATGTATCATTGTACTTCCAATGGATTCACCATATATGTGGCCATGATATTTTTCTTTCTAACACTATTTTTATGGCTCCTTGGAATGATCTTTGAATGTAACTTCCAACGCTTATCCCATGTATGACCATCAATGCTATAGTGGTTGCAATGGTTGCTAAGACCTTTGCATTTATGTGATGTGGTTGCTACCTTATTTTGTTTTCCCCCTTTCCATTTATTCTTCCCTTTCTTGGAATATTCCTTTTCTCCTTATTCTTTGAACCAATTTATTGTCCTTTCTTCTAGCCCATGTTCCCATGGTACTGTTCATATATAAAAACCTTGTCTATCAATAAACATTTGAATAAAATCACTATATTTTGTATATGGATGTGTGGAACCCCTAGTTACTTAATGATTACCTTTGGGTTTCTTTGGGGAGATATCGAACTATACGCCCATATTTATAAACTTGGTGGTGCACTCCTATGCACTCTTCCTCTAATTCTTCCCAAAGTAATGTCATTGGATCCAATATTATTACACATAATATAACAACCTATCCCACTGATGGATGGAAATTTTCCATGTAAATACATGCTTTTAAGTACATTTCAAGTTAAAAAGGGATGCGTAATGGAAACAGATTCAAAAAGGCACTCAAGGAGGCCAATTTCTTGGGAAATTCAACTTACTTTCTGAAGGAAGAAAATTGTATAGTTTGGAAAACCATTGAAGGTTGTTTGTTGAGATTTAAATTCTCTAGAATGGTGTGTTGTAGATATGGTTGTTGTAAATTTATGAACTGCAAGCAAGGGACAAAGCCCATGCTGGCTTGGGAAAACACAACAAGTCAACCAGGATGTAAGGCATCGAAAAAAAGGAGAGACTGTGTAGAGGATGGAGTGGAAGAAAAATACCTCATTTTTTATTTGCAAGGAGGAAATGAGGCTGAGAAACAAAATAGAGAAAAATAAAATAAAAGAAAAATATCACACACAAACGAACCATGTCAGGGAGCAGAGAGGGAAAAAATCCCATGGAAAATAAAAAAGAGAGAGAGATTGAGATCCAGTGGAAAATATATATAGAGAGTCAAGAGAAACAAAAAAAGGAGAAACACAAATTTTGTTGTGCGCATAGTGAGAAAAGAGCAGAGGGATCTCGATTGGAAGAAACATTAGAAAATTAGAGTGTTTTTATTCCGAGTATACAACAAGAAGTTCAAGTGTTGGGATGATTTTGACTTCATCCTTTACTCTCAAGGTGCCCTCATCCTTCAGTGAAGAAATATGAGCACCAGAGGAGTTCTCCTTTAGGTGAGGGTAAATCTCGGGATACCTCAGGGGGATGGAGGGTGCATATGGCATTCTTTGGATTCCATTAATTTTTAGCCCTTGGATTCCTGGGAACAGAAACTATGGAGGTCTCCATTGCTTGTCATTTAACAATGGTTTATGGATTCCCTTAATTAGGTGGAACCACTCTGTGGCAGTGGGTTATATATTCCCTTATTTGTGTGGAACCTCTGTGTTTCATATCTCCCGGGTGGAGGTGATACCTCTAGACTCCTTGGAGTATGTGGGTGTGTTTCTGGATGGCTAGAGACACTAGAGGTTGAAAGCCTAAGGAATCCATGAAATTGGTCGATTTATATTGATTAGTTTAAGGGTGGAGGAAACATACCTCTTGATTCTCTATTTATTGTTGATCATAATTTGTTAGACGAATATTGGAGGAAACGTGCATTTGGATTTCCTAAATGAAACTTACTACTGAGTAGGTGGTGGGTGGAGGTAGGAGGACCTCAGGAGTCCCTGTTTCAGCCAACAAATGTTGATTATTCCCTTGAGCAAGACCACCTTAGTCCCTTGGGATGTGGCTTGGGGGTGACACCTACAAGTATCTTGGCTACAACTGTTTACAATTGGGTGGATACTTGACGTCCCAAAATTAATCACCCATCAAATACATTAATTAAAGATAAGTTATTATGTGTAACCTTGTATGATCTTATGGTTGTGTGTTATGATTCTATGTTTGTTACATGATCTTTATAAATAACTTATGTATGGTTATCTGTGATGGGATGTTATAATCCTTTTTTAATTGATAATAATTACCTACAATTAATTAAGTGATACTTTTATAATGAAGTCAAACAAGAGCAAGGAGGACTTATACTTTTAGTTTCAAAATAACACTAGTACATGAATGAATAAAAAGGTCAATCCCTTTAGTGGGAAATTTCATATTATATATTCCTTTATGAAATGATGGAAAAATATGATAGATGTAAGGTATCTGGTCTTTGAGCTTACTGGTTCAATCAAGGGTGTCAAAATTCATTGGTTGAAATTTTTTTTAGTTATTTTGGTTTTTGGAGAAGAAAACCTCTTGTTACTGACCCTTTTTTTATATTTTTCAGAATTCTTGTAGGGCCTTGTAAGTTCCCTTAGTTTTAGGGATGAGTGGTGCATTCATTTCCCTAAAGGATCCCAAAAAATCCCCATGAAGTTGCTTAAGAATATGACCTCTGGAAGTTGCCAAAATTTTGTGGAATTCAGTGAAAATATTTTAAATCAAAATGGGTCGAAAGCTAAGAACCAACTAGGTAAGAGGTTGGGAGGTCAGGATAGTCACCTGAGGAAGTGGTCTGTCAGAGAAGCCGACTTGATTAGGTCAGAGGTTGGGAGGCCGAGTAGTCACCTGAGGAAGTTTTTTGTCAAGGAGTTCGACCCCCGACTAGGTCACATGTTGGGAGGTCAAGAGTCAGGGGTCAGGTTACTTCGAGTAGAGGTTGACCTGACTTGATGGCGGGCACACTGATCACTACAACCAATGGTATACTTCCACCTAGCAGTTTGTTGATGTGTCGAAGGAGAGTGGAGGCCACTTTGAAAGGATACTTCTCTTGATCCATAGCTTATATTTGGGTGAAGTTATATGTCACTAGATTCGTTTCGATGAGACAAATGCAATGATGATGATAGCTTTTTTTTAAAGAAGTTTCGCAAAATTTGAAAATTTTAAATCCCATCATCATAAAAGTATTTTGAGGGTCGGGTATTGAGAGTCACGCCACTTGGTCATGGGTTTGAATAAGGGGTGTTGTTACATGTGGTATCAGAGCATGGTTCAAGAATTGGATTGAATGAGATTGGTCGTATGTGGATTTTTGAAAAATTATTGAATAAGTTGTTTAAGCGGTTAAAATTCTATTTAAAATGAATCGAATGTAAGTCTATACATGTCGATGATTTATTTTATGATGATGTTATGATCATACTAACATGGATTTTATTAGGAAACCTAGATCTCCATGGAAACCCCATAATTTTATGATTATTTAATTATTATAAAATTTCTAATAGTGTGTATTATTGACAACAAATTGCAAGCACCCTAAAATAGAGATATTCTTGTGATGGTGTCGAGGATGATACAATATAGTTAATACCGGTCACAACATGGAAGAAAATGGTTCAATGCCAATGAATAAGAGAGATTATTTTACCAAGGGGGAGGGAATCACTCTCCGTATTGGTTATACACCTTAATAAGGCTAAGGGATGAGGTTAGGAGTTTCAAGGTAGATAATGAGAAGTTGGTGAGAGCTCAATAAAGACAAGCCATGATAAATGCAGTCCTTCTATAAAGAATTTCATATTTTCAAAAGCATAGAAAATTTGATGAGAGGGTCATCCATAGTGGTAGGAACAACCCTCGAGAACCTGAAGGTAGTAGTTCAAGGAAGAGGCATAGGCTTGAAAGTGAAGACATGGTGCCCGGAGGTGCACCATTGAGCACACCTAGAGGTGGGACCAACACTCACGTGTATAGCTCTACTAATAGAAGGAACTATCATTATTCTCACCACCAACATCGACATAAGAGGAAGGATAAGGAATATATGCGAGAGGATTTCAAGAAGGCTAAGCCAACCAAATTTCATGGAGATATGAAGAAATTACAAGAAGTGGAAGCTTGGCTGTTGGGAATGAAGAAGTTTTTTAGAATTCATGATTATTTTGAAAACATGAAATTAAGCATTTTCACTGTCAATTTATAAGGGAAATAAAACATCCAGTCGGAGGATTGGAAGAATGTCCGAGGCATTGTTGGGAAAGATCTCAATTGGGAGGAATTTGAGAAATTCGTTAGAGAGAATTATCTATATGATAGCTACTATGAGGACAAAGCTAAGTACTTTAATGAATTAAGGATGGGGAAGATGACATATGATGAGTATGTCATAAAGTTTTTGGAGTTTCTACAATATGTACCTTACCTCAGGAACGAGAAGCAAAATATTCAGAGGTTTTTAAGGGGTATTACCATAGTCTTCGGGGATAAGATTGAGTTGTTCAAGCAGAAAACTCTAAGTGATTTAGTGAAGAAATTAAACCATTGTTTTGAGAAGGAGAGACATATATCAAAAGATAATGGCTTATGGATTCAAAGAGACAACGTTCTTGAGACAAGGACCTAGCCTAAGAAGCATTCTGAGAAGATGGAAAATAGAAAACAACCTTCCATGAATTGATTTTTGCTGAAAATGAGCTTTTTTGATAAAAAGAATGCGCAAAAGGGTTTGGAAGTGCAACAAGGAGCATAAATGAAGGAGCCTCTATGATGCTAGATGTGTGGGGAAAACCACAGAAGAAAATATTTCCCACACAAGTACAATGCAGGACTAGAAATTTATAATATGCAGGAGGCTCTAATAGTGGGAGAAGTGGCTCGAATTTTTCCTAATATCCATGGAGTAGTAGTCAATTAACAAACAAATCAGCAAACATCCATCATTGATATGGAAGGTAATCTAAGTGATCATGATGTTTCAATTTTAATAGATCCTGGCTCAAATTACATTTATATCAGCCCAAAAGTCATGGAAAAATGTAAATTTATTACATAGAAGCATGAGGAAACATGATTGGTTTAGTTGTAAACCAAAACCAAAAGGAAAAATTTCTATTGGGTAAGGTATGGTACGTTTTAGATCCGTAGAATACCCACATCATCCCACTTAAATGTGTTGTGTTAGAAATATGAAATTGCAGTCAAATTCCATTTTGGACAACTCACTTGATTTAGATAATGATTGCATTAAATTCCTCTTTTCTTGAGGACAAAAAATGACCTAAATATCACTCAAATTAGATAAGGGAAAGTGTATTTATGAAGAAAAGCCCACATGTGCATATTTGATAAGGTTGGCCCTAAAGTAAA
Source organism: Pinus albicaulis (assembly GCA_034641835.2). Lineage (NCBI taxonomy): Eukaryota > Viridiplantae > Streptophyta > Pinopsida > Pinales > Pinaceae > Pinus > Pinus albicaulis. The sequence goes on from CM076575.1 coordinate 1,720,217,694, forward strand.
GTAGACCCCCTTGGAAGGCTATAAATACAAGAGTCCTCTACCTCATTTGGACACAATCATGAGACACTATTTAATATTTTTTTTTGTTCTGCATGGGTCTAAGGCACATTCACAGAGGAATAGATTTGATTTGAGGTGAAATTGGAGGGTCCAAAGCTCACATTTTATATCTAGGGTTTTGGGCTACAGTCGTAGGAAAAACACAAGATGAATTTTACTGTAGTCACTTGCATAAAATCTCATCTGTGTGACTGGATCCTTCCATTTTCACAAATACCTCTCCATCCATGCGACTGGGAGTTAGGGTTTCAAATCGCAATTGCAAACCCTAGTTGCTCATATGCTAGGCTTAAGGGAACAACTGGGAAACTATAGTCACTCGGAAGACTCCTCTATGAAACTGGGAAAAAAGTAATTAAATCTTAGTCTTTTGAAGATTTCTCTCAATGACCGCAAATTTCGGTAGTTGACCAAAGACAATAACAGTTCATTACACGATTCAAAATTAATATTTTGAGCATAAGTTTTATTGGGTTCATTTCATGAATGTTGTAGATATTGTGTTGGATAGTTTCATATATGAATATATGGATCATTGTACTCTATTTTGTTGAATAATTTGATGACGACCTAATAAGAAAATAATTTTAAAGGGTTTTCCCCATAGTGGGTTTTTCCCTGGTCTCTGACCAATCCTGGTGTCTCTATGTGTGACTTATTTTATTTTATTGTTCCTTTATGTTCCATTGCATTGATGATGATGATATTGTTATTTATACATAGTTTCATATGCTGTTGAATAATGATGTAAATATGAATAATTTTATAATTTTATGGGGTTAACTTAATGTGTTAATGAATAAATTCAATTATAAAAGCAAGGAAAAATATAGCCCTGAGAAAAATTAACATGGAATCAGAGTTGGGTTAAAGAAAATTTAGGGAGATCACCCTTATGATGACATCGTCGAAGGATGTAAGAAAAGGATGGTGGAGAGCTAACATAATTCCACGGTTTAAAGAAAACCATAGACAATTTTTGTATTAAGGTTTGATGGATATTATGAGGTTAGGGTTTGAGAGAAACCTCAGTGTATGGAAAATATTTGAGATATGAAATCTAGAAACACTTGCATGGTCAAAGAAACACTAAAAGAAAAAGGAAAATTGGTGGGGGGCAAAAAATGTTGCCATAAGCTCATTGGTGAGAGTCAAAAGAGATTTTGGCACAAAAAAATGAATGTCACCAAAGGTGGCATTTCCGAAAGTATAGGTTTTGTGGTGACACTCAAGGTCTGTCATGAATAATGATTTATAAGGACGGATAGTGACCGTCACTATTTCATATGAGCAATGGTGACGAAAAATAGCCTTCGTCACCAAAAAAATGAATGTCTACAAAGGTGGCAATGACAAAATTATATGTTGTGGTGACATTCAATGTCCCTCACAAATATTGATTATAATGAGTGATAGTGACCGTCACTAATTCATATGAACAACAACGATTTTTTGTGGTGGACCTTCCATGGCCATCACTATTGGTGAATATATTTGGCAATGTTCGTTGACTGTCACCATTTCATATTTGGTGAGGGTAAAAAATGAACTGATAATCTCATTGGTGACTTCAAGGTCTATCAGGAATGATGACTATAATGACAAACAATGACCCTCACAATTTCATATCAACAACAACGATTTATGGTGACATGCCTTTCGAGGTCGTCACTATTGATGTGTATATATGGTGGCATTTGTTGACCATCACCATTTCATATTTTGGTGAAGGTAGAAAAAAGTCACCATAAGCTCATTGGTGATGGTCAAAAGAGCACCCGTCACCAAAAAATGATCGTCGTAATTCCCTATAAATATTAGGGCACAATGGAATCGAACCACCAACCTCCTAATTGTAAAGCATGTGCTCTTCCATTGAGCGAGCACCCTTCAAAGAATTAGAATTTTAAAAATTATATCGTGAAACATTTATAGATTGTAAATTATACAACTTTCAATAAATTAAAGTCTCGATAATATTTTACTAAACAAGAAAAACATCTGCACTTATGTTGCCATGCGTGAAAACCATGGAGATCCATGTCAATAGTAGAATAAGATCTGTTCCTGCCGCTCAAGAACACATTCCTTATTAAAGATTCTTACTTGACAGAAACCAAAGAGACAACACAACATCAACATACACAAAATTCCCTACCGATATATAATCATAACTTAGCTAAGAATTCTAAAAGATGTTCTTAATTAATAAACTTTGTATTTGGAAATATTGTTTCTTCAGATTTAAAAATACTACATTGTATAGCACTTCTGTCTATTTATCTAGGAAATTATATCATAGCATATGTCACACAGTACAAATTATGGTAAATAAATTAAAAAGAAAATTTTTCTCAAGAAAATATATTTATAAAAGAGCTTTGAAAACTATATGTTTTTCATCAAAGCTTTAATTAGTTCAACAACAAACTAGTTAGAGTTTGAAAAATTAATATCATTCATAAGAAAAGAATAGGACAATGGCTAGACTTGTTATTCATACAAATATTAAAGTTGGTCACTATTTCCATTGCTGATAACTAAAATTTGGGCAGTGGTATAACATTTGGAGCTGATTAGAGGGGAATAATCGTCAATACCATCATTTTTTTCCACTTTCTATCGTGTCTTTGGATCCATATCAAATTTATGGCTCACCCTTTAAAACAAAATTCTACCACTCCATTTGATTTTTTTTTTGTCAAGAGAATTGATAGGACCTTCCCATCCTTTGTTTTAAATCAATCAATAACCATCCATGAATGATATAAATAATAACAAAGGCCAAATATGCACTTGATGTATACCTATGTTCCAGGACTCATCTGACCTTACTAGTGTAAAGAGCTCACCTTGAAAAAATAACATTTATGTGGGGTTTAAAAAACTTTTTAAAATCAAGCTCATAGTAAACCAATCAAAATATAAATATCCTTCTAATCAATATAATCTTTGACTTAAAATAAAAGTGGCATATAATTGATTGTTATATCAACCATGTCAATTAACTTACATTGGGTGAGAAATAATGGCCATGCATATTGCATTAGTGAAATAATTGATCTAATAAAGCTCAAAATTAAATAGATGACTTACAACTAAGAAACACAAATAAATGACTTACAGCTAAGACATGAGGTTCACCTTTCAACCCTGTCGTTAGATAACTCTTCTATATGCACAAACCATTACATTTTTCCCGGTACTAGGTGGAAGTGGTATTGTAACATTAACCTCTAATACAATTTGTGTCCATGACTACTTCTCAAATTTGCTCCATTACTAGCATTTGGGGCTCGATAAGATACAGCCAAAACTATCAACAGGAAAATGAAATCTACATCCTTGTAAAAAAATTAGAGGAAAATAAAATCCGCAAATTGAAATAGACTGTAGGATAACTCATTTCTGCAACATGATTATCTTTTCTTGAACAATAAGAAAAGAAATAAGGGGAAACGTAATTTTTTCCACATTTTGACAATCATTTTCTTTTGCATATTCTATGAGAAATTGATGAAAAAATTCAGCTAAAGATTGTCAACATCAGGATTGTAGTAAAACATAATGGAAGAGCTCCAACACAAATTATATAATCCTAAACATAAGTATAGATTCCATATAGATAAGTATTTATTCAAGACATTTTGTTTTGTAAAAATATGGAAGCTTAGAATTATAGATAACATGGCATTGTTTTTGTTAAGGTAGAACAAGCTTGAGATCGACACTGTCCAATGAAGAAACATCACAAACCATTGTGTCATAGAAAGGACCAATGGCGAAGTTCACACCACAATATTGTGAGACTATAAGGCGAGGGCCCTCTTTTTGCACCCATCCCAATTGGTAGGGGGATGGGTGAGGGGTCATGGGTAGGTTGAGGCACTGCACCAAGTCCTTGGAGATATTTGAAATAACACAATTTATGGTACCACTTCCTTACCACTATATGTCAAGTATTTACAAAGTCCATTCAAGAATTTATTCAAAGTTCAAAGTTCAAACAATTAGATAACCCAACGATGTAGCCTAAAAAATCTCAGATTTCAAAAGTAGATATCCCAAAGATGTAGAGTATATATCTCACATTTATATATCCTAATTTTTCAGACTTTAAAATGACACTTTTTAGCATACTATTGTGAATTGAACCCAAAATTCCAAAAGAAAAATATTGATGGTTATTTTGCTGATATATAAGTTTTATACATGCATTTATTTAAAATTAGCTTTCAGTCTCAAACATATCTAATGATGCACACAATATGTTGCATATTTATTGTTGGTGTGTTAGCAATGTCATTACAATACTTCTAGCTATATAACAAACATTTCAAGTTCGCCTCTATTGTATGATAGGGACATTTGTCCTTCAAACAGAGTTATGAGATACAAAACCACTTTCACCCTTAAGAAAAAATGTGGCTTTAAATGCATGGTGAACTATCTTAGCAAAAATATTCTCTTAGTATGGTATTGGATTCTCAAACTAGTGCCAGGTGTAAGGGTGCCAAATAATTTAGATTTTAACTATGATATGGTGCATGCTAGGCTTCATGACAAAATATTCTTTTGGAATTTCACCTTGGGAAACCTCCAAATTTTTTCCCATGAAAACTCAAGTTAAATGGAAACATTTTTGTATAATGGTTGTGATTCATATGGAAGCACATTAATATATATGTTTTTTCTTAAATTTGAACCATTTATGTATTTTTGGACAACCAATTTTTTTATTCGGTTTTTATCTAGCTCTGATTCAATTCACATTTTTGAGTTTAACCATTTGATGACTGCTCCAATTCATATAATTAAATAGATCATAAAAGATAAAGTGGTATTTGTGTTATCATGAGAGTGTTGCATGCATAATTAAGATGGTAGTTACAAAAATATTCAACTATTCTCAATTGGAAAATTGGAGTGTCTTAGATGTAAGAAAATGTGTAAAAAAATATCCTAAATTTAGAAATAAGAATATTGTGATGTGTGATTGGGGAAAAAATTCAATTCGGTCATGGATAAATACAACTCCAATTTGAATGAAACATCACAAAGAATTGTGGCAAAAAATTAAGTATCTATGTCATATTGTTTCTCCTCTTGTTCATGTGGAAGGCATAAGAATTTTATAAAAATAATGCAAATATAAATTAGCGACATGTTGGAACCCAAAAATTTTCCTTGTCTGTATATATTAAGAGAGGAATCATATTCCATGAGATAGTAATTATGTCCATGTGAAATCATGATAGTACTTGGAATGACAAGCAAGCCACTAATAGTGACTCGTGATAATTGTAAATGGTCATAAATATATAAATAGAACCATATTGACATTTCCATGCAATTGAACCATGTTTACATTTCCTCTTATGATTATGGATTCATCCAAATGCAATAAATTAAGAATTTGGTTACACGTAAGAGTCAAACTTATGTTGATAATAGAAAAGGGTGGACCATTGAAAATTTGGATTATTGTCTCTCTTTTGAGTATCGATGTCTCATATTTGGGGGGTCAACTTTGTAATCGTTTAATTGTTCTAAAATTTTTTAACCCAAAAAGTAATCGAAACCCTTGCCAGCATAACCCAAGATATAACTACTTCAAGCATAAATGGAACTTAAAAGAGATACAACATACCTAATACCACTCTTAGGCTTTGGTTCAACTTGAAGTGGAAGAGGTATTGGAGGAGAAGAAGCAGCCAAGATTGGTGCTATGTGAAAACAAAGTCAATAATCTACAACTCAAAATAATCATAACTAAATATTTAGGTAGGTAATACAATGCCAGGAAAATATCGAGGAATTGATATTAATTTGCATAATTAATTTTGATAAAGAAAATGTTTTTTTCAAAATACAATATACTATAAAATTCATGTTATTCACAAACAAAAGAAAATGCATAAACAAAGGATATCTTAAAGGCTACAAAAGCATATTTATCTTTCCTCTAGAAAAGTCGTTCAACATATTCCTCGACTTCCATATGTTCTTTTAGATAAAGCAGATCATCACTATCTAAAGCTGCATTTTCCTTAACAAATGATGTCTTTTTCAAGCAATCTCAAATATCCACAACTCAATTCATAATGACACTTTGGAATCTCACTGTTCTTATTACTCAAACAAATGCATCCATAGAATGATGTATCGAATTATTTTAACAATCAATATTTGTTGCTAATTGAGAAATTTTGAGTCCAATAAAGAGATATATTACAAAAATCCTTAGTGATTGAGTATGATTATACAGATTTTGCTTGGTCTATCTCAAGCACTAGAGATGATAATATAATATCCTTTCTAACCAAGTTCAATTGTTGCTTGTGACATGATTTCTCTTCGTGAGACAATTGCTGATCGATACAAAAAACATATATATTCTTTGAATATGATCTAACAATGAATATGGAAGTGTTAAACTATCTTATTGAGTACATTGTATTTAAGAAAAATTGGAAGTCAAATCTTTGAAATAACATAATTTATGTGAGTGACAAGGTATGAAAAGCAGTGGTAAGCTCGAAGTCAAATCTGAAATAACACAATTCCAAAATAACCTAGGGTTTACAGTGGCTCCACCAAAGATACTCTGACATGGATGGTTTTCTCATTGTTATTTTAGATTGTTGGATAATTTTTGGTGGAGCTAGGGTTTCTCTTGGTTTTCCCTATCTAGTGTTTTCAAAAGCATGGAGAATTATATGATAGGTAGTGATTGTGCTCATGGGTTTCATTTCTTCTTTATATATATGAAGTTGTCGGGTGAATTCTCTAAGAGAATATACTAGCACTTTAAGACAAAAATACATAAAGTACAAATAATATTGAATGAGAGAGAGAGAGAGAGAGAGAGAGAGAGAGAGAGAGAGAGAGAGAGAGAAAGAGAGAGAGAGAAGCACTGCTCTTACATCCCTAACCAAAATATGAAAAGGAATATACACAAGTGCATGATAACCTATAATAAAAAATCACTCCTTCTTCTATTTATATTAGAGGTAAAGGGGCTTTACAATAACAAGTGTACCTAGTCCACAACAAGAAAACTTGAAGGACACAAGTAGTTCCAACAATGTGAATCACTCTACTCTATGTGACATGTGCCAACATCAAAGGTGATCATGATTAACAAGCAAGCCCTCCATGACATGAGCACTACTCCATAAGATCCAATAATCTTCCAAAGGTCCTAAGCTCCAATGCATCTCCAAGGTCATGTGTTTCCCTAAGGACAATGCATATCCAAGGTAATGTGTCACCTTAAGGACTTCCACACCTACATATCCACTCCCTCAACCCAAAAGTTCACATGTAAATGAGTTTGTGTGCTCATGTTGATTTTGGGAGGTTTTTGTCATGGTGAAATACCCAAATCTACTCCAAGCACACAAAATCCCTTCATGCATCAACAAAATGAAGGAACCAAGATCCATACTTATCCAAAAGCTCGAGGAATAATGTCTTTCAAACATCCAAAAAAGGTCTAGCAGAAAATAGTAAACCACCTCCAATGTCCAAGTCCATCATGGAAGAGCTTGGGCCAGCCATACATTGTGCACCCCACATCTCATGAAGCACCCACAAGGCCCAAACATGGTGTAAAATTTTTCAAAGTAACCCAAAAAGCTAAAAATTATATCCCTCTTATCATAAAATCCTTTGTAACTCCATGCATATTCAGTTACAACTTTCACTCATAAGTGTCACTAATCAAAGTTTGCAGCTCCTCTTTTCTACAAAAATTTGGAAGACTAACTGTAAAATTACCATTAAACATTAGAGTAAATGATTTTTAGAAAGGCAATATGAAAGAGACCATTTGGGGCAAGGGTGGGAATCAGGATCCGTACTGCCTTGGCCCTAATTTGGCATCCATACCTTAACGGAGCTGTTTGTGAAGTGTGATAATGCATGGATTTTGGAAGAGAGTATTTGGGGTAAAGGAAACATCCATACTGCTATTGATTTAACCTTAGTTTGCATCCATACATTCTCAGAAGAATTCCTTTGTAGCATACTTATTTTCTATGTTATTTAGCTACAAACTACTTCCTCCTAGTAGTTACATTTTTTCTTCAAAGTCATTATCCAGTTCTGGTTGAAATTACTAGTATTCTTTTTTGTTGCTTGTCCCTATCTATTTTCTATTATTTTTTAATTATTCAAATTTTTTCTACAGTTAGGGCCTTCTTAATTTCTTACTTTTTGGTCTGATTTATTTTTCATATTTCAGATCTAGTTCCAGAGTTTTTGGATTTCAAATTTCATTTATAATAATTTTTTTTTGGGTTGGCTCACATCATTGGTATTAGAACCTCAATTAATAGTAGATTCATATCAAATTTTTCGTTACAGTTCAGATTAGTTACTTATGTTCACCAATATGTTTATCTTTCAAGGAATATAAATTGTCACCAACATACACATCAACTCAGATATATTTTCATTAAGAGAGAGAGAGAGAGTAGCACTGTTCTTCCATCCCTAATCGAAGTATGAAAAGGAATATGCACAAGTGCACAATCAACTATAATAAGAACTCACTCCCTCCTCTTTTTATATGAGAGGTAAAGGGGCTTTACAATAACAAGTGGACCTACTACACTATAAGAAAACTTGCAAGAGACAAGTAGGTCCACCCATGTGAATCACTCTACTCTACGTGACATGTGTCAGCATCAAAGTGACAATGATTAACAAGAAAGCCCGAGTCCATGGCATGAGCACTAGTCCCCAAGGTCCAAAAATCCTCCAAAGGTCCTAAGCTCCAATGCATCTCCTAGGTCATGTCTCTCCTTAAGGACAATGCATATCCAAGTTAATGTGTCACCTTAAGGAAAATTCATATCGAAGGTAATGTGTCAACTTAAGGACTCCCACACCTACATATACACTCCCTCAAACCAAGAGTTCATATGTCAAGGGAGTTTGTGTGCTTATGTTAATTTTGGGAGGTTTTTTTTATGGTGAAATACCCAACTCTACGCCAAGCACACAAACTCCCTTCATGCATTAACAACAAGAATTCACCAAGCTCCATACTAATCCAACACTTTGAGGAAGAATGTCTTTCAAACATCCAAAAAAGGTCTATTAGCAAATAGTAAACCACCTCCAATGTTCAATTCCATCATGGAAGAGCATGGGACAACCATTTACTATGCACCCCACATCTCATGAAGCACCCACAGGGCCCAAACATGGTGTAAACATTTTCAAAGTAACCCTAAAAGCTAAAATTTATTTCCCTCTCATCATAAAATCATTTGTAAATCCACACATATTTAGTTAAAATTTTTCCTCATAAGTGTCACTAATCAAAGTTTGTAGCTCCTATTTTCTACAAAAAGTGGGAAGAATAACTACAAAATTACCATTAGACATTAGAGTAGAGGTTTTTTATGAATGCGGTATGAAAGAGACCATTTGGGAGAATGGCACAAAGGATCTCTTTCATATTGTCATCACTGAAAATTTAGAGATGCTCCCAATTTTCCTACCAATGTAGAGAAACAAGTGTTTTCGTGGATAAAGGTATTTGATTTGGGATTCCATATAATGAGTGAATGATTGTGGCATGGTTTACAGTCTCAAGGTTTAAGAACAATAATATACTTTTTAGATTTTTTAGTTGAATAACACTCCTCAATCATACATTTCATGTTGTAGGAAAATAAATTCCATTGCTTAAAATAACATGATTATATGTCTCCACAAAATGAAACGTACAAAAGTTCGTAGAAACCAAACTACAAAAAGGTTATAAGCCACAAATATCTCTATATATTCAGTTGAAAGAGATGAAATATTTTTAAATCCTGGTATCAATATACTTTATGTATTTGAGAAGAATACACAAATAAGACAAATTTTAAACTATGGTATTATGCTCCCAAGAAGTGAACTCCCAAAAAAGAAAATTACATTTAGGGTTTAATTCTCATAGAAAAATACTCAAAAAACTATGGGACATCAATGCATCACTAAAGTGAGTTATCTCCAATTGTGATCAAATGCTTACAATATGTTGGCTTCATGCAATGATTTCTCAATAGTTTATGAGACAACCTTATAAACCATTATTATGGTCTATGGATCTGGGGTGAGAAATAAACCATACTCATTTAAGCAACTTAATGCTCAAATTATGATATCTTCAACAAGGCAAATTTCCTTCTTGTAGAATGTTGAAAAAATATTGTCTATGTGTGAATATTTTTCTCTCCCTAAAAAAATGATTCTTCTCAAGAATTTGGGTAAAAAAATTTGTAAATAGCATCAATGCTTCACTTTAACTGGCAACTAATGTTCACAAGGACAACACCAAATCAAATTTGTATTCATGGAAACCAAGCAGAATTAGGTTTTACTCGAGGAAACCAAACACAATTAATATTTCAAGTAATGTTCACAAGGACAAACCCAAATCAAATTTGTATTCATGGAAACCAAGCATAATTAGGTTTTACTCAAGGAAACAAAGCATAATTAATATTTCAATGGGGACAAACTAAGGCAAAAATAAATTATGGTTTTTTTTACTGATCACAAAATAATTATTTTACAGAAATTATGTAATAAAATGATCTGCAAGTAAAAAAATCCAAGATGTAGGGTTTGTGCACGAACCCATGTGAGCATATCAACTTGTAATTAGATATGTAGGGTTTGTGAATGGAACCTCAGTGAGGATAGAAACTTGCAATCAGAGATTTAGGGTGTCTGAATGGAACCTCAGTGGGGATATCAACTTGAAAAAGGTTCTCTGGATCAAAATCTCTCCTCACCATTGTAGTAGCATTGATTTCTCATTTATTTCAATCTTTCTACTTAAACTTAATGATTTAATCTCCATCATTTCAAAAATTACAACATCACAACCTCATGGCATCATCTTGACCATTCTCTTTTTGAAATATTGACAAAGAAACGAATTATCATCTTATGTTCTACCTAAAATATTAGGGGTTTGAAGTAGAGGCAACTTAAAATAGAAGTTCAAATGCATAAATGTACCAAAATAATATTACCTATATATGGAGAAACGTCAGAAGTTGATTATGTTGAGCTCGTGAGGGAGAAAAACTAGTTGATTATGTTGAGCTCGTGAGGGAGAAAAACTATCTTAATGTGAAAAAAATTTAACTGACTTCAGAGTTGCCATTGGAAATAAGAACGTCAAGTGGTTTTAGTGTTTTGATTGCTTAGCGAAGAGGAAAATGAAAAAAACACTATTTATCAAATTTTTAAATAATAAAAAATAAGGATTTTGGATTTGGAAGTAAGGGGTAGATATCAAGTAAAAACTTAAACATCATAAATATTTAACATTTTTAATCCTTATTTAAAAATGAATCTAATTATTATTATTATTATGTATAAGCACACTATAAATTTAAAATATAAAGAGGGTTAAGAACACTCAAAAAAGAGGTTTTATTTAGGTGAAGCCTATGAACCAAATACCATTGGCCAAATTATTATTAATACCAAGAAAAAACCATTATTAACCATGTGCTAAATATCATGGGCCAAATACCATACCATAAAATATGTATGGTAAATAAATAAAAATATATCAAATAGGATTAGAAATCAACATCTAATTTTATATGAAGCCTATGAGCCAAATACCATGGTAAATAAATAAAATATAAATAAACCAAATATGATAAATAAATAAAACATCTTTTTATATTTACTCCATAATCCTCTTTATATTTATGAACACTCAAAAAAGAGGTTTTCTTTAGGTGAAGCCTATGAACCAAATACCATTGGCCAAATTATTATTAATACCAAGCAAAAAAAACTTTATTAACCATGTGCTAAATACCATGGGCCAAATACCATATTATAAAATATGTATGGTAAATAAATAAATGTAAAAGAGGTATAAAGAAGTACGGTAAATAAATATAAATATATCAAATAGGATTAGAAATCAACATCTAATTATATACCAAGCCTATGGGAAAAATATCATGGTAAATAATAGAAGTATGGTAAATAAATAAAACATATTTTTATATTTACTCCATAATCCTCTTTATATTTACGAGCACTCAAAAAAGAGGTTTTATTTAGGTGAAGACGTTGAACCAAATACCATTGGAAAATTATTATTAATACCATGAAAAACAAACATTATTAACCCTAATATCAATATTAAAAGATTAATAAAATTAATATTATTAATTCTAATATTCATATTAATATATTATAATATTAATATTATTAAATTTAATAAATTTGGATTAATACAATATTAAATTTGTTATATTATAATCTATATTAATATATGATGATATATATTAGCTCTAGATATATATGAGAAGGAAGAACATAGACATAGAGTGATATAGGTGGAGAGATAGGGGGAGTCACAAGGGAGATATGGAGATAAACCAAAGGAGACGAGATAGAAGGAATGGAGAGAGAGAGAGAGGGAGAGGAGTGAGAGAGGTAGATAAGGGTAAGCATTAGGGGAATTTTGAGGTCTAAAATGGGCCTCCTAAGAAAAATTTACAACAAAAATAAACTTTATAACAACCAATAGGAATTAAGATGATGATGTCAACCATGGGGGATGATTTACCATTTTTTAAATAAAAGGGTAAGCATATTAAAAAATAATAAAATAATAAAACTACTTTTTCAACTCGTATTTTCAACTTATCTCCCAAAATTTTTACTCAAATTTCGAGTGGGAGTACTTGTTGTATGCAAAATTTAATTCCTCATCCAAGGAGTACCCATGTTGCATACTTTCGATGAACTCTACTATACGAAAAATGAGAAATACATAAAAAACGTGATTGTAATCACGTTTTTTATGTATTTCTCATTTTTTGTGTAGTAGGACCCATAAAAACTATGCAACATGGGTACTCCTTGGATGAGGAATTAAATTTCACATCCAATGAGTACTCCCGCTCGAAATTTGAATAAAAACTTTGGGAGATAAGTTGAAAATATGAGTTGAAAATGTAGTTTTTTAATTTTTCCCTCTAAAATTTGATGATGTCATCAAATCTTATTTGATTTTTTCCACAATTATTTTATAATTTCCTTAGGAGGCCCATTTTAGACCTCAAAATTCCCCTAATGAGAGGGAGAGAGTGACACAAATATGGAAGGGGGGGGGGAGAGAGAAGGAGAGGGATGGATATAGTGAGAGGATTGGAGGGCAGAGAGAGAGAGAGAGAGAGAGATAGAGAGAGAGAGAGGGAAGAGAGAGGGAGGTACGAGAGAAAGGGAGAGAGAGGAAGGATGGGAGAGAGATAGGAACCAGTATCATAGAAGAATGAAGATCTGACCAGATTACTCTATAGGGAGATGGGAGATAGGAGCACCCTACCTACCTTAGTAAATGTCTAAATCAAATGTGGTGTGATCATCTGTAATGGTGGTAGATTATACGAGGCGAGGATTTTACGAGGAGGCACTGGAATTTTAATGTGATATGAAAAAAAAAGTACTGAACCATTTCACATTCACCAATGTTATTTCTGCATGTGCTAATTTGGTAGATTTGGAACATGGAAAAGGAGTCTTGTTTTTTTATCACCTCCCATGAGGATTCACCAATTGTGAGAACACAACATTTGTGGTTGCATCTTCTATATCATCATCACTTCCACCAACACCTCATCCAATAACGCTAGTATAAAAAGTCTCAAGCTCTGGGAAACAAAAAGGAACATAATGCATGTGCCTTCACTCTCTTCTATGATACTTGTAGCTCTCTTCCCAAACCAAAGCTACTAGTGTTATGTGTTAACTTTTCCCTGAATCTTGTGCAAACATCCCAAGGTAAGGAACTGTTGCACCAAGGTATGGATCTACTATGTGTTATATCCCCTAAAGGATAACACGTTCCAAACAACAAATAAATTCTCACAACTATCTCTTCGTGGGATATTGAGAACTCCAAAATTCCACATTCTCATTAATGAAATATATTAAACGAGAGATTTCATATAAGACTTGAAGTCGCACTAAACTTGGACACACTTTGAGTAGCACAAAGGAACATCTGCAATATGACTTGTACTATTCTCATATAGATAATTTTTTATGGATAGCTCCTGGAGTTGAAATTCATATTCTAGGTTCCATAGAATAGCTCCCATGGAAGGCTTGTTGATGCCCTTCTCTTCCAAGAAATTTTTGGCAGTCTCCCTAAACTTTCTCAGAGAACGAGAGTTGATGGTCCCCATAAGGTGAGGGTCAATGATTTTTTCAAGCTTGCCCTTTTTTTCCAGTGCATTTCCCACTTTGCTATATTAAATTTTTCCCTAGGAAAATCATGATTAATAGTTTCCCTTGCACACAATAAATCCAATAATACTACTCCAAAGAATACACGTCATGTTTCTATGTTAGTTTTTGCCTTCTGAAGTATTCAGGATCAAGGTACCCAAGGGCCAAAACTACTTTTAATTATAGTACTTAAATGAGTGTAATACAGAGTGGATACAGTCTTTGAATGTCCAAAGTCCGCCACCTTTGACTGTGAGCCTCTTATCATGGAGATATTTGACATTTAGATAAGCACAGAAGATTCATGACAATGGAATCATATTTCAATATTGACCAAATACTGGAGCTTCGTTGGTATCTTTCCAGTCACTCCAACAAGTCGAGGGAGTATAAATTGGTGTAGTTGAAAATGAAAGGAAAAATTATTCAACTGAGGAAAAATACCATGACACAGCTTTAAAACCATCTCATTATTATAGGTCACATCTTCGATCTCTGAGATGGTGATGTTGCAGGGGTTTTGATCTTGTCTCTAATCCACGATCACACCTTCAAGCTCTAAGATGGTGAAATTGCAAGGGTTTTGATCTTGTCTATGGTCCACTACACAAGCTTGGGTCCATAAAACTGGTACCCTATTGTTTCAAGGGGAATTATCAGTATTTGGCAAATAAAACTCAATAGAGAAATTAAATTCTAGAGACATTGACTATCATATATCTTTGGTTGCCTCCGTTAATGTATCAAAGTCGTCGGCCCATCGAAAGGAGCCTTCTTCCCATTCTTTACTCCAAAAATAGGGTTAATAAGTGCTGCCATATATGCTAATAAACCCCCTTCATTGTCTCCCCCATGGAAATACAAGCTGTCAAACAAAAATGCAAAGCTCAAGCTCTCCATCACCATGGGTTATATACCATGTCTTATAATTTTTCCAAGAATATTATTTTCAATATATTGCTAGATGGTGGTATGATGCATATATACCATTTAATGTTGCTCGCTTACCTTATTACCAAGATATTTGGGACTCTATTATAACTAAAGGAAATGGCTTCAAAGTCCCTACTATGCATGAATTGAGGGGAGCTCTTTTGCAAAAAGAGATTTACTACTTTGATTATTAATCAAATATAAAACCAATAATATTGTTTTATTTAAATTTTATTTGATATAATCATGTAAATTATGTATTAAATGAAATAAATATATTTTTTGGTACGATTCTCATAGAAATTGATAAAACTAAACACATTTATCCATTATTGCACAATAAACCATACTTAAATTATATTTTGAATTACATATTTATAATCATTAATAAAGGTTTAGATATTATCTCAAATTCCTGGAAATGAATGAATAATAGTGTGTGATAGGCAGTATCGACAAGATTTGGGTGTGATAAGGAGGGAGTGAAAAGGTATGCTAGGTAGTGCCAAGGAATGCTAGAGTTCCAGGGCGACATGCCAAGATGTGCCAAGTGCCAGGGTATGTCTGTGAGGGCCCTTTATTACTAGTGTAGTCCTTTATTGTGGTTAGTGTAGCCCCCTTATTTTTATTGTTGTACCCATGTAGTCCCCATTTTGTTATCATTGTGCCCCATAATAGCCCACTATTGTTATTTTTGTGCCCTTACATTATTATTGTTAAGCCGGCTAGGATTATATTGTGATCCCATGGACTCCTATTTATAGAAAGGAGGTTTTGTCATTTATGTTATCCAAGGATTTTTCATTTATGTAATTTAAAGGGGTTTCCCTCCTTGAATTGGCTTATTTATAAGGTGTTGATCTCTCTTTTCTTCTATTTTGGGAGCTGGTTTCATAAAATTTGGTATCAGAGCTTTGGATTATAGGGTTTCACTACTTCAAACAGGTCATTGTGGAATTTTTGCTATAACGTGTTTTCTACGCATTTTAAGATGCTAAAAAAATACCCTTTGGGAGGAAATATTGGGGAACATTGTGTAAAAATTTAATATCCTGGTTCACAATATTTTCGAAGATATGATCTATGGAAGTTAGGATTTTTGCAGGTTCCCAAATTTCATCTCAAACAAGTGACCTTGGGACAACTGTCATAACTCTTTCTTTGTGCATCAAATTGGAATTCTATAAAAACAGACCGAAAGTTAACGAAATTTAGTTTCCTTTGTATAAATTCCAGAGCTGAAGGAGGAAATAATAACACGTGGCAGGTTGTACAAGTTCTCTCTACTGAACCAACCTATAATTAGGTCATTGCGGGAGATTGGGCATAACTTTGCCTCGAAGAATCAAAATTGGGTCAGACATATGGTATTGGAAAGAATATTTAGAGGGCTACTAAAGGACCAAAAATAAAATCCCAGGGATTCGAAAGCATAGAGATACACAAGTTTCAATATCAAGCTCCTCAAAGGCAAGAAAAAGCTGTGTATATTTTTTTTCAAATTGCATAAGTCTTGTTTGAAAAATAAGTTTGAAGCGATTCAAAGTGCATATTGAAGCATAAATATCAGTATTGGGTTCTAAAATGGCCCCTAAAAAGATTAAACACCCATTAAGCCCTAAAAAGGCTCTACTATGACTCATGAAGAGGAATAATTGCAAAATGATATATCAAAATTACAAGATCAAGTGCACCAAATTTCGTTCTCATAAAGAGTAACAAAAAATGAAATGGAAGTTTTGAAGAAAGATGTGGAAGCTAAGATGGATGGTTTGAAGAATGGCATGGAAGCTAAGATGGATGGAATGAAATATGGCATGGAAGCTAAGATGGATGACATGGATGCTAAGATCGATGAAAAATTGAAAGAAAACATGGAATACATGAAGAATGATCTAAAAGCATACATGGAAGGTTTGAAGGAAGGTTTGACAAAGTTGATACAAGAAATGATTCCTAATGGCGAAAAGGTAGTAGAGAAAACTCATGATGAGAAAAAAATAAATGTTAATCGTGATTTCATAAACTCTAATGTTGGATTAAAGACCCACCTTATTCTAAATATCGATATGAGGAAGTTTGATGGCAAGGACCCCGTAACATGGATACTATATATGGAGCAATATTTTGATCTCCATAATGTGAAAAGCACAAAAAAGGTATGTATTTTAACTTTATATTTAGAAAAAAATACATTTGTATGGTATCGATGGCTTTTCTCTCGTACAAAAATTGTCACTTGGTAATTTTTACAGACGAAATGATAGAAAATAACGAGGATACAAAGAGAAACACCTTCTTTAGCCAATTGATAAATCTCAAAGAAAAGGGTTCAATAGTGGAGCCCATTGAGGACTTTCAAAAATTGAATATAAGGGTAAATAATATTCCATGGGAACACAAGATTGATGTCTTCATAGGGACTTTAAAGGATAAAATCCAACATGAGGTTCGCCTTTGGGAACTTGATTCATTGGAGAAGGCATTTAGGTTGGAAAGAAAAATTGAAAGTGAAATTATGGAAACAAGGAAGCTTACCACTCACATCTATAAATATGTAAGTGTTTCTACTCCTTCACTTCCACAACCTCCAAGGTTGAAACCACAATAATTGGAATAAGAAATAGAAAAATGGCTTTACTATAGTTGTGATAACAAATACACTAAAGGTCCTAAGTGCACTGAGAAGAAATTTTTTTACATAGATTTTGAAGAAAAGGAACAAGAAACTTCAAAAGAAGAGGAGATACACCAGGAACCAACCTAGAGAAAGAATAAATGAATACGAACATATCCTATAATGCATTTCTGGGAATTACCACTCCTCAAACTCTCAAGATAGAAGTACATATAAAGAAGAAAAATGTAATAGTTTTTATTGATGTGGGTAGTAGCCATAATTTTATTCATTGTAAGGTAGCCAAGGAATTGAATTGCTTCTTATATCCAGTGCCTGAGTGTCAAGTGATGGTGGAAAATGGAGGAACTATAAATTGCTCTAGAAAGTTCCATAATATCAAGCTAGCCATGGGGGAATATGTATTGAATAGTCCAATGATTTCCTTTCCAATGGGTGGTGTTGATGTTGTACTAAGACTACAATGGTTACAATATTTGGGGACAATATCTTTCAATTTTTAAGAACTTTTCTTGAAATTTTTTTCAGCAGGAAAGGAAGTTGAATTAAGGGGTATCGCAGGGAAGCCAATAAAGATAATAAGCTCTAATGTCATGACAAAGATTTTGAAGAAATAACAATGAGGCATCATTGCAAAATTATTCTCACTAGAAGTTCCAACATCAAAATAATTTATTTCTCAATATTTCCAAAAAGTATTGGACAATCATTCCAAGGTGTTTGAAACTCCCAAAGGACTCCCACCTATTTGTGATCATGATCATGCTATTAATTTGATTCCAAGAAGTGTTCCTCAAAACATTAGGCCTTACATATATCGTTATGTCCAAAAAAGTGAAATTGAACATATGACTATAAAAATGATAGACACTAGTATAATTCAACCTAGTCAAAGTTCTTTTTTTGCTACAGTAGTATTGGTGCACAAGAAGGATGGATCATGGCACATGTGTCCGGCTTATAGCGAGCTCAATAAGATCACTGTTAAAGATAGATTTCCCATTCCTGTGATTTATGAATATTGGATGAATTACATGGAGCAATTTATTTCACCAAGTTGGATCTTCATTCAGGATATCATTGAATTAGAATGAAGATTGACGACATTCTGAAAACAACATTTTAAACTCATGAGGGTCATTATGATTTTTTTTTCATGCCTTTTGGCCTTACCAATGCACCTTCTACATTTCAAGGGTTGATGAACTCCATTTTCAAACCCTTCCTTAGAAAATTTGTGTTAGTATTTTTTGATGATATACTAATCTACAACAGGTCTTTGAAAGATCATGTTCAACATGTTGACAATGTTCTCAAATTATTGGAGGAGAAAAAATTATATGCAAAAACCTCCAAATTTTTCTTTGGAGTACAAGAGATGGAATATTTGGGTCATATTTTATATTAGGAGGGTGTTAAGGTAGACCCTAACAAAATTAAATCCATTAAGGAATGGAAAAACCCCACAACCATAAATAAGTTGCCAGGATTTCTCGGGTTAACAGGTATTATCACAAGTTTGTTAAGAATTATGGGAGAATAGCATCACCTCTAACAAAATTATTGAAGAAAGATACATTTTCGTGGATTGCTGAAGAAACTAAGTCCTTTGCACATATTAAATAGGCAATATGTCAAGCACCGGTCTTAGCTACGCCAGACTTCACAAAAACCTTTATTGTGGAATGTGATGCCTCATGAACTAGATGTGGTGTTATTTTAATGTAAGAAGGAAGACTGATTACTTTTGAAAGTTGTCCAATCAAAGGAAATAATTTACATATATTTCTTTATGAGAAGGAAATGTTGGAAATACTACATGCACTAAAGAAATGGTGACCTTACCTAATGGGTAGACACTTCAAGGTAAAAATTTGTCATGATAGCCTTAATTACTTTTTGGAACAAAGACTATCTTTAGAAGAGCAACAAAAATGGGTCACAAAGATGTTGGGTTATGAGTTTCAAATCAATGATCTACAAAAAAGCGAAGCTAAATGTTGTTGCACATGCACTCTCAAGAAATTATGAGGATGTGGAAGCATTGCTTTGTGCCCTTTCTATTATCCAACCCAATTGGATAACCAAAGCAAGGGAGGAATGGAATAATGGTGAAGAAGTATGGACACTCATTCAAAATTTTCAGCAAGATCCCAGTACATCTAATGTGTTTATTTGGAAAAATGATTCCTTATGGTACTAGGATCGCTTATATCATTGTAAGAATTACCAACTAAAAAAAATATTATTTTGGAATTGGACACATCTCCCTTAGGAGGACACTCGGGATTTTTAAAAACTTACCACAGGGTGGAGAAAGATTTTTTTCTGGGATGGCCTTAAATATGATATTCAAAATTTTGTGGTGGAATGTTTGGTTTTCTAGCAAAATAAAGTTGAGACAGTTAAGACCCTGGGTCTGCTACAGCCTTTATCCATTCCAAATCAACGTTGGGAGGAGGTTTCAATCAATTTTATCAGAGGTTTACCTAAGTCCAAAGGAAAGAGCGTCATCATGGTGGTAGTTGATAGAATTACCAAGTATGCACACTTTTGTGCATTATCTCATCCATTTAAAGCAAGTACAATTGCTACTGCATTTATGGAAGAAATTCGTAAGCTGCATGAAAACCGAAATATTATTGTAAGTGATAGAGATCCCATTTTCACTCGAAATTTTTGGACGAAATTATTTTCTTGTTTGGGTACTCAACTTGCTCATAGCTCATCTTATCATCCTCAATCTGATGGGAAAAATGTGATAGTGAACAAGTGTTTATAAGGATATCTTCGTTGCTTTGTATCTGATAAACAAACAGAATGGGTGAATTGGTTACCTCTGGCTGAATGGTGGTATAACACTTCCTTCCACCCTATAGCAAAAATGACCCCTTTTATGGCACTTTATGAATATCATCTACCATCTATCACATCATCTTTAAGAGAAATTATAAGGTTCAAGCAGTGTAATATTACATTGAGCATCAAAAACAAGTTCTCCAACTCTTAAAGGATAGCCTAAATTTGGCACAGAATCGAATGAAACAACATGCAGATCAACATTGTAGTGAGAGAAGTTTTGATGTAGGCGACTGGGTTTTTTATGATGACAACCATACAAACAAATGTCCCTCGAGCAACCTAAGAAGGATACTAAATTATCGCCAAAGTACTATGGTCCTTACAAGTTGTTGCAAAAGATTGGTACTATGGCATACAAATTGGAGCTTCCTGCATCTTCTCGAGTGCACCTAGTTTTCCATGTTTAATGCTTAAAAAAGGTTATAGGTGAAAAAAATTCGATTCAAACAATATTTCCAGAACTTTTTGGGGAAGTAAAAATCATATTAGAACCTGAAGTAGTCATTAAAATAAAACTCAACAACTACAAAATAGATCAATTTCAGAGTATCTCATCAAGTGGAAGAACTTACCCACTGAAGATTCCACATGGGAGGATGAGAATTTTATACAGAAGCATCCATAACTACTCAAGTGATGAGGAAAAAACTTTTTTGAAGGGGAGGGGCATGTTAGAGCCCTATATTACTAGTGTAGTCCCTTATTGTTGTTAATGTAGCCCCCTTATTGTTATTGGTGTACCCATGTAGTCCCCATTTTGTTATTATTGTACCCCACTATAGCCCACTATTGTTATTTTGTGCCCTTACATTATTATTTTTAGGTCGGCTAGGATTACATTGTGACCCCATGGACTCCTATATATACAAAGGAGGTTTTTTCATTTGTTTCATCCAAGAATTTCTCATTTATGTAATGTAAAGGAGGTTTCCCCCTCGAAGTGGCTTATTTCTAAGGAATTGATCTCTCTTTTCTTCTATTTTGGGATCTGGTTTCATAAAAATTTCAATGCGTGCTAGGGAGTTCCATGGAAACAGAAGGGAGAACTAGTTCAAAATGCATTTAAATGAACGACTAAGAGTGTGTCATAGGGAGTGTTAGTGAGTTTCAATTGTGCTAAGTAAGGAGTAGCAAGGTTATATGGTAAGAAATTCCAAGGCATGCTAGAGTTCTAGGGCATGTCAAGGAGTGGTAGTGTGTGCTAGGGACTTCCAAAGCATACTAAGGAATGCAGGGGATGCTAACATGTGCCAGATAATGCCAAGGAATTCTAAGGCGTGGCAGGTGATATGGAATGTTAAGATGTAAACTATGTTTCTTAGTTGTTTTAAAGCCACGGTTGGATGTGAGCCTTCTCTTGGTAACTTGTTAAGTGGGATGAGTTGAGATTAGACATGAGTAGCATAAGATGAATTATAGGTAGCTCTTAGGTGAACAAGGCATATGTTCAATTTCCATGACACATGAGAATCTGGGTTTTGTCTTAGAATCTTTGATGCAAACATTTTCAAGTGCCACAACACATCTACTTTAATGCACAATGAAATCTACACAAATCAAGGAATCAACTAGTGCACATGATAATTTTACCTTTTTCAAACCCTTCTTCATTATATTACAAACTACAATACAACATGATAGATATTCTATACCATGGATCATGACCCTTTACAATCACATTGATACAAGGAATAAAACTAGGGCTTGGTGTTAGTCCTTCGACAACCAATCTATCTTGAACAAGACAACACTTGACCTACTTTTTGATGGTTGCCACACACAATCCTTTCAGTCCATAGGTTTAATGAGAGCACCATGGGTTTAATGTTTGGAAAACAAGGGGCCACCCCCTTTTCCAACACTTTTAATGGGTCCTATGCATCATTATGACACTCATGGACCCCATTATGCCTCCTAGAAGGCCCTAGGACATCAGTTGACCTCTTATGATGCTTATTATTCCATGTATGAGCTAGTTTGGTGGGATTGTCGCCAGAAGTTAGGGTTACTTGCACTATATTTTATGTTTTGGGGCTAATGTAGGCCCATAAAAATATTAAATCAACTCCTAATCAGTGTATAAATAGGAGTTAGTTGGATTCATTTGTATCATCACTTGACTTGGGATCTCTCTATCTTTAGAGAACTTTAACTTTTCCTTGGAGGACTATTTTGAATTATGGATGCATTTTGATGTTTGGATTTGGGCTATTTTTATCTTGGAGCTTTGTTTTTTCAAATGTGAAGCTAGTTGGATATACTCTCTAACATTGTGAGAGAAAATTTAATGATATTCTTGTTGTTGTTGCATACTATTGAATTTTGCTATAACTAGGGCTAATTGCTACATGACGGAAATGTGGAATTATGTGTCTATTCACCTTATTTAATGTATGGGCCATTGTTAGATGAATGAAATGTGCTAGAGATAATTTAATCTCAATAATATTGCACCATTTGTATGAAGTATAAATTCTTGAAAGTCACTTTTTTTTTCCTCTAACATTGGATGAAGTTGACTTTCCGGGCCTCCTTGATCAAGAAACCGAATTATTTTTCATTATCATTCCCGACTCCATATCCTCAAGTGAATTAGGCACTAGAACCTCAAAAAGGGTGATGATTTCCCCCCCTTTATTCACATTTTTCCATTTTTCCCTAGGTCTAGCCCCATTAGGTCACCTAGGACATCAATCTCCCAGGAATCTAGCCAGAGGAAAAATTCTATCTTCCAGAGGAAATTATGCTAGTGGGTCCCCTCACTCTCCTTAGAGTTTGGGCCAATTATGATGGTAGAATCTTCAGATTCCTCAAGCCCTAGTTCTAGGATCAAGTTTTTCTTAGGTGTTCCCAAGGCTAGAACCTAGTAGGATCAATTTGACCTATCGAAGTAAAAAATATTTTCTAATCCTTTCCCCTCACCTTTTCTAGAATAGTAACATCATTGGTTGCTAAATTCCATCCCCAAAACTGGGTTGGGTCCACTTGGCCCCATGTGGTCCCATTTGGTGTTAAAGGCCTTTCATCAAGAACTATTTGGGAATCCAAGTTCCCAAAGGATTTTAGGGATTGATAAATTCCTTCATAAGTCTTATTCTTCTCCCTAAAACCTTCAATCCCCCTCCTCTCTCCATAGAAGATCAAGTCCTTTGCTTAAAAGGAAAGCAAGTCCTACTCTTTATTTTATCTTAGGGAAAGGGTTTCCAAGGTCACTTCCCACCTATTCATTTAGCTATACTCTACATTTAACTTCCTAAACTACTAGGACTCCTCCCATTAGTAAAATTTAGTGAAGGGCAAGGAGCCTTAGCTGTGGTGACAATGGGCTAAGCCTCCACCATTGGATTTTTCCTAGTAGTTGCCTCTTACAAAGCCCTTTTTGGTACACTACTAGTTTGAGTGGTAACAAGTTCTTCAAAACTCCATTTGTGAAAAACTCTTTGGTATGCCCACTTTTCCATACTACTGCTCAAATATGAGAATTCTAGGGCTATGGAGGTTTCCCTTCTTCTCATTGAATCAATCCTCTACAATATAGTGAACTAGGGCTAGTTGGTTGGCCCAATTAATTACTACTTTATTCCCTCAAAGACTGCACATCCTTAAGCCCTATACACCTTCCCTTCTACCAATCTTGTTGTCCTTCACAAGAACAACAGTCATGGCTCTTCTTTGACAATCACCTAACAACCCTCCAACTGTACTTAGACTACCATCAATCTGCCCAACCACAGTAATTTTTTTTTACTGATCTAGGGCCCACAATATTGTCTTCATCTAGGGCTCTTCAAATATGCCACCTAACAATGGTTTGAGTCCTCTCAAAATCATTTTTCTTGTGTATCGACAATTTGATCTTTGTTGTCCAATCTATGAACAAATTTGAACTACTCTTATCATACTTCTAACAATCTGTAGATGACTGAACTAGGGTCACAGACCAACCACTAACAGTCCATTGACTGATTTTTTATAGGTTTCTTCAGATATCTGTCTAAAACTCTATGGAAAGTCCACCAAAATCAACTCCTCTACATGTCAATCCATTATTCATATGGCACATTTCTTCTACATGCTAAATATTCTGCTCAAGTTCCACCCTCCTTTGGATCTATTGTCTCCACACTTACTGAATCTGCAAACCATCTTCCAGATCTATGGTTTATATTGCAGAAATAAACCTTGCTCTAAGGGTCACAACTCATCTTCTTCTACAAAAATTTGTCACAGTCTTAAGGGCATACCTTATGAACTAAACATGCTAGGAAACTGTCCTAACTAGGGCATTATACTTATGTACTTCTAATTGTTGTAGAAAAAACCCTATCCACCCATAGAAAAAACATGAATCTTGCCTCCATAAGAGACTCGACCTAGCTCATATGGATCCATATATTCTTGGAATTTATTTGACTAAATCTTGACATGAACCTCAGATCTCAATGTTGACCCTCAAAGTAGAGTTACCTTAGTCAATATTACGCTTGCATCTACTTCAGTCTTGGCTCTAATATACGGTGCAAACCCTCCTCCATTTATTTTGGTCTTTATCATAGACCTTGCAGCCTACTAACCATCACAAGGCAAGATTCTATCAACTTTCTCTTCTATTTCATGTAGAAAATCTAACCAACGGGATTCAATTTGATCTTGTAATGTACTAAAACAAGATACTAAATCCTTCCTACAATTTGCAGAAACAAAGCATGATCACACAATCACATATAAGTAGGAGAAAGAAATTATCAATCACACAACAAAAGTTGTATCTAGGGAAAGAAACTTCTCAAGAACCTCTATCTCTATTGTGTATTAAGTCAAGGAATCATGAAATAATAGAATGCTTAATCTCTCATGATATACTCCAACACTCTGCCAATTGTCTCCTGCGGATCTAGGAAAAATCGGTATAGTACTTAGCCAATTCTCAACCTTCCTTCAACTTGCCTCTCTCACACAATTCCTATGGAATTATATCCCTATTAATTAGGAAAATCGACCTTCCTTGATTGCGCAATTCATCATGGCATCCCAATGACTTTATAATTTCACATGGAAAATTTTATATAAATACAACTGATAGTTATGTTCCTTTGAATTTTGTTAAAATAAGGCTCAAGGGTCTTTTTATTATTGAAAAATAAGAGAAAACCCTATACAACCAAAACCCTAACCTAAGGATATGTAACACCAAGAGTTTATGGTCCTCGTTGGGGTTAGTTGGGCAGCCAAATTTTGAGTTTCTTAACATGGTTATATAATCTTTGTTTGACGCACATGATACCTCATTAGAAATATCTCTCTGAGGACTAAAACCAATTATGTTATTTATATGAAATTACCGAACCTTTCATGCCCAAAAAAATTCATTTGGGGCCTCAAAACCGCTCCGAAAGTTCAAGACTCGAAAAATTAACAAAAATAGTAAATTGTGTTATAATTAAGGAAACTAAAAAACTGAAAGAGGCAATGGAGAGGGCCCAAGTGGAATAGGTGGGTGGCCACCAATATCCACCTCAATCACCTCAACTCAAATTTCTTGAGCTAACTCACTCATCATGACTTAGTTAACGGACACAAGTGGTTATGAGATGAAATTGGAATTTATTGTCCTATTTATTTAAGGGAAAAATAAATTAGATGCCTCACATTCCTCAGTCGTGGTACACAAAAATTACTCACCAATGTGGGTGATTTTTTTTTGTCTGTTATAGTTTCCAATTTCACCGTTTCTTGTTGAAAATTTCAACACTCACTTCTCAACAAGAAATGAATTCAATGTATTCTCATATGGTACCTTTGGAATGTTCTGCATGCAACACTTCTATAGTGTTTTTTGCACCTACAAATCCTAAAACTGAATAGAATTAGAACAACTAAATCAGTATAACGCATAAACACGAATCTAGAACTGTTGTGTACTATGTCTGCACCACAAGTGCCCTGAAAATTTCACCCATATATCTCCTTCACCTTTTTTCTTCAAATCCTTAAGTGATGAACCAACACCTATATCCTTTGTAAAATTGTGGTACAATATCCTGCAAATTACCTGCCCAAATACGACCAACTATGACCCAAAACATTTCCATACTTGCCACGAGTTTATAACATGTATTCGGTTGTCAAGTTTACATCAAATGGAAATCACACCCCAACTATCATTACATTACAAGACATCATCGTCACATTTCTAAGTTATGGCAACACCTCATCACTTTTACATGAAAGAAATGCATCACACGATTTATAAAACAAGGCCAAAATATCATTGTTTCTTAAACAAGTGATGGAAAAAACACATCATCACTTTTAAAGTTAAAAATTAAACTTATGATTTACAAACATGTGCATGACAAGCTAACATATCTAGAATTTTTTTTTAGAAAACCCCTCTTTAGCAAAGTGAATGGGCCATTCCCCTGTGGGGAATTTTCTTGTTGATCAAATCTTTCGACTGGTTCATAAACAAGTGATTTGTTTTTAAGGCGTTTCTCTGGATGGAGTCTCTAGCACATGGCTCTTTCATGGCCACTTCGGTCACAATGGTGCAAAAGGTATTTTCCCTCCAAACCTCCTTAACTAATTTCTTTCCCTGTTGTGGAGAAGACTTTCCATGCCTCATCATCCTTTGTGCTGCCATCCTTTTCTAACACTTATAAAAAACATGGTTATGTAAACCATAAAAATGACACGTTTTTCGATGCCATGATTTACGACCATGGTTATTAACATACTTATAATCAAAATGCACAGTAGAATAACGAGACGTATTATCCCTTCTTTGATGGTATCTGGTGTGATCATGGTGACGAGAGCTTGCCTCAGCTCCGCAACATGCACCACCATGGAATGATGGTGAAATTTTCCCATCAATCCTCTTCCATGGTGATTTCAACAATGTATGTTTCCCTTAAACATCCTTTGAACATCCTTCTTTAGTTTATCCCAAACCTGCTTAGCGAGGTCTATGCACAACCTCCAATGGTTGGGTTATACCTTGGCCACAAACTTCGAGTCCTCCTCCTTTGTACCCCATCTTGGTGAGGAGTCTCATGCCGGTTCCTATAATGGGGATCTCCACATTTCCAACATAAATGATATCAGGTGAAGATGAAATTGAAGAGAAATCAAAATTTTTTACCTCAGTTATCGATTTTGGTACAACTAAAGAAGGCTTCTCTAAGCCTTCATTACGCTTCACTTTCTCCAAGGCCTCTGCTGCAGCTTGTAGCTAAAGCTGCAATCAATGCTTATCCTCCTTCTCTTCTTGTAGTAGTGCCTTCAATGCATCATGATATGTTTGAAGAATTTCGTTTTTTCACTTCAATTATTCCAACACCTCTGTCATGGCTTGCAACTAAAGTTGCAATTGATGTTTGTCCTCCTTCTCTTCCTGTAGTATTGTCTTCAATTCATCATTATCTGCTGCTTGTTTTTCAGAAGCCTTGTATAACATGTATGCTTTCTCGTACACCCTAAGAATGGTCTCATACATGTCCTTGACATTCTCCATGGCTAAAATCAGTGAATGTTCAATAGTTCACGCCTACAATCCAATTAGCAAGAAGACCTGCTCTGATATCACTTGATCTTGGTAAATTCCTGATACCCTTAACCAAGACCTTTTACTTCGACTGATGTGTTATAATTTCATTTAATCAAAGCGTTAATGAACATAAATGAACATCTGCATGTTGTAAAGAAGAGGAACATAACAATAAATAGCAACATAAGACATTAATAACGAAGTTCATCCAGGAGAGACTACGTCTTCGGGCCTCGATGTCAAGATGGTGTAGGCCATTGCATTAAGTGGTGTAAAGAGTGAAGATGTAGATTGATGGTTTTTTCTCTGTCGTACAAGGAAAATTCCCTCATGCACGAGTGGCTGGACCTCTATATAATATGTTCCACTACAGGAACTCTCACTCCAAAAAAGGACTCCTATTAGTATGAAAATAACTCACACTTAATGACTATGAGTATCCCACCAACATGGAAGCAAAGGGATCTCAAACATAATAAAAATACATGATAGAAACATCTCACATCAAGAGAAAAACAAAAAGATCCCACATCAAACATCAATAGTGACCTGTACAACACAATTCATCTCATAGAAAAAAGATGAAGAAGGACATAAATCAACGCACCATATGCCTCACACTGAACATGACGAAACAAAGGGTTGCTCTGCCGCTAGATCTGAAATTACCATCACAATCATGGCGTCGAAAGGTGTGAAATCAACTACTCACTCACTGAATGCTCACTCCTACAACTCTACTTTGAAAAGTGGCCAAAAAATATAAAGCTCGGATGGAAAATATTAATACACCATTAGATTCATGGCGTCGAATAGTGCTAAATCGACTATTAAATTTCTGAATTCTCACAAAGTGGAAATCTGGGAAAAAAGGAATCTTTTAGACTCCCCCTAGATTCCCCAAAGATGCTGCTCCGCAGGTAGCCTAAAAATATACAACTCAAAAGGTGAATCCGACCTCTCCATTGCATTCCTTGTGAAAAACAAAGAAAAATGACTGTAAAATTGACTATATTCCGACATGGAGAAAAGTTGCCTCCCTGGGAAAAATTCAAGGATCATGGTTCCGCTCCTTGTTTCTGGGCCTGCTCATGGTTCTGCCTATATTAAAAAAATTGGTTGTCTCAAAATCCGTGTGCTCTCCCGCTCTACCTTGGCCTAGGCGCACTTGGTGAAAATGAGGCCTATGTAAAATCTTTGGGCAGATAACCCAATCGCTTTGTTGCGGGCATTGGTAATTTTAAGTAAATGGTTGAGGAGGGGTTGAGGGGTCAAATATTGCCCCTCCTATCTTAACACATGATTTTGTTTGTGATGTTGACAGGGGCGGCGGGTCCGCCGGACTGGTGGTCCGCTTTCCAAACTCCGATGCCACATTTATGTATGCCATAGGGTATGGTTGGGGTGGTGGGGTTGACCGTCAACCCCCCCACCATGTATTTTGTTTATTTGTTATGGTGGTTGTGATTCCGCGGGGTCTGGAGGGGGTCATGGCCCGACGACCCATACAATATATTATTTTTTTAATATAACATAACCGTGTGGTGGGGTGGCGGGGGTGGTGTCACGCCACCCCCATTTTTTTTAATATTTTTTTAGTTTTAAATAAATATACTAGCCATTTTTAAAAATTCCGAAAATGACCATTGGAGTGATTTTAAGGAGGCTAAAAATTTTCCCAGAATCTGGCAGGAATCCGGTGGCTAGAAAAAGTAACAATTTCACCTTCCTTAAGCCTGCCAAGTCACCAAGTTAACCCAAAAATTTGACCAGCTCTGACTTTCTCATATGAGCTCAATTTCACGAACCATTCACACTATTGAAATTAGGATGACGATATCTATGCTCTGGTCCTAGTTCGAAAGCAATCTGAACACTTTGGTTTTTGAGCTTTCATAAGCCCACTTTGTCCAGTGTCTGTCTCTAGAGCTACCTAGATCACTGAAATTTGACTGCATCAATCCAATTTATCCTTCCTGATACTACTATACTTTGGGCTCCTCATAGCCAGGTTTGATCCATGAGACACACCATCTCAATGGACCCTGCCCAAATTTCTTATCTTGGGATTATGTCTACATATCACCCCACCTTTCACTTGGAGGCATGGATGCATGTGCTCCCTCTACCCATCTAGCTCGAAATTTCCCCCTCATGGACGTCTCTACTTGAGTGGATGCTTCCATTCGGTCTCCTCTCTGCTTCTCCAATTGTGGTTGCTCCACAACCTTATGAGACTACTTCTGAGGCTGCATGTTGAGAGGTAACTTATGCTCCCTCTCAACCACAAAGTCTCTAACCTTTGTTTTCCTCCTCAAAGCTTTGCATGCATCAGAATCGTGCAAATTTTAATTTTCCCATCATTACAAAAGTTTCTAAAAAATATTTGATTTTAAATCGACAATATCTCCCTCATCTGAGCTCCTATTTGACCGATGTTGTTTTTCCATTTGGCTAGTTTTTCGCAAGGAATCCAAATATGCTATTTTTTTTTGAGAATTTTACACCAAAAGCTTCATATATTCTCTGTAAACTCACCGCAAAAAAAAATATTTCTTTTATACCATGTAGAAAATCTAAACAACAAGATTTAATCTGATCTTGTAATGTACTAAAACAGGATACTAAATCCTTCCTATAATTTGCGGAAACAAAACATGACCATAGAATCACATATAAGAAAGAGAGAAATTATCAATTGCACAACATAGGATGTATCTGGGGAAAGCAACTGCTCAAAACCCCTTTATCTCTATTGTGTATTAAGTAACAAGGAATGATGAAACAATACAATGCTTAATCTCTCATGAGATTCTCCAACACTCTACCAATTGTCTCCCGCTTATCTAGTAAAACTCGGTCTAGTACTTAGCCAATTCTCAACCTTACTTCAGCTTGCCTTGCTCATGAAATTCCTAGGGAATTAACTGCCTATTAATTAGGAAAATAAGTCTTCCTTTATTGCGCAATCCATCATGGCATCCAAATGACTTTATACTTGCATATGGGAAATTTAATTTAAATACAACTAATAGTTATGTTACCTTTAACCTCAGTCTCAACTAGGTATTCCTTGAAACTGACATTCATGCAGCTATTAATAGTGAATTATCATTTATCTAATTGATCACTCATTGTGAATTAAATATAATTTAATTCAATGGACCTCTCAGTAGCTCATCACTCATTTACAACTAGTTAAACTAATTTTAACTCATTTAATTGAGTTAACTAATTCATGCCTGCACCCCACTAATGCATCAACTGCAACTGGACCCCAAAAATATTAGAATCCCTCCAAATGCCTCATCTTATACCCTTAACTTGAATTTCTTGAGCTAACTCAGTCATCATGACTTAGGTAACTGACACAAGTTGTTATGAGATGAAATTACAATTTGCTATCAAATTTATTTAAGGGGAAAAAAAATTAGATGCCCCACATTCCTCACTCTCGGTGCATAAAAATTCCTCACCAGTGTGGGTGCATTTTTTTTTGTCGTTTCTGGTTTCCAATTTCCTATTTCTTGTTGCTAATTTCAACATTTCAAAATTTGATGTGGCCTTCAAACAAATACACCATTGAAATCACATGTCCAGATTCTCATGAGCAACCTCTCTTAAGCTCGATCTGCCAGAAGAGAACCAACAATATTCCATTCTACTTCCTAGCTCAAACCAACCATTAAGGTATACAAAATTCTTGTGAACCCTCACATGATGATCATGCTCTTGGAGGATTATCATGACCTCCCTTTAGCAACCCTTACTCGGCCCTCGTGCTCGGCCTACTTTAGGACTACATCTCTCTTTTCCCCCTTCATCAAATGAGCTCTTTCTCACTTGATGTTATTTCCTTCATCCTAATGCCTCCTTAAATAGTTTTTCCTAGACCTCTTAGGAACACTGTAGAACTTATGGGTTTTATCCACTTAGACCTTACGGAATATTAATTTTCCTTTTAATTTTATTTTAGATTTTAAACCCCATCTTGGGTCCTGTTGTAGCCTCTACAACACCCTCCAAAAAATTCATCATCTAAGATTTTTTGAGCCCCTGAGCATAAAAAATGCTAAGTCAAAATGTAAGGTTCAAGTCTTTTTTAGGAAAATCCTTAAGTCGTTGAGTTGCAGTTAGGTATTTTTCTTCAAATTTCCGACCTTGCGACCTTGCAACCTATCAGGTTGCCAGGTCGCCAGGTCGCAACTCTCACTCAAGTCTCACAATCGCGACCTAGCGCAAGGTCGCAAGGTCTCATATCTCACAAGCATGGGATATTTGTGACCCTGTGACCTCATTTATTGCTCACACGCGTGACCCCTTTATAAATAGAAGGGTCGCTAGGTCGCATTTCACCCACACGATGGAGAGCAAAAAAATGCTTCTGTTAGGCCAACTGGAGCACGATTTTGTCGGGTAAGTTGCCTATTCCTCCTGATGTTTTTGTTTTTTTTTCTTTGTTGCCCTTGTCCTCTAATCAAATTCCTTTAAAGCCACCCACAATCTTTGAGATCCTTTTGAAGCCTGAGCCCTTTTAAATGATCCAAATCCTGCCACTCCTAACACAGACTTGTAGATGGAGCCAACCAGCCACTCTTGTGTTTGTCTTTTTCCTTCATGACCTCTTCATCTTCATTTTGGGTTTTCCTCACCTAGTCTTGGTTTTGTTTATGTTAAAATGGAACAAAATGGCCGCGCCGCCGACGAATCTTCTGCTCAGCCCTAACACAACTTCTGACCTTGCGACCTTGCGACCCCTGGTCGCTGAGTCGCTGAGTAGCACCTCATTCAAAACTTGACGTTTGCGACCTTGCGACTCAATGACCCAGTGACTTGGTCGCAAGGTTGCACTCTTCGAGAAGTTTGAGCCTCTGCGACTCAACAACCTAGCGACCTGGTCGCAAGTCGCTAGGTTGCAAGATCGCACCCTTTGAGAATTTTGAGCCTTTGTGACTCAGCGACCCAGTGACTCGGTCGCAAGTCACTAGTTTGCCCTTTCTTGGGTCTCAATTGGGTAAAGTTAAAAAATCTGTACCTAGGCTTTTATTATTATGGCATCTGTCTTATCCCGGGACTGTTTAATGAACATGCCAGGTGATTTCGAAGCAGAGTTAGAGTGCGTCTCCATCTCTTCAGACTCAAGTGACATGCGACTTCCAACAGTTCGCAAGAAAAAAAAGAGCCCAGAGATAGAAGACATAGAAATGGAAATATGAATGTCTCCTCCCCCAATCTATGGGGACACCACATGTACATTTGCCAAAGGAGACAACATGAGTTGGTATCAAGTATACCAAGAATTTGCACAACCAGAATTTCCAGAGGACCTCCCCGATCGACAAATATATGTACAAGTTAAAAGGTTGAAGCTTCACTATGCAGGTGCCCACCCTGCTATATTCCCATGCGCAGAAGTCATTGAATGGATCATACAGAATATCGACCCCAAGAAGTGGGTAATTCAAGACTACGAGGGTAAATATTTTGTAACTCTACAGGGCTCGGATGCTGAGTTTTATTACATGCTACAGAACAAGAACATAATTTCACAGAAGAATGGGACACCACCCATGTGGTCGTCATAGCAGACACCGTGAGAGGATGGTGGGAGGAACCCGAAAAGTTCAAGATCAAGAAGGATCAGGAGTATCTAGTGGCAGGCCTCAGAAAGGTATACAAGCTGGTGGCAGCTATGCTTTGTAGGATATATGGTCGTCCCAATGCCACCACTTTCAGCAGCACTTGGGTATCCCTGATGAACTATGTCACTGTATATGGAACTTGTTTCAATTGGGAAAGCATGCTAGTGGCGTCTCTCAAAATAAACATATCCATGGTACTGGCACTAGAGGAGGGATACTCGTCCGAATTTTACATGGCCTCCTACCTATTGGATGTAGTTTGTTCCAGGTGCCACTTTGAGGGATGGGTGCACAACTGGGACTTGAAGCGAGCACGCCCAGTTCACATAGAAGTGCAGGTATTTTGGGACTCTAAGTACAATTAGGATATAGATTCAATCTCATAAATTTTCATCCCTGCGCTTTACAAGAAATTGTTTGGTCAGGATACCCCATGCATGTCCTGGCGAGCCATGGAAACATTAGTTAAGGTGGCACATTGGTTTCCACTCACAGATTATACCTTTATTCGAGTCTTTGGTTCATTCAAGACTCCTCGTGCTTTGCCCCGATTCATTATGGACAAGATGCTTCTTCAGGAAGTATGCTATCAGATGACTTCCGGTTTCTCAAAGGTCCTGACTAAAGGTAAGAAAAAGTCATGGCTTACATTTCCGCTCACCATTGGTGGCTACACATTCAAGGATTTTAGGGAGGTAGAGGCCGAAGTGGAACAAATGAAAGGTTTCTACCTAGGGCCTTTGGATCATCAAACATACGATCCTGAGAGAATAGTCCATGACCACTGCAAACGGGCCAAGTTCAAATGGAGTTACTAGCATACTAAACACCCATATGAAGATGAGAAAAGGAACTCGTATAAAACGGATAGGGAACTTGCCCCGGGAGCATGGTCCAATCAAGAAGATCCAGATAATCATACTTTGGAGGAAAGAATCCGCAAGCTGGGAGGCGCCTCTTCTTCCCAGGCCAAGAAGCCTTGAACTAGCACGAGCCACAAATCTACCACCCAATAGAAAGAACAAGAAGAAAAAGCTTAGCTAGAAGCTGAAAAGAAGGCAAAAGAAGAT
Organism: Pinus albicaulis; assembly: GCA_034641835.2. NCBI lineage: Eukaryota > Viridiplantae > Streptophyta > Pinopsida > Pinales > Pinaceae > Pinus > Pinus albicaulis. The sequence goes on from CM076575.1 coordinate 1,720,252,728, forward strand.
GAAGATAAGCATAGGAAAAACCTAAAAGAAGAACAGAGAAAGAAACAGGCAGAGGATGCCCGGAAGAGGAAGGAATAACAGGAAGAGAAAGAAGAAGCGAAACGACAGCTCAAGAAATAATTGGATCAGGTGGAGGCCGAACGCAGGAGAAAGGCAGAACAGGAAGTAGAAGCGAAAGCAGAACAGGACAAGGCAGAGGCAGAGCGGTTTCGGAAAGAGGAAGAAGAACGAAAGAGAAAAGAAGAGGAGGATCAAAGATCAAAAGACACCGAGACACCTCCTCCAATAACAGGATTACAAACTAAGTTGCAGCCCATCGAAGTACCTATAATTAATACACATTTTTCACTGTCTGAGCTAGGCTCCTCTAAAGGACAGGAAGAGGAGGTGTTCAACCTAAGAAGTCTCACTTATGATCAGTTCACCTTCAAAATTCGACAGGAAAAAAGAAGATGTTTAGCACGGAACCCTTCTGCCCCACTCACAGCCACGGTATAAAAAGATATAGTCCTAGACACTAGGACCAACCCAGTGATGATAGCATCGGTCGGCACTGATTTTTTTGCAGCCACAGAAGAAAATGTGAGCCAGATGAGTAGAGAAATCCTTTCCCTACAAAATAGGCTACAGGACTCTGAACAAAGGGAAGCAAGGTAAGAGCAAGAAAAGAGAGTATTAAGGGAAGAAATCCAACAACTCCAGGACAAAAATACTCTTATTAACGAAGTACCGCTCACCGTCCAAAGATATTTGGTGACGCTGGAGGTCACCATGAGGCAGGTTTATGGGGAGATGTTCACTATAAAACAAACAGTCACACCCCTACTAAGATCCCAAGTAGAGACAAAACAGAGGAACGAGCAACTGAATGAGGCCTCCACTGCTTTAGACAGAATGATAGAATGGACAGGCAGGTACCCACAGGCTCCAGAGAACTTGCCCAAGAAAGACTGGATTCACACCCACGATGCCAAGGTACAAATCCGTATCAAGATGCAATCCAAGGAGAAGTTATTTAAAGATCTAGAAAAGGAAATGACCGCATACGAGAATTTGATCAGTGACATCGACTTAATGCATGAACTACCATATCTGGGTGCACTGAGTGAGGAGAAGATGTGGGGAAAGATAGATCAGGAGATTCAAGTATTTCTACAACCTATCAGACAAGCCGCCACTACACCTGATCTTGCCGCATCACAAGAGAACTTGGTTAAGTTCGTCATAACACCAGTTTGGATCTACACTAAACTGGCTTCTTTAGCCAACCAGGTCACACTCAAGAGAGAAAATATGATTTTGAATGCCTTAGAATTCCTACACCGGTTAAGGGAAGAAGCTCCTCTAATCTCCCCAGTCGCTGCAGATTATCGCACATGGCAGAATTTCCTCAAGGAGCAACAAGTTGATGTCCTTGACCTCACAATCATGCGTACACTCCCATGATCAAATTGCAAGGTGCAAACCCGTAGAAGAGGTTACAGGTCGCAGGTCTCACTGTCCAGCTGGGTCACAGGTCGCATCCTCCATTCAGGTCGCAAGGAAGCCCAACGGTTAGGAAGGCGGAAAGTCAGGAAGCCCAATGGGCAAGTTTTGGCCTATAAAAACTTCCTTCGGGAAAATTGTAAGGACCTTTTTTTTGGGACTCAAAGAGATATAGAGCATTGTATAGAAGGAATACAGATTTTGAGTATGAATACAAGCATTTGTTAAACTCCATTTTTGGATCTGATGTTGGTAAATCTGTGAACACTATGGGTATTCTGTTTTCAATTTCTAAAATCTTATGATTAATGAAACCGTGTCTCCAATTACATCATTTATGCATTATAGTTTTCTAAACATGTGTTAATGGTGCTAAGTTTATTTCACTTTCTCCATGAATGTTAATAACTTTATTTACTGACATTTATATCATCACCCAAACCATTCAAGGAAGTGAAGGGTGTTCTGCCATAAATAATTGTTTCTTTTGTGGTTAGAACAGTGTACAAGCATGACCCTAATGATATGCTGTTAACAACATTTATTTTGGCCCCATGCTTTATAATTCATCTTGCTACGCATAGTGTTGTATGTTCATTTAATTCATCAATCATGTGTCTTATATCATCCCAATAAGCGTGTGTCTGCAGGTTTCCATATTCTTACTGAGACCTAAGGAAAGGAGGATTAAGCGGTAGCCAGACCCACACCTCGGATGGGATCCCTATTACAAACGGTTTAAAGTCTAGTTGGGACATTTTACTGGGGAGATCCCCTGCTGTTGGCTGGACATATTTTCCCGTCAACAGAAATTGGCGCTAGAAGGGGGGCCTGATGGCAGGCTCCCAGCACACGAATAATATTCCGTTACAAACTCCCCAAAGGGAGGCCATACACGATGACACCGGTGCTCCCCCTTTGGAAGATGCCCAAGGGGAGGAAGCTCCTTATTATGAGGTTACCAGGGATCAGTTAAGAGTTCTCTGCCAAATTTCCCACAACCTCATCAGAGATTTGCAAATCACTCCATTCATGAGTTTTCTAACCCATACTCGGACCTCTGCAGCTAACCTCACTGGCAACGGTTCCCTCGTAAATTCCCTGCCCCAGTTGATAAACCTAATGGTTGAATACCTCGCAACGAAAGTTGAGAATAATGAACCTATTACTAGAGCAGAAGAGGAAGGGCCTGACATGAATGGACCCCATGCTGGCCCTCAGCCTAACCAAGCCCAAAATGACAACACCCAAGTCCACATTCTACTAGGGGGGGCAAGGGAAATAGAGGCCAAGGGAATAGAGGTCGGGGAAATAGAGGCCGTGGCCAAGGTCACAATACCACCCATCGCCATAAAAACCAAAATAGAGGCCCCATATATAATTGGAGAAACATTAGAAATATGACAAACCGCGAGGGACATCGAGGCGAACACTCCCACTATGAAGGAGAAGCATTCGCGTCAGGAGCGAGAAGTGAATCTGAGTTAGAAATAGGGCACGAACATGCCAGGTGGGTACAAGTGCTTTATTGGATGGCCCAATCTCCATTATATCTCCAGGGCCCTCTTCATGACATGCCTAGACACCTCGAAAAACACCTTCCCAAGTTTGCCCCTGAGAAGGCACGCTGGCCGAAGACCACATAAGCAACTTCTACCTTTCATTGCAAATGATGAGAGTCCAAGCAGATGATGTCTCCTGCCATATTTTTCCCCATACCCTTGAGAAAAAAGCAACCACCTGGTATCGGTCTCTCCCAAGTGCTTCCTAACTTCATGGGATCAATTCCATCGTACTTTCCTTCAGAATTTTTCGGAGGAAAAGACCCCCTCCATGCTCCTCACAGAGTTGAGTATGCTCAAATGCCAAAAGAAAGAACAGGCCAGAGATTTTAATCAACATTTTGCTACCATATTGAACAAATTCTCCCCCAACTTGGCATTGGATGACTCCTTCACTATAGACTACTACACAAAGGCTCTTCCTAGAGACATTGCCGTATTCGTAAAGTGCGAGGCTAGGGCTACCCTTGCATCAAATTACACCACTGCCCTTGCTGTAGAAAATGACATGCTTTCCATAGGGGTCATCGACCATGAAGGTCCATATGGTCATAAACCTACCTTGAAAATGAACCAGTCTTCCACATCCAAAACCGGGTATAAGGACAAAGATACTTTTCACTTCGAAGGCATAGCAAAGTCCCTTAAGTTGCTAACCAATGAAGTCTTTGATCTAAAGAGAAAAGGCATTAAACACGCTACTGGAACCAAGACACAAAAGCTTTTTCTCAGCAAGAACACCGCCACAATCAGCCGACTCGCATCAAACACAAATGCTATTCTTAACGTGGAAGAAATCGAAAAAGATAATTTTTGTTCTTTCCACCAGGCTGCCCACTCCAAGAAGAAATGCCTCCAATGGATCGACAACATTATTGTAGTAGTAAATTAACTTCTAGATGATCAAACCCCAGGGGACGCAGGTGAAGATGATGTCTCTGAAAATGAAGAAGACCTGCCCCCAGATGAAGAACCAAGATCTACCGTCCTTGCGTTTGATGTGATCCACGGGGAAGGCACCCATGCCATCATTGAAATTAACATGGCCAATGATCCTAAAGCCAAACCTGTGTGAAACTATGGCCTAAGAAGCAAAGGACCGCTTCCTGACCAGTCCTTTGAAGAGAAGAGGAGGGCCTTCTTAAGGAAAATCTTACCCCCAGGGAATGAGCACCAAGCTGCTATTCCCGAGAAATATGCTCCTAGCAACACTCGAACAAGCCGAAAGAGAAAACTGTCGGTAGGGTCACCCAAAACCCCTGCCGAGACTATTCCACACTCTGATTCTGGTTACAAAATTTTTGAGGACATGAAGAAAAATAAATCCAAAATATCCCTTTATGAGCTCGCCTGTATCACCAAGCAACGAGAACTTATTCTCAAAGTCTTCGCCAACGCCTTGACGACCAAACCCGTGAGAAACACATCTGCCCAAGCTAGTGCAAGCCTCCAATCTATTGTGAACACTATGAATGCTAACTCTAGGGGATCTACTCCCCCCTTCCTCCTGTCTTTTGAAATATTTAACTTTAACATTCATAACTTCCTAGTCGAATCCGGTGCATCCATTAATGTCATGCCCCTGTCTGTCTACAAGAAGCTAAACATTCTCCCAGAGAAAACTGATGCTAGGATAATTCAGCTCGACAGATCGCAAGTGCCCACTATAGGTGAAATAAATAATGTTATCATCCACCTATCTTCTAACTCTAGAGTCCATCAGTGCATAGACATAGTAGTCGTAGACATCCCAGAAACCTACGATCTCTTGTTGAGCAGGGATTGGTCCAATAAGCTACAACGGTACTTCACTACCGATTGGTCTCACCTATGGCTTCCCTACAAGGGTTGAAAAAACCAAATCAGAGTTAAGAGTGAACCTTATATGAAACATACTATGACCAATTTGGATGCTACCAATGAACCTATCAGCTTTGCCGAAGAAGAGCTCGACATGTGTTTCTTAGAAGCCATCTTCAGATGTTACTGTCCCCCTCAGTCCCCAGTAAACCCAGACGTCCAATTAGAGCTAATGCTCATCATTGAAGACTAAGTTGTACCCATCATAAACCAAACTGAAAAAACCAGAAGATGATGTATGGACCTTGTATTATGACAGCTCCAAGACGCATGACGGAGCAGGTGTGGGCTACATCCTGTTAGACCCCCAAAAGAACAAGTTTTTGATATCATGCCGGCTAGAATTTCAGTGCACCAACAATACTGCTGAATATGAGGCCTTATTTCTCAGACTCAAAAAGGCATTAGACCTAAAGGTGAAATGTTTAAAGGTTATCAGAGATTCTGAAATCATCACTTGCTAGGTACGCAATACCATCCATTGCTTATCTTTGCACTTGAAAGCTTACCAACAAGAGGTATGGCATCTAATTTATGATTTTGATGTGTTTGGTATTAAATCTATGCTTAGGATGCATAATGTGGCAACTGATACTCTAGCTAATGCCGCTGCTAGGTTCACTCCTCTAAGGGATGGTTTTTCTATTGAAATAGTGTATAAACCCTATGTGCCAAATAACATCACTAATTTACGTGTCTTTGATGATGACCAATAGGTACTTGAATTCGTGCTCAACGCCGAGGTGTTCAAAGACACAGTGATAGAAGAAGCAGACCATGATCAAGCCTTGCAAGAAGAATGAGAGAGACGTAAGGAAAATCCCATGCCCAAGGGAATAGTGTCGCTTGAATTTTTTTTTGATCTGCAGAACTGTTTCCGCAGACCCCCCAACACTAAAGTATAGAGATCCACTTTGGCACATCAACAGGTAAACTTGGGGATAGATAAGGACCCAAATTTTGTCAACCTCAGGAAATATTGTTCCGATCATGAGAGGCAATATTTCACCGAACTATTCCAGAAGTACCGAGACATGTTCGCCTGGACGTATGATGAACTGCATACTTATGACACTTGGATTATTTAGCATGTGATCCCTATGAAGGAAGGAGTGAAGCCTTTCCAGCAAAAGCTAAGAAAAGTGCACCCTACGTTGGAACCAATGATTCAGAAAGAACTTAAGAATCTTTTGGATGCATGCATAATCTTCAAAGTCTGACACTCCACTTGGGTATCGAATTTGGTTCTGGTATGAAAAAAATCTGGTGAGATCCATTGTGCGTGGATTTACGAAATCTAAACAGAGCCTCAGACAAAGATAACTACCTGGTTCCCCCTATGGAACAGGTACTGCAAGCCGAATCTGGATCGAAGATGTTCTCATTGTTGGATGGTTTTTTCGGGTATAGCCAAGTACTGGTAGCTAAACCTGACAGATTGAAAACGATGTTCTGTACCAAATGGGGAACTTTCGCTTTTATATGCATGCCCTTCGGATTGATAAATGTTGGGGTGACATTCAATAGGCTATGGAAATATCTTTCCGAGGTATAATAGGACAAAGCGTGGTAGTATACTTGGACAACGTCACCGTGTTCTCAAAGCAGAGAGGTGATCACCTACGTCACCTCAGGAAAATCTTCGAAAGATGCAGAAAGTATGGGATCTCACTCAACCCAAGGAAAAGTGTCTTCACTGTGTTCGAGGGGAACTTGCTAGGTCATATCATAACTAGGAACGATATATTTGTAGATCCCGAGCGAGCGAAGGTCATCGCCCAGATTCCACCTCCCAGTATCAAAAAGGCCATGTAATCCTTTCTTGGGAAAATCAGCTTTGTACGGAAATTCATATCACATTTTTCCCAAATAGTCAGGCCATTGCAAGGGATGATTAAAAAGAATGCAAGTTTCAAATGGAATCCACTTGAGAAGGAAGCATTCGATAATATCAAGCAGAACATTGCAAAGGCACCCAAAGCCCAGACTTCAACAAATATTTCACTTTATATACCTTTTCCTTAGATCCATTACTCACGAATTTCCTCACACAGAAAGACGCTAACAACGATGAATGACCCATCTCATTCCTGAGTACTGGTTTGCAAGGTGCTGAACTAAATTACCCCAAAATTGACAAGCAGGCTTACGTAGTATACAAAGCGGTCAAGCATTTCCAGCCATACATCTTGAAGAACCATGTCACAGTGTTTGTCCCCCACCCAACTGTTCGCTCACTTTTTTTGCAGCAAGAGCTGGGCGAAAGATGAGGAAACTTGATGACATGTCTCCAAGAGTATGACCTGGAGTTCAAACTGGCACATACTGTCAAAGGTCAAGGACTCTGCCAAATAGCCGCGGAGGCTGCAAATGCACGTGGGTGCAAATAAGAATGCTGGAAGAAAGAAATCGACATGTATCAGGTTGACAATGTGCCTCAGCAGGGAAACCTTTCTTGGTACTTCGACATTTTGAAATATTTGGCCCACGGTGTTATGAATCTTGTTTTAACCGCTCAGCAGAAATGGGCAATAAGGCTAAAAGATGCATCCTACTAGTTAGTACGAGGAAAAATCTTTAAGAAACATTACAATGGAGTCCTTCTACGCTGCCTGTAACACGATGAAGCACAAAGCGTCCTGACCAAACTACATGATGGACCAGCCGGAGGGAATTTTTCAGGTGATACCACTGCCCAAAAGATCATGCATGCTGGATACTATTGGCCAACTCTCTTCAAGGATGCTCATGCATATGTTTGGAAGTGTTTTCAATGTCAAAAATTTGCCAACTGAGAAGCACGGTTAGCTACTCCATTACAGTCGGTGGCAGTAGAGGAACCTTTTCAACAGTGGGGGTTGGACGTGATTAGATAAATCTTGCCGTATTTCTCCAAGAAACACTGGTATATCCTCATTGCTACCAACTATTTCACCAGGTGGGTTGAAGCAATACCACTACACCAAATCAACGATAAAGAGGTAATAGAGTTTTTCACTCATTGCATCATGACCAGGTTTGGCGTTCCAACCTCCCTTTTTTTTGATAATGCAACTTATTTTTCATCTTTCAAGTTGTATGATTTTTCTTTGGAAAATGGCATTGTACTTAAACACTCTACAAAATATTACTCCCAAGGGAATGGGTTAGCTGAGTTGACTAATAAGAACCTTATCTGCATCATCAAGAAGATCTTGTTGTCCCACCAACGAAACTGGCATCACACCCTCCATAATTCCCTTTGGGCTGATCGGGTCACACCCAAATCGTCGATCAGCACCTCCCCATTTTTTTCTTGTATATGGGAAAGAGGCCATCCTTCCTCCCCACCTATCTATCCCTACCCTTCAGTTTTCCCAAGAGACCCATGGCACCCCATGCCCCACCTTGCAAGCCCGAATCGATACGTTATTGAAACTGGAGGAGGAAAGGCAAAAAGCCAGGGAAAAATTCGCCATCCACCAAAGTTAGATTAAGAGATGGTTTGATAAAAGGTCCGCTGGGAAAAATCTCACGAGGAGAAGGGGAAACATTCCAAATTCCAAGCCCTTTGGACAGGTCCATTCCAGATTAAAGAGAAACTAGGTTCCCACACTTTCCGACTGCAAACTCTGCATGGAAGAATCGAGGTCCTCCCAGTAAACGGGCATGAACTCAAGCACTACTTCACTTAGCGGCCTTAGGAGGGCTTTCACCACCCCTCTACCATATTTTATCATTTTCTTTTATTTTAGTTTTCCATTTTTCATTTCTGGAAAATAAAAGAGCTTATTCAATCAGTGCCTTAGTAATAGTGTCCTTCTAAGAACTTCAAAAGGTGGAAGGCATTGTAGAAGTCACGCAATTGGCATGCTATGCCATGATCTATGCTGATGAAATTTTTTCCTTGAAGATCACAAAAGGTGGCATGAGCTTGTTTGAGATTGACACCCAAAGGTAAAACATGACCTAGTCCGAGCTACTAAGCGCAGATAGCTCACCTAGCAAGCTTGAAGGGTGTCTATGAAAAGAAGGTTGGTTAAAGCAGAAAAATAGACTGAATGGGAATAGAGATAACTTCGGGTGACGCAAGGATATCCGGGAAAACCTAAAGTCCTCATACAGACTAGGAGCAACCTCTCTTACAAGTAAAATAAGTCGGGATCCCTCATCCGCCTAGGAAATATTTCCTCTCTCAAATAAGTTCCTTGAGCACATCTAAATAAGTGCCTTGAGCACATTTAAATAAGTGCAGTAGCACACCAATAAAGGGTAAAGGATTGATAAAGGCTTCCTGCGTAGAGAGGCGATGCGACGACTCCGTCAGGGTATTGACCAGGCTCACCGGCAGTGGAGCAACGTCCGTGACTCCTAGGTAGTGACTCTGCCGGGACCGCAAGGTTCACAGGCAGCGGAGCAACACAATGAGGATGAAATAACTATACCAGATCCATGAAATACCTGAAATTCTCCAACCCTTTCGGTCCAGAATCCAGAATTAAAAGCTCAGTCAACCAACACCTAAACAGGCAGCAGGCGAAGCAACCTTGCAAGGTACAAAAGGAAAAATCATGGAAACCTAAGGGTGAAAGGAACAACCTGCTAAGCGCCCCCCCCCCCCACACACACACAATGATAAATCATCAGTAGAGATTCTAGATCCTACCAGTGAATCGCTATTTGTTGTAGCCTCTACAACACCCTCCAAAAAATTCACCATCTAAGATTTTTTGAGCCCCTAAGCATCAAAAATGCTAAGTCAAAATCTAAGGTTCAAGTATTTTTTAGGAAAATCCTTAATTCATTGAGTCATAGGTAGGTATTTCACCCACACGACGGAGAGAAAAAAGACACTTCTGGCAGGCCAACTAGAGCGCAATTTTCTCGGGTAAGTTGCCTATTCCTCTTGATGTTTCCATTTTTTTTTCTTTGTTGCCCTTGTCCTCTAATCAAAGTCCTTTAAAGCCACCCAACATCTCCCATTTTGAGATCCTTTTGAAGCCTGATCCCTTTTAAATGATCAAAACCTTGCCACTCCTAACACAGACTTGTAGATGGATCCAACCAACCACTCATGTGTTTTTATTTTTCCCTCATGACCTCTTCATCTTCATTTTTGGTTTTCCTCACCTAGTCCTAGTGTTGTTTATGTTAAAATGGAACAAAAGGGTCGCACTGCTGACGAATCTTCCACTCAGTCCTAACGTGACTTTCAACCCTGCGACCTTGCGACCCCTAGTCGCTGAGTCGCACCTCATTCAAAACTTGACATTTGCAACCTTGCAACTCAGCGACCCAGTGACCTAGTTGCAAGTCGCTAGGTCGCAAGGTCACACTCTTCAAGAAGTTTGAGCTTCTACCATTCAGCGACCCAGTGACCTGGTCGCAAGTCGCTAGGTCGCAAGATCGCACCCTTCGAGAAGTTTGAGCCTTTGTGACTCAGTGACCCAGTGACCCGGTCGCAAGTCACTAGTTTGCCCTTCCCTGGGTCTCAGTTGGGAAAAGTTAAGAAAGTTGTACCTATGCTTTTATTATTGTGGAATTTTTCTTATCCTGGGACTGTTTTATGAACATGCCAGGTGATTTCAAAGCAGAGTTAGAGTGCGTCTCCATATCTTCAGACTCAAGCGACATGGGACCTCTAGTAGTTCACAACAAAAACAAGAGCCCAGAGATAGAATACACAGAAATGGAAATATTAATGTCTCCTCCCTCGATCTATGGGGACACTGCATGTACATTTTCCAAAGGAGACAGCATGAGTTGGTATCAAGTATACCAAGAATTCGCACGACCAAAATTTCCAGAGGACCTCCCCAACCGGAAAATATATGTACAAGTTAAAAAGTTGAAGCTTCACTATGCAGGTGCCCACCCTGCTATATTCCCATGCGCAGAAGTCATTGAATGGATCATACAGAATATCGACCCCAAGAAGTGGGTAATTCAAGACTACAAGGGTAAAGATTTTTCAACTCTAAAGGGCTCGGATGCTAAGTTTTATTACGCGCTTCCGGAATGAGAACAAAATTTCACAGAAGAATGGGCCACCACCCATGCGATCACCATAGTAGACACTCTGAGAGGATGGTGGGAGGAACCTGAAAAGTTCAAGATCAAGAAGGATTGGGAGTATCCAGTGGCGGGCCTTAGAAAGGTATACAAGCTGGTGGTAGCTATGCTTTGTAGGATATATGGTCGTCCTGATGCCACCACTTTCAATGGAACTTTGGTATCCCTGATGAACTATGTCATTGTATATGGCACTCATTTCAATTGGGCCAGCATGCTAGTGGAACCTCTCAAAACAAACATATCCGTAGCACTGGAATTAGAGGAGGGATACTCGTCTGAATTTTACATGGCCTCCTACCTATTGGATGTAGTTTGTTCTAGGTGCCACTTTGAGGGATGGGTGCACAACTAGGACCCGAAGCGGGCATGCCCAGTTCACATAGAAGTGCAGGTATTCTGGGACTCTAAGTATAAGCAGGATATAGAGTCAATCTCACAACTTTTCATCCATGTGCTCTACAAGAAATTGTTCGATCAGGATACCCCATGCATGTCCTGGCGAGCCATGGAAACGTTAGTCAAGGTCGCACATTGGTTTCCACTCGCAGATTATACCTTTATTTGAGTCTTTGGTTCATTCAAGACTCCTCATGCTCTGCTCCGATTCGTTATGGACAAGATGCTTCTTCAGGAAGTATGTTATCAGATGACTTCCGGTTTCTCAAAGGTTCTGACTAAAGGTAAGAAAAAGCCATGGCCTACACTTCTGCTCACCATTGGTGCCTACACGGTCAAGTATTTCAGGGAGGTAGAGGCGGAAGCGGAACAAATTAAAGGTTTCTACCTAAGGCCTTTGGATCACCGGACATACGATCTTGAGAGGATAGTCCCTGACCATTGCAAACGGGCCAAGTTAAAATGGAACTACCAGCATACTGAACGCCCATATGAAGATGAGAAAAGGAATTGGTATAACACGGATAGGGAACTTGCCCTGAGAGCTTTGTCTGATTAGGAAGATCCAGATAATCATACTTTGGAGGAAAGAATCCGCGAGCTGGGAGGCGACTTTTCTTCCCATGCCAAGAAGCCTTGAACCAGCACGGGCCACAACTCTACCACCCAATAGAAAGAACAAGAAGCAAAAGCTTAGCTAGAAGCTGAAAAGAAGGCAAAAGAAGATGAAGATAAGCATACGAAAAACGTGAAAGCAGAACAGAGAAAGAAATAGGCAGAGGATGCCCAGAGGAGGAAGGAAGAACAAGAAGCGAAAGCAGAAGCGGAACGACAGCTCAAGAAATAATTGGATCAAGTGGAGGCCGAACGCAGGAGAAAGGAAGAATAGGAGGCAAAAGCGAAAGAAGAACATGAGAAGGCAGAGGTGGAGTGGCTTTGGAAAGAGGAAGAAGAACGAAAGAGAAAAGAAGAGGAGGATCAAAGATCAAAAGACACCGAGACACCTCCTCCAGTAACAGGAGTACAAACTGAGCTTCAGCCCATCGAAGTAGCTATAATTAATACACGTTTTTCACTCTCCAAGCTAGGCTCTTCTGAAGGACAGGAAGAGGAGGTGTTCAACCTAACAAGACTCACTTATGATTAGTTCACCTTCAAAATCCGATAGGAAAAAATGAGATGTCTAGCACAGAACCCTTCCGCCCCACTCATAGCCACGATAGAAAAATATATAGTCCTAGACACTAGGACCAACCCAGTGATAATATCATCGGCCGGAACTGCTTTTTCTGTAGCCACTGAAGAAAACGTGAGCCGGATGAGTAGAGAAATCCTTGCCCTAAAAAATAGGCTACAAGATTCTGAACAAAGGAAAGCAAGGGCAAAGCAAGAAAAGAGAGCATTAAGGGAATAAATCTAACAACTCTAGGAAAAAAATACTCTTATTAACGAAGTATCACTCACTGTCCAAAGAGAGTTGGCAATGCTGGAGGTCACCATGAGGCAGGTTTACGGGGAGATGTTCACTATAAAAAAAACAGTCACACCCCTACTAAGAGTCCAAGTAGAGACAAAATAGATGAACGAGCAACTGAAAGAGGGCTTCCCCGCTTTGGAAAAAATGTTAGAATGGACAGGCAGGTACCCACAGGCTTCGGAGAACTTGCCCAAGAAAGACTAGATTCACACCCAAGATGCCAAGGTCCAAATCCGTATCAAGATGCAATCTAAGGAGAAGTTATTTAAAGATCTAGAAAAGGTAATGACCGCATACGAGCATTTGATCAGTGGCATCGACTCAATGAATGAACTACACCACATTCCATCTCTGGGTGCACTAAGTGAGGAGAAGATGTGGGGATAGGTAGATCAGGAGATTCAAGCATTTCTACAACCTATCAAACAAGTCGCCACTACACCTGATCTTTCCACATCACAAGAGAACTTGGTTAAGTTCGTCATAACACCAGTTTGGATCTACACTAAACTGGCTTCTTTAGCCAACCATGTCACACTAAAGAGATAAAATTTGATTCCGAATGCCTTAGAATGCTCGCACTGGTTAAGGGAAGAAGCTCCTCTAACCTCCCCAGTCGCTGCAGATTATCGCACATGGCAGGATTTCCTCAAGGAGAAAAAAGTTGATGTCCCCGACCTCGCAATCACGTGCACACTCCCATGATCAGATTGAAAGGTACAAACCCATAGAAGAGGTCACAGGTCATACTATCCAACTAGGTCATAGGTCGCACTGTCCAGCTGGGTCACAGATCACATCCTTTATTCAGGTTGCAAGGCAGCCCAATGGTTAGGAAGGTGGAAAGTTGGGAAGCCCAATGGGAAAGTTTTGGCCTATAAAAACTTCCTTCGGGAAAATTGTAAGGAACTTTTCTTTGTGACTCAAAGAGATATAGAGCATTGTATAGAACGACTACAGATTTTGAGTATGAATACAAGCATTTGTTAAACTCCATTTTTAGATATGATGTTGGTAAATGTGTGAACATTATTGGTATTCTGTTTTCAGTTTCTAACATCTTACGATTAATGAAACTGTGTCTCCAATTACATCATTTAAGCATTATAGTTTTCTAAACATGTGTTAATGGTGCTAAGTTTATTTTGATTTCTCCATGAATGTTAATAACTTTGTTTACTGACATTTATATCATCACCCAAACCATTCAAGGAAGTGAAGGTTGTTCTGCCATAAAGAATTGTTTCTTCTATGGTTATAACAATGTACAAGCATGACCCTAATGATATGTTGTTGATAGCATTTCCTTAGGTCCCATGATTTATAATTTAGCTTGCTACGCATAGTGTTGTATGTTCATTTAATTCATCAATCATGTGTCTTGTATCATCCAAATAAGCGTGTGTCCGCAGGTTTCCAGATTCCTACTGAGACCCAAGGAAAGGAGGATTAAGAGGTAGCCAGACCCACACCCCGGACGGGATCCCTATTCCAAACGATTTAGATTCTAGCTGAGACTTTTTACAGGGGAGATCCCCTGCTGTTGGCTGGACATATTTTCCCATCAACAGGTCCAAAATCCCTTTCTTGGCTTCTTTTCCTACAAATCCTTTTGTGACCAAACTCACGCAAAACCATCTCAATAGGCTTGTGGAGTACCTCCCAAGCTACACAATTCAACAACATTGTCTAGTTGTAGTAACCTTAACTTTGTGAAGCTCTTGTAGTCAAGCGAGGGCTTAGTTGGGTTCCCAAGTTTCAAATTAAGTATGGGTAGTTGTGAGGGCATGATATTTAGGGAGGGTCAAGGCATGCAAAAGAATGAAAATACATGCTAACACATGTTAGACAATGCCAATGCATGCTGAAGAGTGTTAGGGAGTGTCAGGGCCTATCAAGGGATAACTAGGTCAAAATGCATGGAAAGGAAAGAATAAGGGTGTGCGCCAGGGAGTTTCACCGAATTCAAGTGTGATAAGGATGAAGTTTGTTAGGAGAAGTTCATAATATTATTTATAGGAGGAAAGCCTACGGTTGTTATACAAGGCTCAACATAGCACTATTTTTAGAAAAATGGTGATCACTTTGTGCTAGGCCAACATTTTTTTTCCTTTAGCTATTTTTTATATGACATGTGACACACTTTGGCTACATACTCATGTTTTAAACTATTCTAGATAATTTCATATTGTACATTGTTGTGTATAAGTTTTGGGGCCCTCAGCTTGTGTTAGCTTATATCTTATGTGTCTTGTTCATATTGAGGTTCTTTCAAACTCTCAATTAATGTTATACTATTTATATGAACTGAACATACATGTGAAATATTTCCTGTGTAAGCTATGCTACTTAGTTGTTTTATGGCCATGGCTAGATCATGTGATCCTTTTCTTGGTAACTAGTTAAGTGGGACATGTTGAGCTTGGACATGAGTGACATAAGATGAGTTATAGGAAACTCTTAGGTGAACAAGGTACAATCTACTTGTATTAGGTGCAATTGGTCAAGTTATTGCAGTTGAATCAGGCCAATATTTTCACATGAACTGCAATAGCCAAGGACTTGATTGGGTTCCCAATTTGTGAAAAAATTTAAAGGCTAGCTTTGAGGACATGAGTGCCAAGGCATGCTAGGGAATGATAATATGTGCCATATAGTGTGAAGGCATGTCAAACATGCTAATATGTGCCAAGTGA
This sequence comes from Pinus albicaulis, assembly GCA_034641835.2. Lineage (NCBI taxonomy): Eukaryota > Viridiplantae > Streptophyta > Pinopsida > Pinales > Pinaceae > Pinus > Pinus albicaulis. The sequence goes on from CM076575.1 coordinate 1,720,268,258, forward strand.
TAAGGCATGCCAAGATGTGAAAGGGTGTGTCAATGCATCTGAGAGACTGTTAAGGAAAAAAAAGGGAGAAACAAGTTATACTACAAGAAAATGAACACATAAGAGGGTTAATAATTCATCAATTTACCTTTTCCAACAGGGGCATGCTAGGCACACCAACACTAGGTGGAAATAGGTGCCAAATGCAAAGTATTAGTGCATTCTAAGTGCCAAGTCTCCCTTTGTTTCTTCTCATCTACTTTCCAACAATTGATCTCAAATAAATTTAATATTCACCCATGCCAAATCATACCAAGGCATCTCAACGTATTCCATACATGCTAAGACTTTCCAAGTGCCAACACATGCAAAGCGTCGATATGTGTCAGGGAGTGTTATGCATGTTATGAACTAGAAGGGCATATTAAAGAGTGCTAAGGTGTGCTAGAGAGTGCTAATACATGTTGAGGAGTATTAAGGAGTAATAGGACAAAACATTAAGGGATCACTAGGAAAAATTCATGGAAGTTAATGAATATGAGGAACGTGTGCTAGAGACTAGTGTTAATGGGTGATAGCTGTTTTGCAAAGGAGGTAGTGACAAGGTATGCTAAGCATTGGTAAGGCATTCTAGGGAATATCAAGGCATGCCAAGAATTCCAAAAGTGTGCTTGGGAGTTCCAAGGTGTTCTAATTATATGTGACAATTAATAGTGCCAAGATATTCCAATACATGGCAGCTGCTAAGGATATGTAGGGTGTCAGGGTATGTAAATATGTGTCAAGGCAACAAAATGAAGAACCAATAAGAGGGCTAATAAGTCAGGACTTTATATTTTTCAAAGGGGCATGCTAAGCACATTAGTAATAGGTCCCAATACATGCCAAGTTGCATTGTGTGCCAAGTGATAATGTATGTCAATGTATTCAACCAAGGTGTTCCAGGGCATGCTAGGGACTACATGCATGCCAACACATGCTAGGAGAGTTCTATGTTGTGCTAGCGCATGCCACCATGTGCTTGGGCATCAATGTCATGACACAATTTTCTAGCTACAAAGATGTTCCAAGACATGTGAGGTGCTAAGAAATGTTAGTGTGTGCCAAGGCATTAATTTAAGGTGTGCCCGGATTGAGGAGTGTTAGGTATTTCTCATTAATAGAATTTTCATAGCTTGATTATGTATTAAATAATATTTTTCCTACACACACTAGTGTACCATTATCTAAAGGGAATTTCCTATATAATAAAATCAATAGATATGAAGCATGTGTTGACTCATAGGAAAACTCTATCTGACTAGTCATTACTTGAGGGAAATGATACACACTAATTACTTCTTAAAAAATTGACTAACTCTAACCATTATGTCCTTGGACATATTATAAAAAATACTCCACAATAATGGTATTAAATCCTTACCTTTAGACAAAAAATATATTAGCAGGAACATAGCATCATCAACAACTCATTTGAATGATCAATTATGATGAAATTTTTTTGACCATCACCAAAAGTAACATAAAGAGCATTGGTGAGGGTCATTTAAAGTTTGTCCCTAGAAGTGTCACCAAAGAGAGAATTAGTGATGGGCCTTTAACAATCCTCACCAAAAGTTTCATTGAAAATTTCTTTGGTGACGAACCTTAAAGGACCATCAATATATACACTTACAGTGCCGTTTTTTTAAGGACCGTCACCATATGTGACATTGGTGATGGACCTTAAAGGTCTGTCATAAGCATGACCCTCACCAATGTCCTTTTTTTTGTAGTAAAAATATGTTGGAGCACTTGTGACATATTTGATGAAGCCATAGATGGGATAATATCTATTAGGCCTAGTTGTTGATAGAGTTGGTTGAAATGGAGAAGGAAACATTGTTATATGTACAATGGATAGTGATGGCTCTTGAAGGTTAGTTCAAGAGTTTTTTCTGAATTATAGATTTGATTATTGTTTTGATCATTACTTATGATTATTGCATATATATTTAATTACTTGGATATTTATAACCTATGCATGAGATATGATAAGTGAATACTTCCTGAGGATCATGGCTAGTGCAGGAAGATAAGAACTGGCATTGGAAAAGGTAAAGAGGCACCAGATGAAAAGGTGAAAATGTGATACAAGCTACCTATGTAAAATGAGAAGGTGCACATGTATTTGAATACAAAAAGGTATGCATGATATATTTTTTCAATGTTATTTTTCAGCTATAATTGAAATGAAAGGTAATCCCTAAGGTATGATGAGTATTTCTCCTTCACAAATTTCTCATGCATGCATATGAAAGTGATTCATGGTTCTTATGATGAAATGGTGCACTTTTTATTGAACAAGTATCTTACCTTTTATACATAATGAAATTATTGATTCTATGAAGCTACTTAATATTGATCTTTGATATATTGGTATACTTTATGTTTGGCTAACATCTGCCATATTGGATTTTTTAATTCTATGAAGAAGGTTAGCACCTTGATTCTAGTAGATGGTAACTTAACACTATCTGTGCAATGTATGGTAGCAATGATGATAGATATATAAAAATGATATACATATTTAGGATCTTTTGTTAATCGTGGTTATGTTTTGATGTGATTAGTAACTATGGAATATGGAAAAATTGAATTTCATATATTTATGAATTGAGTTATGTGACAAAGAAGTAATGTTTTGATCACGAATCTTGAATTATATTCCTATTCTCTATTTGACACTAACTCTTGAAAAAATATTGATATAATTATTCCATGATGAAGTAGCTTATTTTACCATTTTATGATCATGATGTATATATGTTTGACTTTATGATCTAATAGATCTACTGATGCATGACAATATTATAGATAGGTTGATGATGACTGAAGTGGATTCCCATTCAGTGGGAGAATCTCTCCATAAGATCCTTACTCCTATTACCATTAGCATGAATAGAAAAATACCTGAGATTCTTTATCTAAAACAAAGTTCTGATATGAGGAAAGAGATTTTTCCCTTTATCTAAGCCCCAGTCGCACAGAAGCAAGCTTACAGGTGCGACTATAGCCTCTTAGCCGGACTGAATTAAGCTCAAGGGTGTGACTGTAGTCTCCCAAATATAAAGAGGAAGGCCTATGGGTGCGAGTATTCCTTCAGGACACAAAAATGAATTTTTTTTCATAAAATTAGATGTTCACTTGAAGGATGTGAGTCCTATAGAAATGAAGCAGAAAAAAAAAAATTATGGGACAGGAAGTTTGAATTTTTACTACAATAAGACTGAAATTTTATTTGTAGGTGACTGAGATATGCATATAGATATGTCCTTATTATTTAACCATTGAAGTTCATGTTGCAATATTTTGATATGATTCGACTAATATAGATGAGTAGAGTTTAGAGTTTTGACATGATTTTTGATAATGAATTAGAACGTTGAATTGATGATTGAGATATGGTCTCTATTATAGATCTCACTATGATAACAAATTTGGAATTTTACCTAATGAATAATGATTTGATTTGACAAATGATGATTTTCCTTATGGACATAGTGACCTTCAATGACTAATATTGGTATTCGATAATGGTTTCATATTGGCCTCATTGTTCTTGACACAATGGTTGAAGTATTGAAAAATGTGATTCAATATGAAGAAATGTCACAATAAGTGGATGGAACATATTTTTGGTGTGTGCATTTTCATCTAGTGACATATATTTTGATCATGAGGATGGCTTGATACTTTTTTGGAATGACAACTTTTTGGCATAGATAAATTCATTTGGATGAAGTTTGGTTTGATATTTATTATGACAACTTGTTGACATGACAATAGAATAAGTCATGAATTGATGAGAGCTCTACCTATCACCTGGTATAAAGAATCTGATACTGTGATATTGATTATTTTGATCTAGATTCTAAACTTTGATAAGCTTACTTAGTTGATTTGATTGCACAATATTGATTTGTGAAATAATAGGACATATTGGTTTGGTTAAGAGTTATGATTGAAGAGAGAATTGTATATGTCCACATTGACAGTTATCTAATGAAGGCATGATGATGTGTTGATCTAAAACTCTACTTGAGAAGCGTTCCAAGGTATGATTCTGATTTTGGTTTTGGTTTTATATGTTTATGGTCTACTATTGACTGGTAATGAGCCTCAGATGATTTAATTAAGAGGGAGATATCTTTTGAAGCTTGAAATAATGAGCCATGGAATTATTTCTAAAGACGAGAAAATAAAATATATATTGTAAATCTATTGAAGAAGTGTCAGAAACTATAAATGAAAATCCTTGGACTCTCTGATTGAACTTTAAAAAGTTTTGAAGAAATATTTTTGAACTTAACTTGGAAACTGACATTTGATTGAAGCATTGATGTTCCAATTGAACACCAGTCTGTATGCATATTTGTTGCATATAAAACTTATTCGATTCATGATTGAGCTGCTTCAGGCACATACAATTTACCCTAATCACCCTTCAAGATATTTGAATGGAGTGAACATTATACTTATGATAGGTGACTACATGGATGTACTGATGATGATTTGGATTTTTATTGATGAAGATGAGCAGATATGAGTGTTTCCCTAGTATGATTTATGTCAGGATGTTTTGGGATAAGAATTTTGTAGCTTTAAACTTGTCAGAGGATGAGTACGTTGATTGATAACATGACTAGCTATGAGGCAGGATGAAAAATATTTTTGAAGAGATGTTTGAGAAATTTTTGGATATGACATGGATACATTGTGGTGACAAAGAGTGGGATCCAATTTGCAGAGAATCCCATATATATATGGGACTAGAATACCTTCATATATTGAGACAATGTTGATGTGAGAGACAAGCTTAGGCTTCTGATTGGAACCTCCTTTAGAGGGAGGTTGAATATGGTATCCTTTTTATGAAATATATATGATTGTTTATGTTTTAATATGATATTTCATGTGATGACCTGCATGAATAGGAGACAATTACTATTGAGACAGGATGATTATCACATACAAGTATGAAGATATGTTGTTGATATATAGAGAGCAGCACTGCTAGAGAACATTGAGACAACTATTCCCCCCTTTATGAGCTCCTAGGGTGAGGAATTAAGATATAGGGCTCTTAGGGTTGAGGGAAATAACGAAAATAGGGTATCACCCCTATCTGTTACCCTTTGGGTTGGAGTAGTAGCTCACCCTATCCTGGAATTTGCAGAGTGTACCCTAGTCTTCATCATACCCATAAGATGGGCTTGGTGGGATTGTCCCTCCCCATATAGCTAATGGGTTGAAGAGGCTTGGAAATGTGCGATCCTTACTTCTTGGTAAGTAAGGTATCTCGTCCAAGTTGGATTATGATACAAGTGTTATACCACATCAATGCTTAGAGTCATCAATGGGAAGATTAACACACAATTGGATTGAGTTGAGATTTTCTCCCCTATGCGATTCTGAGTCTAGAATGAGCTCCCCTATGTGATTCCAGGGTTGATACACCCTCCCCTTTATGTTTGGATATCATATTTCTCGATATGGGGTTGTAGTAGTAGCTCTCCCACTAGATCCTGGGTAGTAATCTGCTGACATATACTTCCGAGTAGTAGCTAGCTAACATATATTTCTAGGTAGTAATTCACTGATATATATTTATGGCTAGTAGCCCACTGGTATAGATTTCAGGTTGTATCCATATGGATAGAGGGTGGTAGATTGAGCTCCCCTCCGATGTCAAAATTCTTCTTCTTTTATATTCAAGAATGTTCAACATATGGGAAGGTAAAATCAAGAGATAAGTATTAATATGCAAGATATGAATTTATATTATCAATGACGACATATCACTGGATAAGATATGATGATAGGATCACATGTTGACCAATGGTCAGATATTGGCAGGTGGAATTCTCCCTAGTTGAGAGAGAGTGCTAAAAATATGCGACTGTAGTGTAATTCCATATTTTAAATATCACTTTATGGAGATAATGAATTCATTGAATTCCTCTTTTTGACAAGACCAAAATAAATCTAAATATCACTCAAATATGATAAGGGAAAGTCTATGTATGAAGAAACGCCCACACATGCATTTTTTATAAGGTCAACCCTAAATTCAAGTGGATTCCCTTGGAAGGATATAAATACAAGTTTCCTCTAACTCATTTGGACGTAATCATGAGACACTCTTCTATATTGGTTTTTGGCTTGCACAGGTCTAAGTCTCATCCACGGAGGATATGTTTATTCTGAGGTGAAATTGTCGAGTCCAAAGATCACATTTCAGATCTAGGGCTTTAGGCCACATTCGCAGGCACATCACTGGATGGGTCTGACCATAGTTGCTCACTTATAATATCGTCTGTGTGACTGAATCCTTCCAATCACATGGACACCTCTTCATCCACGAGACTAGGAGTTAGGGTTTTAGAATCATAGTTCCACACCCTAGTCGCTCACATGCGAGGCTTAAGGGAATGATTGGGAAACTATAGTCCCTCAGATGACTCCTCCTCTGTGAAACTAGGAACCAAGAAGATGAAAGATCAGTCTTCCAAATATTTCACTCAGTGACCATAGAGTTCAGCAATCGACCGAAAACAGTGACATTTCGTTACAAGCTTCAAAATCAGGATTTTGAGTATAAATTTTGTTGAGTTCATTTCATGGATGTTGTAGTAATTTTTTGGATAGTTGTATAGATAAAGATATGGATCATTTTACTCTCTTTTGCTGAATCATTTGATGACGATATAATAAGAATAATAATTTGAAAGGGTTTTCCCCTTAGTGGGTTTTTTCTTGGTCTTTGATCAATCCTGGTATCTCTATGTGTGAATTATTTTCTTCTATTTTTCCTTTATGTTCCACTGCATTGATGATGTTGATATTGTTATTTCTACACATTTTCATATGATATTGAATAATGATGTAAATATGAATAATGTTATAATGCTATGGGGTGAACTTAATGTGTCAATGAAGAAATGAAATTAACAAAACAAAGAAAAATATAATCGTAAGAAAAATTATCATGTAATCAGAGTTGAGCTAAAGAAAACTCATGGAGATCACCCGTATGATGACACCATTGAAGGATGCAAGAAGAGGATGGTGGATAACTAAAATATTCCTAGGGTTTTAAGAAAACCTTAAGAAATTTGTATATTAAGGTTTGATGTATTATATGAGGTTAGGGTTTGAGAGAAACCCTAGTTTATGGAAAATATGTGAGATATAAAATATAGAAACCCTATCATGGTTAAAAAAAAGATGCTCAAGCACTTGCGATAGATTTGGTGAAGCCCTATATGGGATAAACTCTATTAGGCCTAGTTGCTGATAGAGTTGTTTGAAATATATAAGGAAACATTGTTATATGTACAATGGATAGTGATGGATCTTGAAGGCTTCCTAAAGAGGGAGATGATCACCTCTCGTTGAAGATAATTTTTTATTTATTTATGATGCTTCTCTATGTCCATAATTTTGTTTTGAATTATAGATCTCATTATTTTTTAGATAATTTGTTATTATTCCTGCATATATATTTGAGTATTTGGATTTTTCTAACCTATTGATGAGATATGATAACTGAATCCTTCTTGAGGATTATGGCTAGTGGAGGAAGAGAAGAAATAGCATTGGAAAAGGTAAAGAGGCACCTAAAAAAAGGTGATAATGTCCTAAAAATTTCCTATGTAAAATAAGAAGGTGCATAGGTATTTGAATACCACAAGGTAAGCATGATATATTGTTTAAATGTTATGTTTAACTGTAATATTGAATTACAAGGTAAGCCCTAAACTATGATGAGAATTTCTCCTTCAAAAATGTCTCACACATGCATATGAAAGTGATTCACTGGGTTCTTATGATGAAATGGTGCACGTGGTATTGAAAAAGTATCTTACGTTTTAGACATAATGAGCTTCTTGATTCTATGAAGCTACATAAATTTGATCTTTGATATATTGGTATACTTTATGTTTGGATAAGACCTATCATATTGGATATCTTGATTCTATAAATAAGGTTAGCACCTTTATTCTATTAGATGGTAACTTTAACACTATATGTGGAAGGTATGGTAGCCATGACGATAGAAGTATAACAATGCTATATATATTAAATATATTTTGTTAATCGTAGTTATGTTTTGATGTGATTAGAAACTATGGCATATGAAAAAATTGAATGCCCTATCTTGATGGATTGAGTTATGTGACAGAATTAATGTTATGATCATGACTCTTGAAGTATATTCCTATTAGCTATTTGACCCTAAGTCTTGACAAAATATTGATGCCATGATGAAGTAGTGAATGTTAACATGTTATGACCATGATGGATATATTTTTGAATTTATGATCTAATAGATATGTTGATTCATGACAATATTATAGACATGTTGATGATGCCTAAAGTGGATTCTATTTAAGATGGAGAATATTCCCATAAAATCGTTAATCCTATTACCATTAGCATGAATAGACAAATACCTGAAATTTTTGATCTACAACAAAGTTCTTATATGAGGAAAGAGAGTTTTCCCTTTCTCTAAGGCTCGATTGCAAGAAAGAAGGCTTACAGGTGTGACTGTAGCCTTTCAACCCTACTAAAGTAAGCTCAAGGGAGTGATATAGTCTCCCAACCGCACAAAGGAAGGCCTATAGGTGTGAATATGCCTTCAAGACATAAAAATGAAGTTTTGTGCATAAAATCAAATGTTCATCTGAAGGATGTCAGTCCTACGAACATGAAGATGAAATTGAAAGTTTTATGAGCTGGGAAGTTTGAATGTTTACTATAATAAGACTAAAATTTTGTTTGCAGGTGACCAAGATATGCATATAAATATGTCATTATGATTTAACCATTGAAGTTTTTGCTGCAAGAGTTTGGCATGATTAAGATTATATAGATGAGTAGTGTTTGGAGTTTTGACATGATGCTTGATAATGACATAGAAATTTGACTTGATGATTGAGATATGTTATGGACTATACATCTCACTATGATAACAAATTTGGAATTTTACCTGATGACTAATAATTTGATTTCACGACTGATGATTTTCCTTATGGCCATACTGACCTTCAATGACTAATATTAGTATTCAATAATGGTTTCATATTGGCCTCATTGTTCTTGAAACAATGGTTGAAGTATTGAAAAATTTGATTCAATATGAAGCAGTCTCACAATAATTGGATGTACCCTATTCTTGGTGTATTCATTTACATATAGTGACTTATATTATGATCATGAAGAAGACTTGATACTGTTTGGGAATGAAGACTTGTTAGCATAGATAAATTCATTTGGATGAAGATTGGTTTGATATTTATTATGAAAACTTGTTGACATGACAATATAAGAATTCATGACTTGATGATATGTCTATCTGTCACCTAGTATAAAGAATCTAATACTATGATATTAATGATTTTGATCTGGATTCTAAAATTTGATAAGCTGACTTAGTTGATTTGATTGCACAATATTGATTTGACTAAAAATATTGGTTTGGTTGAGAGTTATGATTGTAGAGAGAATTGTATATGTCCAAATTGAAAGTTATCTGGTGAAGAGAAGATGATGAATTGATCCAAATTTCTACTTTAGAAGTGTTCCAAGGTATGATTCAGATTTTGGTTATGGTTTTATATGTTGATGGTATACTATTGAAAATTAATGAGACTTAAATGATTTAAGTAATAGGGATATAACTTTTGAAGATTGAAATAATGAACCATTGTGTTATCACTAAGTTGGTACACATGGGCTGCTCCACTAGACAACCTAGAGTAACTCTTTCAAACCAAAATTTGACTAAAAATTAGCTTCTTCAGCCTAAGAGGGCTCTCTCACAGTAATTATGATTTTTTCAATTATGATTCAATCTTAGGGCTAAATCTGTGATATTGTCTTGAATGTGTTTATTTACAGGTGAAAATGTATAGGGTTTACTACCATTAGGTTTATGGAGTTAGTGTTAGGAAATTCAATGACAATGGCTCTCCTTGTGGAAGTTGAAGCATGTAGATGTTTTAATGAAAGCAAAACACACACAAAGAAATATACAATAGATTGATGTTTAAATGAAGTTAGAGCATGAAGAACATGAATTATGAGTAATTAAACATCAAGATACTAAAAAAAATGTTAAGATACATAGGGAAAATGCTCATTGAAATACCAAAAGAGTCTCAGGTGAAGAAGAAAAACACAGTCATTGTATATTATTGATCATTAGAACCTTACAAAGTGGTAGTGTAGAATAACATTCTCCAACCCTGTATTCTTCGAAGTACTGCCTATTAATATGCTATAATCACTTACACTGGATCTTCCCACATGGCCAGATCATCGAACCATTTGTTTTGACACCTCACTTAATAATAAACTAGATACCTAGAAATACAACAGACGCCTAATGACTTTAGACTTAGAAGCCTATTGGGACTCTACCTCTTATTTATTACATTCACTAACTGTAGAAAAATATAATTACATCAATAATAGCCAAGTGATTGAGTGGCACTAACCATAATCAAGAAAAAAATACCCCCACTAGATTTAGAAACCAATCACCCTAATTTTAAGGAAAATATTATCATTATATTTGATCACTGTCTTTATGTTGAGATGGAGCAAAAGACAACTTTGTCGAGGATAAAATTTCTACTGGTGTGTTCCAATTATACTCTTTAAATCCTCCACGTGGTTGGCTAACCTTCAATAAACCATCAAAACACCAAAATGCTATCAAATGTTGCTTGTTGCAGAAACAGAGTAAAACACACAATTTCATGGCGTGATTTTGTAGCAACTCCACTTCACCTATCTATGCTAATTTTCTTCCTTCTTCTCTGATTTGGATGTGTTGGTTAGAAAAAATGAGCTAAATACAATTTTTTTCCCTCTTTGATTTCACCCAAAATTGTGATTTTTGACAAAAAGTCATCTACATGGATTTCGAGCGAAATATGGGCTTCAAGCCTGTGATTCACTACAAAACTGCCTAATTGGCAGAAAAACACAAAATTTTCCCTTTTCTTCAAAATTTCACTTTTAAATCCGAAAATGATGATTTTTGAGTGTTGGAAAAACATCAAAAAGATGATAGGTCTATTCCTCAAGCTTTGGGAACTTCTTCTTTAGTAGTAGGAGGCTACATCTCTTCAAGCTCATTTATCACTTTGATTTTAAGTCCTCTTTTCTTCAATTCTGACAATATTATCTCCATTTGATCCTCTAAATATTTGACCTAGATTTTAAGCTTCTTCCTTTTAGATTGTAACCATAAGTTTCTTTTTTTGGTGTGTTTCATTACGCTTCTCAACTTAGGAAGTTTCCTTTTCATCAAATTCTTGGCATTGGTCAGTGATTCTTCATATTGGTTTAGTTGATAATTTACTTCTTCTTTGAAATATTCCATCAAATTTATTTTTACCTTGGCATCCTATAATTCTAACTTGATCTCAATGAGCTCTTCTCTGGCCTCTCTTAACCGCTCCTTTAATACCTGCACTTCAGTTTTTTACACCATCTTATATTTTCCTTTCCTTTGCACAAAAAACTCCTCTACTGCTCGAGACAAGTCAATAATATCTTATGTGATAGGATTCTTTCCTTTGCCAGTATTCTCTCTCTTCTTATTTTCCATGATACCCTTTGCAAGTTGAAGCCTAGAAAGTGGTTTCCTTGGATGAAATAGGAAACTTGCATCTTCTCTTGCAAAATCAAGGTTTTTGTTAGTCTCACCTTTATTTTTCTTCTTATCACCTTCAATGTCTTCACCTCTAACTATTGGAGTCTCCTCAATATCTATAGCTTTAAGGATATGTTCAAGGTTTCCCTTTCCAATTTTTTGACTTCTGGTTATCCTCCCGTGACCATGCTTATTAATATTTTGTTTGTTTCTTTTAGGTTAAGGTCGTGGGGTTTCTGCCTCTTGTATAGGTTTTTTTTCAACATCCATTGGCTCTATCTCTTATTCATTTACACCTTCCATCCAAGCTAGAGATTTATCATTTTTATTTGATGGAGTAGCTTTTGGCTTTGGGGTTTTCTTGGGTGTCACTAAATCAACTTCATAACCACTGAGGAAAAGGAAAGTAGCCCAATCTTTATTTAATTTATTCAATTACTGCAACACCAAGAGTTCAATGAAACCATGGTGGAAGATTGATGTCTCACTGGCTTCAGCCCTAGCTTGAACCTTGCTAGAGATTTTACCTAAGCTCCTAAACAAGAAGAAGGGATGGTCAAGGGACTTCCTTACTAGTGAAGTGAAATAGAGGCTTGAAATGGTACATGTAAACCATATGAAATATCCCCTCACAAGTAAATTAATTTTGGATCACAAACAACAATTTGGAATAATTATCCTTCACATAACTCTTTGAAATCCCAGATTCCATGTCAGCTCCAATCTGTTCCGATTTTATAAATCCATCACAACTCTACATCTTGAATTTAGTGGATTTTAACCACTGTTCACCCTCTCTTGGTATCTCCATGGCTTGAGAAATGGCCTCAGGTGACACTATAAAATTCATAAACCCCACCTTCGAAGTTGTGCCTATGAAATTTACTGCATAATTCTTTGATATTGAGCATGAAATCCTTGGAGTTTCTGACAGAATTTTAGGCATCCTACATTGCTGAATTCTTCTAAAAGATTGGGGTCTTCATTGAGTATCTTTAGGTCCATGGGTTCGTATATCACACAAGATCCTCCCTTGTTTACTTTCTTTTTCATAACAATCTTCTTTTATAACAATGCTACCTTCTGAAATGTGACACCTGCAAAGAGAAAAACTTAACAACAAGATTCTTGCGGTGGGACTGAGATTCTCAGAGATGATAATGGACTGATGTGTGAAAAAATGGAATAGTAGATGAAAAAGAGGTACTTTGGGGATAAGTTTTAAAAATGGAATTCGAAAGTGGAGAGCATGATGACAAATGTGGGAGTTAAAGATAATGATGGGGGTATTTACACTTTTGCATGCTTGGATGATCATGATAACATATTAGATGACCTAAACTTTATCCCTAACCATTAGAAAATTGACAACTCATCGTCCTCTATTTTGGTGCAGAAAAACATGATTCCATAGTGTATTCAGTTATAAACTTGGAAGATTTGCTACAGACTCGTCAAGTGATTCCGCAGAATTTTTTTCCAGTTTGTAGTTATATTCGCTGTAGAACCATGAAAAATCAAACATGTGGCTATTACCTTGATTTTAAACCATGCATGTGAACCTAAGGTGGAACTTGATAGATATGACTGAGATGACATGAATAATGGAGTGTTTTAAACTTAGGATAAAGACTTATTTCATGAACTTCTCATCAATTTCATGGACCAACCTTATGAGACAAAATGAAACCTAGGTGAGTGACCCTATCAATTAAAATTAAAAATTTATGTCTAATAACACATGGCATGATTTATGAAGTTGGGAAAAGAAAATTTATATTGTAAAGCTATTGAAGAAGTGTTTGAAAGGGGAAATGGAAATCCTTGGACTCTCTGATTGAACTTCAAGAAGTTGTGAATAAATATTGTTGAACTTAACTTGGAAACCAACAATTTATTGAAGCATTGATGTTCCAATTGAATACACATTCATATGCCTATATATTGTATATATAACTTGAGTCAATTCATGATTGAGCCGCTTCATACACATAGAGTGTCAGCTAAGAACCCTTTGAGATATTTTCATGGAATGAACATTCTACCTATGATTTTTGATTGCATGGATGTACTGATGATGATTGGGATCATTATTGATGAAGATGAGCACATGAGTGTTGCCTTATTATTAGGTCTACCATGATGTTTTGGGATGATAATTTTGTATATTTAAACTCGCTTGAGGATGAGTATGTTGATTGCTATCATGACTAGCTATGAGGTAGTATGAAGAATATTTTTGAAGAGATGTTTGAGAAAGGATTAGATATGACATGGATACATTGTGGTGACAAAGAGTGAGAACCAATTGGAAGAGAATCCCATATATATCTGGGACTAGAATACCTTCATATATTGGGACAACGTTTATGTGCGAGACAAGCTTAGGCTTGTGATTGGCACCTCCTTTAGAGGGAGGTTGATTATGATATCATTTTTGTTATATATATATATATATATATGATTTTTTATGTTCTAATATAATATTTCATGTGATTTCCTACATGAACAGGATAAAAATTCTATTGAGAGATGATGCTTATCAGATACAAGTATGATTATATGTTACTAATTTATAGAGAGCATCACTAACCGAGAACATTGAGCCAAATATTCCCCATTTTTTGAGATCTCAGGGTGAGGAATTGAGAGAGAGGGTTCATGGGGTTGATGGAACTATATAAAATAGGGCATCATCCATATCTGTTACCCATAGGGTTGGAGTAATAGCTCACCCTATCTTTGCCTTTGCAGAGGATACCTTATTTGGCATCATACCCACAAGTTGGGCTTGTTGGGATTGTCCCTCCTCATTTGGCCAACGGGTTTAGGGGTATTAGAGACATGTTAACCTTACCTCCTGGTAAGTTGGGTATCTCATCCAAGATGGATTATTATGTAGGTGTTCTACCACATGACTGCTTAGACTATCTATGGGAAGATCAACAACAAATATGATTGGGTTGAGATTTGATCCCCTATGTGATTTTGGGTTGAGAATGAGCTCCCTGATGTGATTCCAGGGTTTAGATGTGCTCCCCTGTATGTTTGGATATCCTATTTCTCGATATGGGGTCGTAGTAGTATTTTCCCTGTTAGAGTCGGTCTTTACATCCCTCCGTCAGAGATCATTTCTCTTATTGCATTTCATTTTCAGGTGTCTCATTCCGCTCATTTATCTGCATTCCCTTAGGGGCATGCCATTATCTGATGGAAGGGTATTTTCACGAGTTTCCATCATGTTTTTACTTGTTGGGTTTGGTCAAAATTTATCAAAAGTTCATTAAAGTTGATTTCAGTCATTTACAGTCATAGATGGTATTTTGGTAAAAAAAAGAGTCATTTCACTTTCTAGGTCTAGGATTTGGTCTTCAGAAATGTTAAATAATGCCCGCAGGCCATGAGGTTGTCTTCAATAAGTTTTCATTTCTATATCTTCATCGTCAATAATGTTTAAGGATGTTTCTTCTTCAAAACTCTGTTTTGAAGAAGAAATCGTCAAATTTGTTTTTGTAATAAATCTGTATTTTAAAGTTTTTTTTTGCCATGAAGTACTTAAAATGCAAGACTCTGGTCTTCCTTTAACAAAGTTCAATGCCATCATCCCTGCAAAAAAAAATCAACCAAGAAAACATCATTTCAAGCCAAAATATCAAAAGGAAATTTGAAAAACAGAGTTATATGGAAAGTGAAGAAATGTCAATTTTGAAACATTACAAAGTGGGTCTTTACAAAGAGAAATCAAAGCCATGACTCTATATAGATATTCCAATGTTTATCAATTCCATTTGCATTCAAGAGGTCGATTGAAGTTGAAGTTCAGTGGTGAGAGGGCGATTTTGTCATTTTGAAGAAACCAAGACTGCGTTTAAGGCTGCGTGGCGCATTGGGTAAGCGCGCGACGCAATGGGGCTGCAGGACGCATTGGGTGTTTTCACACAGTGTTTTTTTCCTCTAGCGTGGCACATCCACAGGATGCGGCACACTGGGCTTGTGCATGGCGCACAGAGCCTCCAAGGAAAAATTCATTTCTGCTCCATAAAAAGTCAATTCGATTAAGCTCATTTTTCTCCAAGTAAGTTCGACCATGCTTGTTCAGTGATTTTAATCATGTGTGGTGTGGTTTAAAGGTGAAGAAATTAGAGTTTAGTTGGTGAAAGAACAAACCCTATATCCATATTAAAATCTGCTCCCTAGGGTTTAAAAAAAAGTGTTGTAATTTGACTATTGGCGTTATTGGCGTTAAACGCTCCCACCCCATTTTCATTTGTGTTCCCATCACTGTTATCATATTGTTATCATAATCCCCTCTCCTATTCCCGCTGTCCCATATCCCTTATACCCTTTGTTCCCATGTTTTCATCGTCAAATCCTATCATTGTCTATCACATCCCTTCCTTCATATCATTGATAAATTTCTAATTCCCAAAACATTCAAGGACTGTCTCTATATCCTTGATTTCACTTAACCCGAGTATATCTTGTCATTGCACTCCTATCCCTAAAAATTACCCTCATCACCATCTCTCACTCCCATATCATTTATAAAATCTCCAAATCCCGAAGTTCCCAAAGCAGTAGGTGACTGTCCTTTCACTCCAAATTCACTTGTCAGTCTATTGTATTCATAGTGATATTTCCTCACAGCCTCTCATTACCTATGTGGCACATTTGGTATTGAGAGACAAACTCTTGTTTTCACCACCTACATATCAGCATAAACACCTTGTTTTTAGCACCATGTCAGAGACAAATTCATCATATGAGAAGGGATATGAGCAAGACAGCGACTCAACCACCGAGCTAAATGTACCGAGGAGGTCTCATAAAAGTGGCAGGCACGTCAGGGAGGAGCCCACTTCTTTGGCTCAATTGCAGGCCTGCCTCTTGCAATGACATGCTTTCAACAACATTCATGTTTTCGGTATTGTGAGATGATTTCTCAGATTCAACATCATCAGGATTTGGTTCGCTTATTTGTCCTACATTTGCGTGATGGTCATGTAAACCTTACTGGAGTGAACTTCACCTTGACACCAAAGACCATTTCTGAGGCAACCGGGATACCAAACATAGGTGAGGAGTGGAATAAGAGATAGCAGCTGGATAGAGCATATTATGAACCTTACATCAGGCCTGGATATTTGAGGTAGCTCAGCAGGTTATTCCCATTCTGGTTTCTGAAGGAGTCCTATGCGCCATTAATGAAACTCATCATTAGATACTTTAGCTGTGAGGGTAGATTCTCACGACTTTATGCATACCATATCAGACTTTTGATGCATTTCACGAGAGTGAGACTGATGAATATTCCATACTTCATGTGTCGAAACATAGAGCGGATGACTACCCTTGTGCAAAAGAAGACTCCAGAGCAGCAACATAACAACATTTATCATTATGCGCTCATTAAAATCATTGTAGTGCATCAGCTTGGATTGCAGGGCATCGCATGGGATGAGTTCATTTCCGGTGACTTCTTTAAAGCCTCCTAGCCTCCTCCCGAGATTGTTCATGATGAGGGAGAGCCTTCGCATCAGTTTGAGGTTCCTGAGACAGAGCCTATCAGTGTTCCAGTATGTGTTACCTATCAGAGAGGTACCAGAGCCTTATTTGCAGCATCACGACGAGTATTATCTCCGCCCAGGGTGGAAGGGGTCTCGTTACCTTCGACAGCAGCGTGAGTACTATCTCCACATGGCGTGGAAGGGCTATCACCTTCTACATCAGCACAGGTACAGGGAAAAGGCAATAAGCCTATGCAGGATGAGGGCTCCTCAGGAGGCCAAGATACTAATTTTATATTGATCGATGTTGATTCGAGCTCTCCCAGCTCAAAGCTGAAAGAGATCATTCAGGAGAAGAAAGCTGAGATCAACACGCTGACTGAGAAATTGTAGAGAGCTCAGTGGTTTATAAATTACTTGGAGCAGTGGAATAAACAGTTGGAGGATCAGAAGACACTCATAGAGTTGCGGCAAATCCGTGAAGACCGTGAATTGGCCCGAAAGAGACCAGGTGACATGACACCATTTGAACAAGAGACTTGCCTTTCGAGAGTCAACATTCATCTGGAGAAGCTCTTGGCAAAGGCCAATAGGGACAAAGACATGCTCAGACATATGAAGAACCACTATTGGGCCCGCACACACATTTGCAGAGCTAGGATGAAGATCCTGAAGGCAAGGTTGAGAAGAGCACTGAAACATCGGAAAAGGCCTGATCTACTCTGAATATTGGCTGAAGCATCCTTGGATGAGCATGAGACATGATGGGAGACCTTCACTCCAAATTTTAGCAAATTTGGAGTAAATTTTTTCAGTTTCGAAAATTTTGGTTGCAAAACAGGTTTTTCTACCCGACGTGTCGCGCCACCCAACGTGCGCTTATGATTGGGACATATTCTGGAGGAAAACTTGATATTTTTTGGTTTTCTATGGTAAATTATGCATTCTCAGGAATGTCTGGGAAATTTCATGAAGTTCTGGGTGGTATTAAAGGTCAAAAACACTCCAAAAATGGCCTTTCTGCCACTTTTTGCACCAGCAGGAACTAGTCTTGCGAGATTGCCGTTTTGGAGGGGCAAATGACATCCAAATTAAAACATTCCACTTGGGTTGGATAGAATACAGATATTTATTTCCAACGAGCTATCATGAGCTCAATTTGGACTTCAGGAAGTGCCCCAAAAATAGGCTCAAATTGGCGCGGCGCATAGAGGAATTTTGCCCAATTTTCACTTTTTAGCTCAAAAATTCGGCCAGTTTTGACTAGTTTCACTTTTTGATGCAACTATTGATCTATATTGATGTAATTTTGTGGCTATGATGTAAATATGTCATGTTTTTACTTGTTCTAGAGGATTCATTCACTAAAAAGTGAAAATTAAGTGAATGGATCAATTACCTAGCATATAGAGGCAAGTTGTTTGGCTGCCTAGATTTCAGTTCCATGTTTAGAATTGGTTGAAACAACTCCTAGAAAGATGAGCTCGACCCATAGAGGCATGGGAAGGGGTTAGGATGGTCTATATATTATATTTTCTGAGACATTTTCAGGGTTGGATACTTGGGAATAGTTTGGCACCTCATTGTATACTCATTTCAGATTTTTGGCAAAGGAAAGACCAGAGTTTTGCAGCACTTGTTGGGATCCTTGTGGCTCTAAGTTTTGATGATGTTTTTATCCATATATCTGTAAGTTTCATTGGTGTTTATGTAGGCCATTTTCCTTCTCTTTGCTTCTGAATTAAACAAATGAGTAACTAAGGTAGAATTCATTAGTTTGCTGGTGCTCTGCCTTAAACTTTTGTTTAGTTTTATATGTTTTCCTCCGTTTGAAGAGGATCCTTGCACCTTATTTTCCTCTTCAGCTCCTCAGCAGTATTTTCTATCCATTCATTGAAACTAAGACATCAAAGCCATTTCTTACCCTGCCCCAACTTGAACTCTGCAAGAATTTGGCCTCATCCCCAAGCCCAAAAATTGCCTTTCCCTTTTTCCAACAAAAACCCTTAAAAAATCATTTCAAACTCCTTGATTAATATACCTAGCCTAAAATTAGCACTCATTTCAGTCATATTAAGCCCTATTGATACATTTTTCCTGAGATTGACCCGGAGAGAGCCCTCTCCTGTTCTAGTAGGTCTAGCTACCAAAATGAGCGTGGTTTGGTGTTACCCTAAATCTCGCCTTTCTTCAGCCTAAGGTGGATTTAGGCAGTAACATAGTGGTGACCATACTGGGGAAAAAATGGTTTGCTTGTTGGTGTTATTTGTTTCATAAGTTACAGACGGAGTCTGAAGTTATGCCAGGTAGCTTTCGAAACGCTTTTGCTTTGCATTAGCGGAAGTATATAAACGTTGCTTCAGTCAATCTCTAGTTTAGCTTGTGAAAGTGACATTTGACTTGTGAATTACCCCAATATATTACATCGTTCTTGACTTTTGGGTGATTGAGTCTAGAATTTGATAGGCTGAAATAGATCGGTTTTGTCCTTTGATTTTTGAATAGATCAACACACTGGCTTCCAGAAGACATACAAGAGCTAATCTTGATCCTGATCCGCCTCCAGTGTATGAGAATCCCAATATGATTTCAAGAATCCTCCGTCGAGAAAGTCCCGTGATCCCTTTGTTAAAATCTCATTCATGCCTGACTGTATTTGATTTCCTTGAAGATATTGAGTTTGATGACCAATTCGAGCTGTCGTTGTTTGAAACTAAATCTGAAAGTGCTACTGGTTCTATCGTCATAAATCCCAAGTTTATCAAGTATCTTGAGATTGAAAAAGCTAATAGATCTATTGATAGTTACATTTTGAACATTCAAAATTCTATTGTGGCAAAGAATATTCCTAAGGTTATCGAATCTGCTTCTGAAACTCTTGGTCCATTAGCAGTTATTTCTGATTCACAAGTTCACGCTGAACCTTCTTTCATTCCTACCATTCCCGTGAAACCATCTATTTCTGATCAGCATTCTACAGTAGTTCCTCCTCCATCTCCACCACATACACCTCGTACATCTATTGCTCCTTCTCCACCTGTTTCTCCAAGACATATCATAAATCCACCAAGAGCAACGACTGCTAGATTCGCACCTCTTGTCTTGCCTCAGAACTTGGATCCCATGCCCGCTGATTATCAGAGTAAAAGCCCTTTGCTTGATGGTACTCCTCAAAGTGTGCCCGCTCAGCAACATATTGATAGAATGACAGACTTCTTTGATCTCCATGAAATTGATGAAGAGAATTTCACCATGAGATTGTTTGTGCAAACTTTTGGAGGTGAGGTACGCAAGTGGTTCAGAGCTTTGCAGCCCAGAAGTATTAATACATTAGAAGAGCTTCAGAGACAGTTTCTAGATCGGTGGGAAATGAAGAAAGATCCACTTCAAATCACTTCTGAATATACCAAGGTCAAGCACAATCCTGGTGAGTCCGTCCAAGATTATATTATCAGATTTAATGCGGTTTATAATGCAATTCTTGATGATTTGAGGCCTTCTAAGAAGTCAGCTTTGTTAAAATTCCCAGATGGTTTTGATCCGGAGATGGCCTATTCATTACGAGATAGAGATCCACCCACCTTAGAAGATATGCAGAAAATAGTGGTGAGCGTGGAGGCAAATTTGAATGACAAGAGAGCTAGATTGAAAGCAGAGAAGAAAGTTGTGATAAAGGAAGAAGCTTCCACATCTACATCAGATCAGCTACTTTGTAAAGTGGAAAAAATGTTCAAAAGGTTCACACTTGATAAGCCCGAACCGCAGATTCGAAATCCCAACTTCCGTGGTCAGTAGCAGCCACAATTCAGGATTAAACAACGAGAACAACGAGTATAAGAACCAGCAGTCCAACAACAAGTAAAGACACCTCTTCAGTAGAATTTTGTTGGTCAGGATTCAGATGATGAAGATGATGTAGTAGGGGATGAAAATCACTTCTTTACTCCTGATGATTTTCCCATTTATATCACTGAAGATGAGGAGTATGCAGAAAGTTCAGTGGTACAAAGAGATGAGGATTTTATCTTGGCTAATGATGCAGCTCTTGAGGAAGAGTCAGATGAGTATCAGAGAGGTTATATGAATGCTTTGTCAGCCCGGCAGAAGCAATATTCTCTTAGAAATAGAGATGTGCCTGTCAACCCAATCCAAAAGAGAAAGGAAGTTTCAGCACCTAAAAACGATTCACCTGTTGCACAAAAGAAAGCAAAAGAGATAGTTGATCCCACTGCCACCAAGTCATCATCAGTAGAAAAATCAAATCAGCCAAATACAATGAGGGAGAAGGCTGAGAAGAAATATGTTCCAGCCAAAGAGATTGAAAAGACTTCAACCTTTAGTTTGGAGAATGAGATTTCTAAATTAAAGGTATCCATTCCCTTGACTGAACTAATGAGGAACAACAGTTATAAAGGTCAAGTTTCTAGAATTTTGAATTTCGATCCCATGTCTGATATGGTGAATATTGAAGATGATCAACCAGAACTGATATTTGGACCAGCTTTAGATGGTGAGTCTCCGGACAGCGAAGTGCCTCCTTTTTATATCAGTCTTCGATTGCATGAGTTTGTATTGCATAATGCCATGTTCGATTCCGGTGCTTCCCATAATCTTATGCCGAAGGAAATCATGGAGAAGTTGGGTTTAGACATCACTAGGAAGTACCATGATCTTTATTCATTTGATTCTAGCAGAGTGAGATGTATTGGGCTCATTAAAGACTTGGTTGTTAGTTTGGATCAGATTCCTACAAAGAATGTTTTTATGGACGTTGTTGTGGCAGACATTCCTCCCAGGTTTGGTATGTTGCTTTCCAGATCTTGGGGAGAAAAATTAAAAGGGAATTTACAGTTAGATTTCTCCTATGAAATGATTCCCGTGTTTGGCCAAATGAGAAAGTTGTACTGGGAACAAAAAATGAAGTATATGATTACAACTAAGGAGAAACCGTTCAATCATACGATTAATTATGTACATACAGATTTAGAGTCTTTTGTTTTGTTTGCCGATAGTTTCAATGATGTAGATAGTTAGTTAGTTCAAGCAGAAGATATTCCAAAGATTACCGAGAATTTCAGAGAAGTTTTTCAGAAGGAAAGCCAAAAACCGGAAAGCACAGTTGAGCAATCAGCTAAAGATAGTGGACAGCAAGCAGAAAAAACAGAGCTAGCACAATTTCAGCACTTAGAGGATGATGAATAGGGTCTATGGACCATGGATTTTGATGGTGCAGTGGGAAATGATGGTGCTGGAATTGGTATTTAGGTACACAGTCCTTTTTCCACTCCAAACAAGGTACCGAGCAATGTACGGGTATGTTCTTACAAATTAGCATTCGATTGTTCGAACAATAAGGCTGAGTACGAAGCTCTGATTGCTGGCCTAAAAATTCTTAGAAAGATGAATGCTAAGAGAATTGCAGTCTATGGCGACTCTGAATTGGTGATTAAGCAAGTAAAGGGTGAATATCAAACGAAGCATCCCCGGATGCGGGCTTACCGTAATGCTGTTCTGGATATTTTGAAGCAGTTTTTAGACTGTACTTTGACTTGTATTCCTCGCATTCAAAATGGAATTGCAGATGCACTTGCTAAGGCAGCAAGTAACTTGAAGATCCAAATGAATTCAAGTAATAAGTTTGAAATCCATGTGAAGCACCGTCCTACCGTCCCGGATAATCAAAGATGTTGGCAAGTTTTGCAAGATGATGAGATTAATGATTTCTGAAAAATAAAGGGAAGTTCAAAGATACTTCAATTGATGTAGAATATGATGATGGTGAAGCTGACATGCAAGTAAATCAAATGGAGGTGTTGCAGCTAAAAGACAACGTTATTCCTAAAGGTTTAATACCTTTAGAAGAGCTCTTCGATCAGGATGATGTGGCCAAGAAACTAACCTTACAGCCAACTGAAAAAGGAGTTGAAGATGTAAATATTGGGACAGCTGAAGACCCCAAGATGGTGAAGTTATCCAAATCATTGCCACCGGAGGTAAAAGCAAAATATGTGAGTTTGTTGTCTTCGTTTGCTGATGCTTTCACTTGGGATTATTCAGATTTAAAGACGTATGACACCAATATAATTCAACACACTATCCCAATCAAGCCTAATCAGAAACCTTTCAGACAAAAGATAAGAAGAATCAATCCGAAGTTGCTGCCATCGATTGAGAAGGAGGTAAACAGGTTGTACAAAGTAGGAATCATTGTTCCCATCAGATTTTTTGATTGGATTTCCAATTTAGTGCCAGTGCGGAAAAAGACAGGTGAGATTCAATTGTGTATTGATTTCCAAAATCTGAACAAGGTGTCATTGAAGAACAATTATCCACTGCCTAAGATGGATCATATATTGCAGCGAGTATTTGGAGCATCTTGCATGTCACTACTCGACGGTTATTCTGGATATAACCAAATTTTGTTCCATGAGGACGACCATGACAAAACAACGTTTACCACTCCGTGGGGAACTTTCCACTATGCCAAGATGCCATTCGGTATGAAGAATGCTGGTGCGACTTTCCAGCGGGTGATGGACATGGCTTTTGCGAATGAGAAAGATGTTTTCCTTGTTATATACCTTGATGATTTGACGGTTTTTTCCAATTCAGATGAAGAGCATATGTATCACTTGAAACTTGTTTTTAAAAAGTGCAGAAAACATGGTGTCTCGCTTAATCCTAAAAAGAGCTTGTTTGCCATGGATGAAGGCAAATTACTTGGTCACATTATTTCAAAAGATGGCATTCGTATTGATCCAGAACGTGTTGAAGCAATTCAGTAAATTGAACCTCCCAGGAACAAGAAGGAGATTCAGTCTTTTAATGGTAAGATGAACTTTTTACGCCGTTTTGTCCCTAACCTTGCTGAACATTTAAGAGAAATAACAAATATGCTGAAAAAGGATAGCCAAGTGAAGTGGACTGAAGAGGCGGTAAAGTCCTTTAATTTGGTGAAGTTGGCACTATCTTCAACTCCGGTGTTAATCAGCCCGGATTACACCCAAGATTTTATTTTGTTTTCCTTTGCTTCGGAGCATACCATGGCAGCTGTGTTAATGCAGAAAAGAGATGGACATGAGAAGCCCATAGCGTTTTTCAGTCGAACTATTAGAGACGCAGCCTTGAAGTACAACATCATTGAGAAGCAATCTCTGGCACTGGTAAAAGCATTAAAGGATTTCCGGGTATACATTTTGCATTCCCATATTTTGGCTTATGTTCCTAACGCTGCCGTGAAAGATGTTTTAGTACAGACTGATCCGGAAGGAAGATGTGGCAAGTGGATTGCAGCGTTGCTGGAATATGATGTGGAAATAAGGCCTACGAAGCTTATCAAAGGACAGGGGTTGGCAAAGCTTATGACTGAATCGAATTTGCATGCATTAGACATAAATATGATTGCTGCTATGTCTGATGAGGATGAGGAGAATTCGCCACTTCAGGTATCAGAAATGTTTGTTGCTTCCCCATGGTATTCAAATATCGTGTATGTTCTTCAAAATTTGTCATCACCACCTGGCATGAATAGAAACAAAGGTAGAACTCTAAAACTGAAGGCTGCAAAATTTTGTATTTTGAATTCTACACTTTATTGGAAAGATCTGGGTGGTGTTTTGTTGAATTTTTTGGTGGAGGAAGAAGTGAAGAAGGTAATCGAGTATTTCCATAAAGGAGACTGCGAGGGTCATCATTTTTGGAAAACAACTGCCAATAATATTTTGAGAGCAGGGTATTATTGGCCGACATTGTTTGCTGATGTGTATAAAATAGTCAAAGGCTGCCATGAGTGCTAGATTTTCGAAGGAAGATAGAAATTACAGCCTTTGCCGCTTAAACCTATTGAGGTAAGCACCCCTTTTCAGCAGTGGGGTTTGGATTTCATTGGAGAGATCCATCCTCCTTCTTCAGGACAGCATAGATGGATCCTAACAGCAACTGATTACTTCACGAAATGGATCGAAGCAGTTCCCACCAGACAGGCTACCGATTCGGTAATCATTTCTTTCCTTGAGAACAACATTTTGTCTCGTTTTGGTTGCCCGAGTAAATTGATCACTGATAATGAAACAACTTTTAAATAAAGAAAGATGATTGAGTTTTGTGCCAAGTATACAATCATTTTGGGACATTCAACCGCCTATCATCCGCAAGGAAACGGTTTGGCGGAATCTTCCAATAAATCTCTAGTCAACATCATTAAAAAGTTGCTGGGCATAAATAAGAAGAGTTGGCATAAGAAGTTGGTCAATGCGCTATGGGCTGATCGGGTGAGTCAAAATAAGTCCATTGGTATGTCCCCATTTGAGTTAGTTTATGGAGTGGATACAGTGTTTCCTACCTCTCTTGTTGTTCCGGTGGTCAAGCTTCTTCAGGAAGCTGGCAGTGAAGAAAGCCATATGTAGAGAAGGATAAATCAGATGATTCATTTGCAGAAAACGAGAGAAGAGGTTTTCCAGAACACATTCAAGTTGCAGGAGAGAATCAAAAAGATCTATGACAGGAAAGTGAAGGCGGATAAATTCCAATTGGAGGAAGTGGTGCTGAAGTGGGATGCTAGGAATGAAGACAAAGGTAAACACAGTAAGTTTGAAAATCTCTGGAAAGGTCCATTCAAGATTGTAGCATATCGAGGTTAGAACGCCTTTCTTTTGAAGGAGATGAACGGTGAAGACTGTCCAGGAGGGCCGGTCAATGGTCGGTTGCTAAAGCGGTACCATTTCTAAGATGTTTTTTGATGATCATATTGTCATTTTACATATCATCTATTTCAATTTCATTTCAAGTGTGCACTATGGTCTTTTCTTCAGTTTGGGGCTCGAAGTGAAGGCTATAATTCTGAAGAAGGATTTCAGTTGTGGTTTGAGTTTTTCTAGTCGGTTAGGTTTCAGTTTCAAAAGTTGATTAGGTTTGAGTTAAAGTTTCAGTCAAATAAATTTAGTCAACAGTCTTGAGTTGTTTTGTCAAAATAACAGACTCCATAGCCCAATGGACGAAGGAACTGCCTACTCTCCCAGAGATATTTCGTTCTTGGCACCTCCCAGGAGCTACCATCCCCATTGGAGCCAATGTTAGAGTCAGTCTTTACATCCCTCTATCAGAGATCATTTCTCTTATTGCATTTCATTTTCAGGTGTCTCATTCCACTCATTTATCTACATTCCGTTAGGGGCATTCCATTATCTGACGGAAGGGTCTCTTCACGAGTTTCCCTCATGTTTTTACCTGCTGGGTTTGGTCAAAATTTATAAAAAGTTCATTAAAGTTGATTTCAGTCATTTACAGTCATAGATGGTATTTTGGTCAAAAAAGAGTCATTTCACTTTCTAGGTCTAGGGTTTGGTCTTCAGAAATGTTAAATAATGCCCGCAGGCCATGAGGATGTCTTCAATAAGTTTTCATTTCTAGATTTTCATCGTCAATAATGTTCAAGGATGTTTCTTCTTCAAAACTCTGTTTTGAAGAAGAAATCGTCAAATTTGTTTTTGTAATAAATCTATATTTTAAAGTTTTTTTTTCGCCATGAAGTACTTCAAATGCAAGACTCTGGTCTTCCTTTGACAAATTTCAATGCCATCATCCCTGCAAAAAAAAATCAACCAAGAAAACATCATTTCAAGCCAAAATATCAAAAGGAAATTTGAAAAACAGAGTTATATGGAAAGTGAAGAAATGTCAATTTTGAAACATTACAAAGTGGGTCTTTACAAAGAGAAAATCAAAGCCATGACTCTATATAGATATTCCAATGTTTATCAATGCCATTTTCATTCAAGAGGTCGATTGAAGTTGAAGTTCAGTGGTGAGAGGGTGATTTTGTCATTTTGAAGAAACCAAGACTGCGTTCAAGGCTGCGCGGCGCATTAGGTAAGCGCGCGACGCACTGGGGCTGCGTGACGCATTGGGCATTTTCACACAGTTTTTTTTCCTCTGGCACGGCGCATCCACAGGACGCGGCACACTGGGCTTGTGCGCAGCGCACAGATCCTCCAAGGCAAAATTCATTTCTGCTCCATAAAAAGTCAATTCGATTAAGCTCATTTTTCTCCAAGTAAGTTCGACCATGCTTGTTCTGTGATTTTAGTCATGTGTGGTGTGGTTTAAAGGCGAAGACATTAGAGTTTAGTTGGTGAAAGAACAAACCCTATATCCATATTAAAATATGCTCCCTAGGGTTTAAAAAAAAGTGTTGTAATTTGACTATTGGTGTTATTGGTGTTAAACGCTCCCACCCCATTTTCATTTGTGTTCCCATCACTGTTATCATATTGTTATCATAATCCCCTCTCCTATTCCCGCTGTCCCATATCCCTTATACCCTTTGTTCCCATGTTTTCATCCTCAAATCCTATCATTGTCTATCACATCCCTTCCTTCATATCATTGATTAATTTCTAATTCCCAAAACATTCAAGGACTGTCTCTATATCCTTGATTTCACTTAACCCGAGTATATCTTTTCATTGCACTCCTATCCCTAAAAATTACCCTCATCACCATCTCTCACTCCCATATCATTTATAAAATCTCCAAATCCCAAAGTTCCCAAAGCAGTAGGTGACTGTCCTTTCACTCCAAATTCACTTGTCAGTATATTGTATTCATTGTGATATTTCCTCATAGCCTCTCATTACATATGTGGCACATTTGGTATTGAAAGACAAACTCTTGTTTTCACCACCTACATATCAGCATAAACACCTTGTTTTCAGCACCATGTCAGAGACAAATTCATCATATGAGCAGGGATATGAGCAAGACAGTGACTCAACCACCAAGCTAAATGTATCGAGGAGGTCTCATAAAAGTGGCAGGCACGTCAGGGAGTAGCCCCCTTCTTTGGCTCAATTGCAGGCCTGCCCTCTTGCAATGACATGATTTCAGCAACATTCATGTTTTCGGTATTGTGAGATGATTTCTCAGATTCAACATCATCAAGAGTTGGTTCGCTTATTTGTCCTACATTTGCATGATGGTCATGTAAACCTTGCTGGAGTGAACTTCACCTTGACACCAGAGACCATTTCTAAGGCAACCAGGATACCAAACATAGGTGAGGAATGGAATAAGAGATAGCAGCTGGATAGAGCATATTATGAACCTTACATCAGGCCTGGATATTTGAGGCAGCTCAACAGGGTATTCCCGTTCCGGTTTCTGAAGGAGTCCTATGTGCTATTAATGAAACTCATCATTAGATACTTCAGCTGTGAGGGTAGATTCTCACGCCTTTATGCATACCATATCATACTTTTGATGCATTTCACGAGAGTGAGACTGATGAATATTCCATACTTCATGTGCCGAAACATAGAGCGGATGAATACCCTTGTGTAGAAGAAGACTCCAGAGCAGCAACATAACAACATTTATCATTATGTGCTCATTAAAATCATTGTAGTGCATCCGCTTGGATTGCAGGGCATCGCATGGGATGAGTTCATTTCCGGTGACTTCTTTGCAAGCCTCCCAGCCTCCTCCCGAGATTGTTCATGATGAGGGAGAGCCTTCGCATCAGTTTGAGGTTCTTGAGACATAGCTTATCAGTGTTCCAGTATGTGTTACCTATCAAAGAGGTACCAGAGCCTTATTTGCAGCATCATGATGAGTACTATCTCTGCCCAGGATGGAAGGGGTCTTGTTACCTTCGGCAGTAGCACGAGTACTATCTCCACATGGCGTGGAAGGGGTCTCACCTTCTACATCAGCACAGGTACAAGACAGAGGCAAGAAGCCTATGCAGGATGAGGGCCCCTCGGGAGGCCAAGATACTAATTTTATATTGATCGATGTTGATTCGAGCTCTCCCAGCTCAAAGCTGAAAGAGATCATTCAGGAGAAGAAAGCTAAGATCGACACACTGACCAAGAAATTGCAGAGAGCTCAGTGGGTTATAAATTAATAAACAGTTGGAGGATCTTCAGACACTCATAGAGTTGCGGCAAATCCGTGAAGACTGTGAATTGGCCCGGAAGAGACCAGGTGACATGACACCATTTGAACAAGAGACTTGCCTTACAGGAGTCAAAATTCATCTGGAGAAGCTCTTGGAGAAGGCCAATAGGGAAAAAGACATGCTCAGACATATGAAGAACCACTATTGGGCCAGCACACACGTTTGTAGAGCTAGGATGAAGATCCTGAAGGCGAGGTTGAGAAGAGCACTGAAATGTCAGAAAAGGCCTGATTCACTCTGAATCTTGGCCAAAACTTCCTTGGCTGAGCATGAGACACGATGGGAGACCTTCACTCCGAATTTCAGCAAATTTGGAGTAAATTTTGTCATTTTCAAAAATTTTGGTTGCAAAACAGGTTTTTCTACCCGATGCGTCGCGCCACCCGAAGCGCGCTTATGATTGGGACATCTTCTGGAGGAAAAATTGATATTTTTTGGTTTGTTATGGTAAATTATGCTTGCTCAGGAATGGCTGAGAAATTTCATGAAGTTCTGGGTGGTCTTAAAGGTCAAAAACACTCCAAAAATGGCCTTTCTGCCACTTTTTACACCAACATGAACCAGTCTTGGGAGATTGCAGTTTTGGAGGGGAAAATGACATCCAAATTGAAAAATTCCACTTGGGTTAGATAGCAGAAAGACAGGGCTTTCCAACAAGATATTAGGAGCTCAATTTGGACTTCAGGAAGTGCCCCAAAAATAGGCTCAAAGTGGCGTGGCGCATTGAGTTTTCTGGCACGGCGCATAGAGGAATTTTACCCAATTTTCACTTTTCAGCTCAGAAATTCGGCCAGTTTTGACTAGTTTCACTTTTTGATGCAACTATTGATCTATATTGATGTAATTTTGTGGCTATGATGTAAATTTGGCATGTTTTTACTTGTTCTAGAGGATTAATTCACTAAAAAGTGAAAATTAAGTGAAAGGATCAGTTTCCTAGCATATAGAGGCAAGTTGTTTGGCTACCTAGATTTCAGTTCCATGTTTAGAATTGGTTGAAACAACTCCTAGAAAGGTGAGCTTGACCACTAGAGGCATGGGAAGGTGTTAGGATGGTCTATATATTGTATTTTCTGAGACATTTTCAGGGTTGGATACTTGGGAATAGTTTGGCACCTCATTGTATACTCATTTCAGATTTTTGGCAAAGGAAAGACCAGAGTTTTGCAGCACTTGTTGGGATCCTTGTGGCTCTAAGTTTTGATGATGTTTTTCTCCATGTATCTGTAAGTTTCATTGGTGTTTATGTAGTCCATTTTACTTCTCTTTGCTTTTGAATTAAACAAATGAGTAACTAAGGTAGAATTCATTAGTTTGCTAGTGTTCTGCCTTAAAATTTTATTTAGTTTTATATGTTTTCCTCCGTTTGAAGAGGATCCTTGCACCTTCTTTCCCTCTTCAGCTCCTCAGTAGTATTTTCTATCCATTCATTGAAACTAAGACATCAAAGCCATTGCTTACCCTACCCCAACTTGAACTCTGCAAGAATTTGGCCTCATCCCCAAGCCCAAAAATTGCCTTTCCATTTTTCCAACAAAAACCCTTAAAAAATAATTTCAAACTCCTTGATTAATATACCTAGCCTAAAATTAGCACTCATTTCAGTCATCTCAAGCCCTATTGATACATTTTTCCTGAGATTGACCCGGAGAGAGCCCTCTCATGTTCTGGTAGGGCTAGCTACCAGACTGAGCGTGGTTTGGTGTTACCCTAAATCTCACCTTTCTTTAGCCTAAGGTGGATTTAGGTAGTAACATGCCCCACGAGATTCCGAGTAGTAGCCCATTGACAAATATTTCAGGGTAGTAGTCTATTGACATATATTTTTGTGTAGTAGCATGCTGATAGATATTTACGGGTAGTAGCCCTATGATAGATATTCTTGGTTGTATCCCACTTTAGAGATTATGAGTAGTAGCCCGATGGACAGAGGGTGGTAGATTGATCTCCCCTCCGGTGTCAAAATTATTCTTCCTTTATATTTGAGAATGTTCAACATATGGGCAAGGATAATCAAGAGATAAGTAGGAATATGCAAGATATGAATTAATATTATCAATGAAGACACGTGACTAGATAATAAATGATGACAATATGACATGTTGACCCATGGTCAAATATTGGAAAGTGGAAATCTCCCTAGTTGAGAGGATGTGCTAAAAATATGCAACTACGGTAAAATTCCACTTCAGACATCTCACTTTATGGAGATAATTATTGCATTAAATTCCTTTTTCCGAGAGGACCAAAATCTACCTAAATATCACTCAAATCATATAAGGGAAAGTTTATTTATGAATAAAATCCCACATGGGCATATTTGTTAAGGTTGGACTTAAAGTAAAGTGGGCCCTCTTTGAAGGTTATAAATACAAGTGTCCTGTAACTCATTCAGACAAAATCATGAGACACTCTTCTATTTTTGTTTTTGGATTGCACAGGTCTGAGGTTCGTCGGTGAAGGAATAGGTTCACTCTGCAGTGAAATGGTAGGGTCTGAATATTTCTTTTCATATCTAGTGTTTTGTGTTACAGTCGCAGGAAAAATAAAATATGGATCTAACTGTAGTCATTCGTAGAGAAGCTCATCCATGTGAATAGAGCCTTCTAATCAAACATACACCTCTCCATTGATGCACCTGGAAGTTAGGGTTTTAGAATAATATTTGCAAACCACAATCACTCACATGCAAGACTTAAGGGAGTGACTAGGAAAATATAGTTTCTCAGATGAATCCTCCTCCATGCTTCCGAGAACCAAAATATGAAATATCAATGTTCTGATGTTTTTACTCAGTGACCAAGGAGTTTTGCATTCGAACGCAGATAGTGATAGTTCATTATAGGCTTCAGAATCAAGATTTTGAGTATAATGTTTGATGGGTTCATTTCAAGGATGTTGTAGTTATTTTGTTGGATAGTTTCATAGATGAATATATTGATAATTGTACTCTCTTTTGCTGAATCATTTGATGATGATCTAATAAGAAGAATAATTTGAAATGGTTTTACCCATAGTGGGTTTTTCCCTAGTCTCTCACCAATCCTAGTGTCTCTATGTGTGAATGTTTCTCTTCTATTGTTCCTTTATGTTTCGGTTCATTGATGATGATGATACTTTTCTTTCTACATAGTTTCATATGATTTTGCATAATGATGTAAATTTGAATAATGTTATAATGTTATGGGGTGAAATTAATGTGTTAATGAAGAAATGACATTATCAAAGAAAATAACAATATATCCCTAAGAAAATTTAACATGGTGTCATTGGGGAACTATAGCTTGTTGTAGGGCATGAACTAATTATACAACCATAGGGCCAAAGTGGATTGCTTCAAAAAATAGTTGAATGTTTGGATGTGGTCGGGGAGCACAAAATTATACAAGGAAAAAGGAAGCCAACATTACTTAGGATCATTATGAATATTCAAGCTAAGCGTAGTTGTTAGAAGATATATTAGTTGTTTTTTGTTCATATTTCTCAAGACAAAAAAATAAATGCCAATGCAGGTCAAGAAAATAGCGATTTGTTAAAAAAATACCTAGTGCTACAATAGTTTGAGGATGTGTTTCCCATTGATCTTCCAGGGTTACCTCCTCACAGAGATATTGAATTCTCCATCGAATTGTTTCTTGGATCAACACCAACATCCAAAGCACCTTATAGGATGAGTACACCTGAGTTGAAGGAATTAAAATTCTAGTTGAAGGAGACGTTGGATAAAGGATATATATGACAAAGTGTGTCATCGTGGGGAACCCCATTCTTGTTTGTAAATAAAAAGGATGGTAACCTTCACGTTTTTATTGAATAAAAACAACTAAACAAAGTTACTATTAAAAACTAATATGCATTTCCATGGATAAATGATATATTTGATTAGTTGCAGGAGGCAGAAGTTTTCTCCAAGATAGATTTGAGGTTGGATATCATCATATGCACATTAAAGAAGAAGATATTCACAAGACCGCTTTTCAGATCATGTATGTGCACTATGAGTTTGTAGTGGTACCCTTTGGGCCTAGTAATTCCCCTGTCTCTTTCATGTGTTTGATGAACAAAATATTGCATCTTTACTTGGATAAGGTCTTTATTATATTTTTGGTTAACACCGTAATTTATTCAAAGACAGAAAAAGAGCAAGAGAATAATTTGGCAACAATGCTACAGTTGTTGCGGGAGAATAAGTTATATGAAAATATCAACAAATGTGGGTTTTTCCAGCCTCAAATACATTATTTGGTACATGTTTTCTCCAAGGAAGGGTTATCAGTTGACCCAAAGAATATCAAGGCTATAATGGAGTGTCCCATCTCAAGGAATGTGAACAAGGTCAAATTATTCATGGGATTAGTAGGTTATTAAAAAGGTTCATAAGGAATTTCTCCAACATTGGTGTATCGTATTGCAAAATTGCAAAGAAAAGGGAAGAAGTTTGACTGGACAATAGAGTGTGAAACAAGCTTTGAGGAACTAAATAAAATACTCATAACTTCAATAATGCTGAGGATTGCAGAATCTGCTAAGGATTTCACGGTTTGCAAAAATTCATGCAAGGAAGAACTTGGTGGAGTCTTGATGCAAGAAGGAAAAGTAGTTTCATATGAGTCCCAAAAGCTGAAAGAGAATGAGGTGAACTACATGGCTCGTGAGTTAGAGTTGGCAACCATCATTCATGCACTAAAGACATGAAGGCATTACCTCCTTGGTAGGAAGTTTACTCTTATGATAGATTACATTGGACTCAAGTATCTATTTGCAAAACCCATGTTGAATGCGAGACATGATAAGTGGTTCACCACACTCAGTGAGTTTGATTTTGAAATCCACTAAATCAAGGGAAAATAAAACAATGTTGCTGATGCACTCAACTAAAGATTTTAGTTTAACCATTTATTAGTCGTAAGTTCCTACATGATAGACCTAGTGGAAAGAACCAAAAGTATAGGACAACAAGATGAAAAATATCAATAGATGAAAGAGAAGCTGCTACAAGATGTGAGGATAAGTATTATCACCTTGCCGATGACAATATAATAAGATTTAAGAGCATAATTTATGTGCCAAGTGATGAGAATTTAAAAACGCTCATCATCAAGGAGTTTAATTTCAAGCCTTATTTAGTCCATTTGGGATACCAAAAGACCCTTTCAACCATTAAGAGATTTTATTATTATCCAAATTTGAAGAAATAAGTGGTTGATTTTGTAGACAAGGGAATAGAGTGTTAACAAGTAAAGGTTGAATGTAAACATCGAGCATGATTATTGCAACCCATTCCTATTCTAGAATTGAAATGGGATGTTATTTATATGGATTTCATCTCGGTTTTTCCACAAAATTTCAAACAAAATGGGGTAATCATGGTAGTTTTTGACAGGCTAAGCAAGGAAACTCATTTTGTGGTAGTAAAAACCACTAAATTAGCTATTAAGGTGGCATAAATTTTCATAAAAGAGATTTTGAGGCTCCATGGTATTCCTAAGAAGATTGTTTCATATAGAGATGCCAAGTTTACTTCCAAGTTTTCAGATGATTTGTTTGCGATTTTGGGGACAAAATTAGCATTCATCATGGCATATCATCCGAAAATAGATGGAAAAATTGAGAGGAATAACATGATCATTGAATACATGTTGAGGATGTATGTAATGCATCAACCCAAGAAGTGAAAGGAATAAATTCCATTGGTGGAGTTTTCTTACAAAAAATGGGTATTAGAAGTCCATCAAGATGAGTCCATTTAAGGCTCTATATGGAAGGAGTTGTAATAGTCCTATCAGCTGGAGTGATCCGATGATTATGGTACTTATTAGGCCTAATATGCTCAAGGAAATGGAGAAGAAAATTCAAGTCATCGGAAATAATTTAAATGTTGCACATCATATACAAAAGAGTTATGTTTATCAACATAGGGGGCATAAGGAGCTTCAAGTTGGGGAACATCTATATTTAGGGGTGAAGTTGAAGAAAAATTCCTTGAGATTTGGCATCTATTCCAAGTTGGCATCATGGTATAGTGGGCCTTTTAATATCCTTTAGAGGATTGGGTCAGTGGCCTATAAGATGGCCCTACCTACTACCATTAGAGTTCATGATGTTTTTCATGTTTGTTTGATTAAAATGTATGTGAAGGATTTTAATCATGCAATTGATTATCCTGTGCTACATGTGGAACCAGAGGGGGAGTTCCAGCCATAAATAAATATGCATTTTAGACTGGAGGAGTCTCATTCTCTGGAATCAAGCCATAGAGCAAGTCAATGTGCAGTGGAAGTACTTTGGTCCGAGGAGGCCACTTGGGAAATGGATGATGCCATGAAGATAACTCGTCATTTTTTGGTTTCTGGTTAAGGCAATTGTTCTTAGGTTTATGTAAAATATTGTATGAGCTACAAGTATGAAGCTCTACAAATAGTATGTTATTTTTATTTTTTATTTTTATTTTAGAATTCTTTTTGTCTCTATATAAGGATAGAGAACACTAGGGACGATGTTACATAAATGGGGAGGGGTAAGTGATAGACCAACCCGTTGATGGATAAATTTTTCCATGTAAATACATGATTATAAGTACATTTAAAGTTAAAAAGCATAGAGTAATGGAAAAATATTCTAAAAGGGACCGAGGGAGGTCAATTAATTGTGCAATTCAAATTACTTGTTGAAGGAAGAAATATGGATATTTTGGAAAACCATTGAAGGTTGGTTGTTGAGATTTAAACACTATAGAATTGTGTGTTGAAGAGTTGGTTGTTGTAAATTTATGAACTGTAAGCAAGGGAAAAATCCCATGTTCGATGTAGAAATTATACAACATGCATGTATATCATGGATTCAATCTGATCTAACAATGTGCTAAATCTAGATACTGAATCACTTCTACAAATCAATTACGGAATTAAAAACACTATCGCCAATCTTATGAACCAAAGAAGAATCAATCAAGCCACAAATAAGATAATTTCCCAGGGAAAGCTTGCTGCTAAAAACCCCAATATATTATATTGTATATTCAGCATGGATAAATGAAACAATTACATACAACTCTTCTCACAATAGACCTCTTGTACTCAACTAATTGTCTGACACCGTCCTGGAAAAAACTGACCAACACTTAGCCAATTCTCAACCTTTAAACAACCTGCCTTGCTTGCGGAATTCATGTGGAATGAAATCCCTATTCTTTAAGAATTTTGGCCTTCCTTAACTATGCAAGGATCATGGGAAATACAATGGGTATTTGGTTGCATGGGTACAACCCAATAATCCTACAACTGATAGTCAACTTCCCTTTCACCTAGATCTCAACTGGGTGTCCACGAGAACTGACATGCATGCAGCTAATAATAGTAAATCCTCAGTTTCATGTGAGATCACTGATTGTGAATTAAATAATATTTAATTCACTTGATCTATCACTAGTGTATCTAACAGTTACAACTAACACAATTGAGTTTAACTCACTTAACTAAGTTAAACTGATTACAACCTGCATTAACTAATGCACCACTGCACTTCGAACTCTGTTACAACTAGAATTAATCTGCATGCCTCACCAACTACCCCCAACTTTAAATTCATGCATTAAATTAGTTTATCACAATCAGTTAACTATTACAAGTTATTTTGAGATTAGATTACATTTTATTGTCCATCTTAATTAAGGGATAACTAAAATAGACATGCACCAAATTTAGCCCACACCAGTGTAGGTGCTGCTAAGACCTGTGGTCCCACACTAGTGTAGGTGATGCTTGGACCTCATGGTCCCACACTAGTGTAGGTGCTTAAATATCTTGTTGAGCTTAAACATGGGAAAAAAACAAGGTAACTAAGATGCAAGGCATGGAAAAAAATGATAAAATCCTTAGGCAAGGGAGAGGAAGAAAAAATCCTCAGTTTTTCTCAACAAGGTGGAAATGAGGGAGAGTAGAGGAAGAGAGAGAAAGAAAATAAAATAAAATCTCATGCATAAATATATTATGCTAGGAATAAGAGAGGGGAAAACACCCATGAACATGCAGATAGAGAGAGAGCTCAATTCTATGGACAAAAAATAAAGAATCTTGAGAGCAGTCGAAAAAGGAGAAGAACAAAGTGTGATGCACAAATATCGATAAAAGAGAAGAGGGAACTCGATTGGAATAAATAGTATCATATTAAAGTGTCATTATTCCTAGTAAACAACAACATATTCAAGTGTTGGGAGGATTTTGATTTCTTCTTTTACTCTTAAGGTGACATCATAATTCGGTGAAGAAATAGGAGGACCAGAGGAGTTCTACTTCAGCTGAGGGTAAATCATCTGATACCTCAGGGGCCTAGAGGGTGGAGATGTTATTCTATGGAATTACCTTGAAAACATGGGGTAAATTTTTAGCCATTGGATTCCTGGTAACAGAAACTATGGAGGTCTCCATTGCTTGTCATTTAACAGTGGGGTCTGGAGTCCCTTAATTAGGTGGATCCATTATGAGACAGTGGATTTTGGCTTCCCTTAATTCGAAGGGACCACTATGTTTCATGATGCTAGGGTGGAGGTGAGATCTTTGGACTCCCTGGAGCATGTGGGTGTGTTTCTGGATGGCAAGAGAGAGTGGAAGTTGTAAGTGTAAGGAATCCCTGAACTTGGTCATTTTTTATTGATTAGTTTAAGGGTGGAGGAAACAAACCTCTGGATTTACTCAATGCAACTTAATACCAAGTAGCTAGTGGGTGGAGCTAGGAGGACCTGTTGAGTCCCTCTTTCAACTGACATATGTTTACTATTCCCATGAGTAAGACCACCTTAGTCCCTTGGGATCTAGCTTGGGGGTGACAACTACATGTAGCTTTTCTGCAAACGTCTATGGTTGGGTGGAGAGTTGAAGTCCTGAAGTAAATATCCATCAACTACCTTAATTAAAGATAAGTTATTATGTGTAACCTTGTATTATCTCATGGTTGATATCATGGTTTTCTCCCTTTTTTCTCTATGCACCATTCATAGATGATATTATACAATGAAAATAGTCCTCACTTCTCTACCATTTTGACAATCTAATCTATCAATCAAATTTGAAAAAACCAAGTGCAACAGTGCAAGAAAATAAGAAAAGGGAAACAAGGGAAAATATACTGAAAATTGGAATCCCTAAGTCTAACAATAAGAATTCACTAAGATATGGAAAACTAATTCAACCAAACAACAAGCTTACATGATGATAAATAATATAGGGCTATCAGTACACTAATACAGAGAGGTATCTAGTCACTAGTATATGTAGTTGACAAGAATCAAACCCAAGAGATAGGCTTAACCCTAATCAGATTAGTAGATTCACAAGATTGCATTTATATCCAAGAAAAATAACAATAAATAGACTCTAAAACTATTGATTCAAATTTAGTCCCTTACAGGACTTAGAAATATGTAAAAAATTGTCGGAGATTCTAGGTTAAACTCCTCAAATTTATCAAAATTAGGCTTTCAACACTATGTCTATGAAGGAACAAACTAAAACAATAGTTTAATAATGTTTTTCCTCATTGTAATTGTTGAAACAGAAGGCCCTTTAATTCCTTGGTTTGAACATGGGATTCAAAAAATAGGGGAAAAGAACATATCCAAATATCTACTACATCTAGGTTGTGAATATAAGTTTGTATATGGTCTATGTATCATTGTAAAATACAAAAGGACTATAAACGCCCCATGAAAATTCAATGAAAAAGGAAATAAAAATTCTCTCACTAGGATATATCCATAGTGGAATCACCATTTCTATTACGGGAAAAATTAACTTACAATAATAAGCTACTTTAATTCAAGTAGAGTTTTTCCCGATTCTACTCAAAAGGTGTGTGTGTGTGTGTGTGTGAATTCAAACAAGCAATCCCAAACATGAACTAGAAATCACAAAGAGAGAGTGAAAGGGTTACCTCCTATTGTGATAAGTGGACTTTTTTTTTGCAACCAACTTGGCCAAGATATCCCACAGATCTTGGCTCCTACTTATTCCCTGTAATCTGCAGACAAAGTGAACAATTAATTCCTATTCTCTCACAGTAATACCATCAATACACATATATGAAATCCAAATTGAAACATGAACAATAAAGAGAGACATGGTAATGAAATGAAATACGGGGTAATTTTATTACTTTTTCATCAACCTGAAACGAAGTACATATATGAACTATTGCAACTCCTACATTTCACCTCTCTTCTAAACTGTGTTCTCACTATAGTTTGCACATGATAGAATAAGTTTATCTCAAATATGTATTGATAAAATTTTGGTAGCATTCCTTTTCCTTTCTTGGTTTATATATATTTCCTTCATGATTAGCCACATCAAACCTAGACACATTCTTGACCATATCAAAGGTTATGGTTAACCTATATCAAATCTAGGAAAACTTTTTCAAACTATTTAAAATGGGAGAAATCAATGCTTATCCACTAAATTTTGCTATTTTTCTCAATCTCTATGGAAAAAGGGTGTTGCTAGGCTTCTATTTCATCCATTACACTAGTAAAGGCCATTGATTGGCCTAGTTTTTCCTTTGATAACACTACATAAGAGTGTTGAAGCAGCTAAAACCACATTTTTAGGGTGTTCCACCAATCACAAGTTGAACCTTTGACATGGTAATGGTTGTTGATTTATTTTAGACCCCGGGGGGTGGATTTTTGAGCTATAACAAGCCACATTTTTTCTAGCCATTGGAGCCAAAAATTTGTAGACAAGAAGGCAAGTTTATACAAGGTGAATTTGTAGCCAAAATTTCATGAAAAGGTAGAGAATCTCCAACATAATAACTTATAATAAAACTTAGCATAAAAGGGTATTAAAAACGCATCACAGTGTTCTAAGAATTATCCTATAAGATGGAGTAGGAACTCATCTTTATCCACTAACTGTGAAGAGATAAAAACCAACCATTTATCTAGATGAAAATGATTGGATGATAAATATCCATATTACTAATTTCATAAACAATATTCTCTTTGTTTTGTCCCAAATTCAACTTAGCATTTTTCTACCATAATTTTTCACATGCTTACATAAGCAACATTGGTAGCTACGAGAATGAAGGATTTGTGAAAGTATTTTCAATTCAATAAATCCATAAAATTTTTAAATTTGGTTTTAGAAAATAATAGAATACTATGAGATAGTACTTGTGGTGTTTCACGGAGCACCAAGTAATGGGAATTCTGATTATAGTTAGAAATGATCTATATCATACGGATTATATAAATTTATTCAATTTGATAGTGAAACCAATGTAGTTATTGGTGTGGAATATTTACTCATAAAATAAAAATAAGAAATAACTTTCAGTCTAATGAAAATTTGATAATAAAGGGAGAAGAGAGGAAGAAATATGTAAGTATGCACTCTCAATGAATGAAGAGTTTTTAAAAAGTACAAGCATAATATTGACTATTAATATAATGGTTTATCGAATGAAGTGATACACAAATATTATGCATATCTCTACTACGAAAATAACACTTATAGGCTTGCTATGTAAAATATGAATGGATTAGTCATCCAAATACAAATACTTTATTGAACATTGATTACAGATTTACATATTCATTAGCAAATAATTTAGACATAATATAGAAGGAAGTGGAAGAGCTTGTAAATTTTCTAGACATTTCCTCTTCTATACAACATCTCCAGAGGTAAGGCTTCTTATTTATACACAATCATTTTATAATGGATTCATTTCCTTTCATGGCTCAAATAATTTATTTAAGATAAAATTACAAGTTTTGTGGGCATGATAAAGGATTTTGTGTGTTATCCCTACATTGTGACTTGCGCATGGATAAATTTCCATATGCAAGAATTATCACCACAGGGGTGTTCCACATATAACTATGGTAGTGAAATAGAACATAATTGAAGAGGAAGGAAAAAATGTGTCGATTTATAATAGCATCGAATATTCTCTAAGTCTTAAATTTTGTGGAGAGGCTTAGAAGCATGCATTACAAATAACCCAAAAATGATTTTGGGAAATTCCACCCAAAAACATTTTTATAAGAAAAAATAATTATTTTTAATAAGGACCCTAAGTCTAACTTAGGAAATTAAAATAATTAGTCCGTATTAATGTAAACTGTGGGTGAAAATTCTAGAAAAATTAGATCAAGTCCAATATAATCTTACCCATTTATTGGAGATCTAATCTTGGCATTGATTTTTCAACGAGAAGGATATAAAGGAAGACTTGAGGGTCATTAGTAAGAGACATCAAAAGGTTCTAGCAATCGATTTATCAGAAAAAGCAAGTGCTCAGACGTAAATCTTGATCTAAGTGATTCTTGATTGAAGTTGAGGGGAAGAGACAACTTTGGTAGGAGGATGTTCTTCAAGGCCAAGGATCAGTAGCAAGGAGGTAGAGAAAGAAGAAGAAGAGGTTTCACAGAGGCCAAAGTGAGTGATGCAACACCCATAAGGGGTGACCAGGGCCACTCATGCCGCACACAAAGGAAACACAGTTCTTCAACAAAAAGTCTGAATTCAGCTGGGGAAATCAAGATCTCAACCGGGAAGGGCTGGATGAAATTTTTGGAATGGATAAAAGATCACCCAGACAGGGTGACATAGTTCTAGATATAACCCCACGCAAGACTACGCATCTACCATGCAGAGGAAGCATAGAGGGAGGTGGGGTTTTGTAAGTTCAACTACTAGATCAATCGAGACCTACATAGCGAGGTATATTCACTGGTTTATTTCTCTTTGACTATTCTATATAACTAATATTTGCAGTGAGACAATCAGAGTTGTATCCAGATTAAATGCTCCTTAATAAATAAAACCCTCAGATTTGTTGCATCAGTCTTCCCGCATTAGGTTTTTCAAGGGAAATTTGTCCAAAAACAACGTTGTCCTATATGTGTTTTATTTTTCTTGCTCAGTTTATGTTTTCACAAATGTATTTTAATGGGTGAAGGTTGCTTTAGTAATTGCTTCGATATTTTAAGAAGTAATATTTTAATAACTTGTTAAATCATATTTGAAAGTAGAATAATGTTATGAAACCAATTCAAAAAATATAAGAAAAGAGATATCAAAGACTTAGAACTCAACCACTTCGAGGGGGAAACCTCCTTTACATTACTGTTGCACTAAAAATTGTCACCTTGAAATTCGGATATCTGTATGAGCTCATTATCACTCATACTTCCTCCTTCGCAAGTCTAACACATCAGTTCCTCATGTCAAGCCTTAGAAATAAGAGAAAAGCTCTCAAAAGTCTCTAAAACTCTGGTATCACACTTTCTCTTTATCTTGCCTGCAGTCCCGAACCTAATGTTCAGGACTCCTGCATACTTGAATGCAATTTCTATGTGTTAAGGGTGCAGACCCCTGTAAAAGATTAAAAAAGCGCAAAGTAAACCCAGAAGCTCACTTTTAGTCATTTCTAGAAACTTCTGGAAAGAATCTTGCGGTGGCAAGTTCGCTCTTTTTACA
Source organism: Pinus albicaulis (assembly GCA_034641835.2). Classification (NCBI taxonomy): domain Eukaryota; kingdom Viridiplantae; phylum Streptophyta; class Pinopsida; order Pinales; family Pinaceae; genus Pinus; species Pinus albicaulis. The sequence continues at coordinate 1,720,310,900 of CM076575.1, forward strand.
TTCATGCATCCCATGGCTTAAGGAGCTAACCCCTTGATGTGAGGAGCTTATCCCTCTGAAGGAGGATTCTATCCCTTCATATTTGGAACTGAAACCTCCTCTTTTACACTATAAAAAGAGGCCTTAGGTAGCCTCAAAGGGGAGTTCAAGCTTTAGAATTATTTGAGGTAAATTGCTGTTGGGATTCAGACTCATTTAACTGAGATTTTGTGAGGAAGGATCACATACCTCTATATATCTTGGTTGGAAGAGTGCAAGGATTGTCAAAGTAGAGGAGATTCCTGCTTTTGGACCCCGGGAATGTCTGTTCTGTTAGTGTCAGTCTAGTCATACTGCCATCAGTGATCAAAACTGCTCTTTTGCATTTGCATATTAGGTGTCTCATACCGAATAAAATTTCACCATTCCACTAGGTCATGGATTCATCGATGGTAGTAATTTTTATCAGTTTTCCCTCATGAGTTACTTGCTGATTCTCCTCCCTATGGTCTTCAGTCATTAGTCACTTCATTCTCAAAATCATATCAGTAGGTCATAGTATGGGTCTCATTAGTATCTAAGGTCTCATCACGGTCAAATTAATGAGTCAAATGTCAATAAATATCAGCAAGGTCATGAGGAAAGTCAATAAACTCAAAGTCACTGCACCTGGAAGATCAGAGATATCATCCATTCGGTTTACAACATGATATTTGCCCTTCATCTGGTCGAAAGGCTGGTACATATAGAAAGTGATGTCCCTGCCTTTCAGAGAAGTTTTCCACAGCATGTTCAGCGCCATATCATCTTCAAGTCCAATCCATCAGAAAGAGCCCGGAAAGAGCTTTCGAACGGTATAGTGCACTCTCAAAACTGACTTCTGGATTGAAATTTATGCTTAAGTGAAGTAAAAGTCCCTACATCCTCATATATCCCCTATTTCCCATCCTTCCCTTTTAAAATTTGTATTTTTAAAGTTTAATATTCCTTTATAAAATCCCTTTTTCCATTTCCCAATGGAAAAAATCACATTAATACATATATCCGATCCCAAAACCACTTCCCCACCTTTACCCTTGAAACTTTATTATAAAATCAAAGTTTCCATTATATATAAAGTCCCCGCCCTCATAACCACTTCCCCTCCATTCCCGTTGAAAAAACCTTATGGTAAACATTTTAAAGATCCGCATATATATATATATATATATATATATATCCCACCTTCCATCGCAATCACAACATTTGTAACGTGCACTCCGATTGTCTCATTCCATAACTTTCGATGCGATTGCCCGATTGTATATCCCTCCAATTGCAACCTCCGATGCATACCTGACCGTTGATTTGCTCCCGCCGATCCGACGGCTCACAACCAATCAGGCCATCACAATCGGTGCTCCCATAATGCCCCTTTCGATCGATCAATCGCAATATTATCCGATCGCGACACCCCCGATCATCCCTCAGCCGTTGATCTCCCAGTCCGATCGGACGACTCACCTTCAATCGCAAGTCCCTTCCACGATCCTCCGATCGCGACACCCCCGATCATCCCTTAGTCGTTGATCTCCCAGTCCGATCGGATGGCTCACCTTCAATCGCAACTCCCTTCCATGATCCTCCGATCTCGACACCCCCGATCATCCCTCAGCCGTTGATCTCCCAGTCCGATCAGATGGCTCACCTCCAATCGCACCATCGCAATCGATGCTTCCATAAGTCCCCCTCTGATTGACATACTCTCGATTACACATCCACTGTTGATCTTCCTCCTCCGATCGGACGGCCCACGTCTAATCGCTCAATCGCAAGTTCCCCCCCGATTTAAACCCGTCGATTGAAAACTCCGATTGATCTCTCCACCATTTATTCCTCCCCGCCAATCCAACGGCTCAAACTCAATCGGGCTAATCGCATCAGCGTTTCACATATGTGATATGTCACTCCGTCCCGCTCTAAGTCCGATTGCGATTCCACCATTATTTCATATATATATCACTCATTTCTCCTCAGATACGTGCTGTTCATTTCTCCTCTGTATATCCCTCTTCCGCCTGATTTGGGACTGCGATTTCCATATGGATCCCGCCTCCATTTCCCTTCCCTTTTCCCATTTAAACACATTTTCCCTTCACGAAAAAGCATAAATTCATTTTATCAGCTTTCTATTAAAGACCAGAGAATGAAGAACTAAAGGAAATTGAAACGTCAGGAGGCGAGAAATAAAATTGTAACAGTCACATCTTCAACATTGATTCTAAAGGATCCACGCTACAGGTTTTGCCTCCGCATTGGATATCTGAAAATTTCAGGAGGAATAATGTAACGCAGCTCTTCCTTTACGAAAATATTATGAGCTCTTGGTCTTCCATCTTCAGTTATGATTCCTCCTCTTCCCATCGATCTATATTCCCACAAATTATGTCTATTTATTGTAAATTCCAATCATTTTTAAAAAGGGCTGAAAGTCTGAGGTCTGAAAACTCAGAAGTAGGGGAATAGTGTGACAGCGAGCTCTGCGCTCTGTTGTACAGTTTGGCAGGGAATTAATAAAGTGATGTAACTTTGATTTGTGGGATTCATGTGGTATGAGTTTTAGTATATGTCTCTTCTTTGTGTTTCTATGTACATTGTTATGTTGCAACATTCATTCATAAACATTTCCAGTTGAATGTTTTCAAGTCAGAAAGGTAGAATCCATTTTATATGCTCTGCCTTGGGGAAACATTCATACTCTGTGTATTTTCTTCTGTTTGAAAAGGATCCATTTATTATGCCCTTTTCATCCTCTCAACAGTCCTTCCAATCCATCTTATCTCAAACTAGATTGCTAAGTCTCCTGCCTATCTTGCCCCATGAAATACCCTATATCCTGATTTAATTCCTCAGCTCATGCTGTCCTTTTGTCCCATACATCCCTGAAAATTTGGTCATTTATTACAATTCCTCTTCCTATTTATATGCCTAGCCTAAAATTAGTTTCATTATTGTTTCATTGAATATCTATTCTACGGAGAGAGCCCTCTCCTATCCTTGTAGGGCTAGCTACAAGGCTGAGCGTGGTTTAGTTGTTACCCTGATTTTCCTTTTTCAGCCTGGGGTCCAATTCGGGTGCTAACATCTCTGGCGACCATACTGGGGAAGCTCTTACAAACTTTTTCATAGAAGATTTATCACCCCAGTAATATTTTTCTTGTAAAGTCTTGATGATGATATTTCAAAGTTTTCTAGACTGATACAAATATTGTACAGTAGTAATTTGACCACACTGGCTTCAAGAACATATACAAGGGCTAATCCTGACCCAAATCCTCCCCCTGTGTTTGAAAATCCAAATCTTATCCCAAGAATAGTCAGAAGGCAGGAGGGATCGCTAAGTCCTACACCTATTCTTAGGTCCCATACTTGGCCTAGTGAGTGGTTTTTTGTAGAAGAGTTTTCTTTTGATGAGAGTATTGAGCTCTCTTTGTTTAGAAATAAGTCTGAAACTGCACTTGAAGACATGGTTTTAGATCCGAAATTTCTTGTAGATATTGAAGTTCAGAGGGAAAATTATTCCATTGATGACTACATTTTGAATTCACCTCAGTCCATAACTGCAAATTATATTCCTCAGCCTTCAGAATCATCAGGAGCAGCATTGCCTCCTCCTAATTCATCAACATCCCCTTCAGTCAACTCCCAATTATCATCTCCTCCAACAAAATCTCCCCTGAATCCTGCAAATCCTGTTGTAAATCCACCCAGAGTCATGGCTGCCCGATATGCACCCTTGGTTTTGCCTCAGGTTCTCAATGATATGCCTGTTGATTATCAGAGTAAAATTGCTATCTTTGATGCCACTCAGGGCATTACATCCCAGCAACATGTTGACAAGATGAATGACTTTTTTGACTTGCATGAAGTAGAATAAGAGAATGTAGCTACCAGGTTGTTTGTTCAAAGATTCGGAGGTGAAGTGAGAAAGTGGTTCAGAGCTTTACCAGCAGGCTCTATTCACACTTTGCAAGAGTTACACACACAGTTCTTAGACTAGTGGGAGGTGAAAAGGAATCCACACCAAATTCTGTCTGAATATGTGAATATTAAAATAAATGTGGGTGAAACGATGCAAGACTATTGTTTTAGATTCAATGTGGTATACAATGCTATTCCGGCTAACCTCAAACCTCCTGTGGATTCAGCTATGCTAAATTTTCCGGATGGTTTTGATGTCGACATGGCATATCAGCTGCGTGAAATAGATCCACCGTCACTTGAAGAGATGCAAAAGATAGCAGTAAACGTTGAAGCTAATCTGCTAGCTAGAAGAGCTCGAGCCAGAACTGAAAAGAAAGTCGTGGTGAAAGAAGAAGCATCCCCTTCGGACAGCAAAATGGACACACTAATTCGTACAATGGAAAAGATGGTTGATCGATTAACAATTTCGGACAGACCTGAACCCCAAATAAGAAATCCAAATTTTAGAGGACAACAGCAACCGCAATTTAGAATTAGACAGAGAGAACAAAGGGTGCAGGACCAAACGGTTCCACAGCAGTAGATTAAAACACCGTTATAGCAGAACTACGTGCAAGGGACTGACTCAGATGACGATAGTCCCCTGTTTGAAACCAATCATTTTTTCACAGCTGATGGTGAACCCATTTTCCTCACAGAAGATGAAGAATACACAGTGGCGACTCCAGACATTCGAGGGGACGAAAATTTCATCCTGGAAAATGACGTAGTGTTAGAAGAAGAATCTGATGATTACCAGAGAGGGTATATGAACGCTCTATCAGCCCAGCAAAGGCAGTATTCTTTGAGGAACAGAAACGTCACAATCAGTCCCATTCAAAAGAGAAAAGAACTCCAAATGAAGGACGAGGCACAGAAGAAAGGAAAAGATCCAGCAAATCCGTCATCCAGCAAAGCACCCGTGGATACTAATACAACAAATGGAAAAAGCCAGCAGAGCGTAACGAAAGAGCAAACGGAGAATAAAAACCCTCCTATTAAAGAGGTAGAAAAGGCTCCCTCCTTTAATTTAGAAAGTAAAATTTCCAAGTTAAAAGTGTCCGTGCCCTTGACCGAGTTGGTAAAGAATAGTGTATATAAAAATCAGGTATCTAAAGTCTTGCAAATAGACCCTCTTTCTGATATGGTTAATGTGGAGGATGACTACCCTGAACTTATTTTGGTCCAGCCACACAATATTCTGAAGAAAATGAAGTTCCCCCCTTTTACCTCAGTCTTAGGTTACATGATTTTATCTTGCATAATGCCATGTTGGACTCCGGGGCCTCGCATAATTTGATGCCCAAAGCTGTCATGGAGAAGTTAGGCCTTGATGTTACTAGAAAGTACCATGATTTGTATTCTTTCGACTCAAGTAGGGTCCATTGTATCGGTCTCATCAAAGATTTAGTAGTGTCTTTAGATCAAATCCCAGCCAAAAATGTCTTGATGGATGTAGTTTTTGCTGATGTCCCACCATGGTTTGGGATGCTTTTATCTAGGTCTTGGGGTGCAAAACTTAAAGGGACCATACAGCTTGATTTCTCCTATGCCACAATCCCTGTATTTGGCCAGTTGATAAAGCTATATAGGGAAAATAAAATGAAATACATGATCACTAGCAAAGACAAGCCAGTAAATCATCCCATCAATACGGTCCACATAGATTTAGAGTCTTTTGTCTTATATTCAGATGGTGGTTTAAATGATGAAGACGTTCGGTTGGTACAAGTGGAGGAGATACCTGAGATTTCAGAAAATTTTAGAGAAGTCCTCAAACAAGAAAAAGACAAAGAAGAAAATACTTCTGAGCCTCCTGCCTGCCAGCAGCAAAGGGATAATGAAAAGCCAGAAATCAGCCAAGGTGAAAAGAAGGAAGAAACTAAATTTCAGCATCTACAAGAAGAAGAAGAAGGCTTGTGGAGCATGGCTTTTGATGGAGCTGTTGGTAAGGATGGAGCTGGCATTGGAATATGGGTTAGGAGTCCTATGTTTCAGCCTGAACGAGTCCCCAGTAATGTTAGAGTATGTGCTTATAAGTTGGCTTTTGACTACTCCAACAATGAAGCAGAGTATGAAGCTCTGATTGCAGGCCTCAAAATCTTAAAGAAGTTGAAGGCGAAAAGAATTTTTGTGTATGGTGACTCTGAGTTAATAATCAAGCAAGTGAGAGGAGAGTACCAAGCTAAACATCCAAGACTGAGGGCATATAGAAATGCAGTTCTGGACATTTTGAAGACATTCCTAGAGTACACTTTGACAACAGTGCCCAAGATGCAGAATCTTATTGCTGATTCTCTTGCCACTACTGCAAGTAACCTGAAGATTCTGATGAACTCCAGCAATAATTTTCAAATCTATGTCAAACATAGGCCCGCTGTTCCAGACAATTTAAGGTATTGGCAAGTATTTTGGGATGATAATGAGATCAATGCATTCTTACAAGGTGATGGGAAATTCAAGGACACTCCCATAGAAGGCGAGTATGCGGTTGATGATCAAGAAATGGAAACAAACCAGATGGACATATTGCAGCTGAAAGATAATGTAATAATAGAGGTCTCATACCTCTAGAGGAGCTGTTTGATCAGGATGATGTTGCAAAGAAGCCAAGCTTGGTGCCCACAGAGAAAGGAGTTGAAGAGGTGAATATCGGAACAACTGACCAGCCCAAGTTTGTCAAATTGTCAAAGACATTGTCCCCTGAAGCGAAGAAGAAGTATGTGGAGTTTCTTTCTGAATTCTCTGATGTATTTGCGTGGGATTATTCAGACTTGAAAGTGTATGATAAAAACATAATCCAGCATACTATTCCTATCAAGCCAGATCAAAATCCGTTCAGACAGAAGCTGAGAAGAATAAATCCAAAGCTGCTGCCATCAATTGAAAAGGAGGTCAATAGGCTGTACAAAGCAGGAATCATAGTTCCTATCAGATTTTCTGATTGGATTTCGAATTTGGTCCCGGTGCGTAAGAAGACTGGAGAGATAAGGTTGTGTATAGATTTTCGGAACTTGAATAAGGCCTCCTTGAAGGATAATTATCCACTTCCAAAAATGGACCATATTCTGTAGAGAGTAGTTGGAGCATCTAGAATGTCACTACTTGATGGCTACTCAGGCTACAACCAAATCTTGGTGCATGAGAAGGACCAAGATAAAACTGCCTTCACAACACCCTGGGAACCTTTCAGTATGCCAAAATGCCTTTTGGACTGAAGAATGCAGGAGCTACTTTTCAGCGTGCAATGGAAATCGCTTTTGCAAATGAAAAAGATGTTTTTTTGGTTGTTTATTTAGATGATTTGACAGTGTTTTCAGGATCAGATGATGAGCATTTGCACCATTTGAGAGTTGTTTTTCAGCGATGCAGAAAATTTGGAATTTCTCTCAATCCCAAGAAGTGTCTCTTTGCCATGGACGAAGGCAAGCTACTGGGGCATATCATCTCCAAAGATGGTATTCGCATCGATCCAACCAGAGTGGAGGAAATTCAGCTCGTAGACCTGCCATGAAACAAAAAGGAGATCCAAGCATTTAATGGTAAGATGAACTTCTTACGTCGATTTATACCCAATATGGCTGAACATTTGAGGGAAGTGACTAATATGCTAAAGAAAGACAACACTGTTAAATGGAGCGAGGAGGCCATCAAATCATTCAACCTGGTAAGGTTTTCTTTGTCCAATGCCCCAGTTTTGATCAGTCCCGACTACACTCAAGACTTTATAATATTTTCGTTTGCATTTGAGCACACCTTGGCCGCTGTTTTAATGCAAAAGAGAGATGAGATAGAAAAGCCAATTGCCTTATTTAGTAGGACTATTAGAGACGCTGCTTTGAAATACAATATTATCAAAAAATAGGCATTGGATCTCATCAAGGCACTGAAGGATTTCAGGGTCTGCATCCTACATTCACATACTATAGCATATGTTCCTAATGCCGCAGTGAAGGATGTGTTAATGCAAACTGACCCAGAAGGTCGAAGAGGCAAGTGGATAGCAGCTATGTTGGAGTACGATCTGGAGATCAAGCCCACGAAGTTGATCAAAGGCCAAGGCTTGGCGAAATTGATGGCCCAATCAAATCTGCACGCTTTAGATATAAGCCTTGTAACCGCAATGGCAGAAGAGGAAGATGAAGGTTTACTGGTTCCAATTGAAGATATTTTTCTATAGTCCCCGTGGTATTCTGATATCATCTATGTCCTTCAGCATTTGGCACCTCCTACGGGCATGTCCAAGAGTAAAGGTAGATCTCTGAAGCTAAAATGCACAAAATACTGCATTTTAGACAACGCTCTGTATTGGAAAGATCTGGGAGGCGTTCTGCTTAATTTTTTGGTTGAAGAAGAAGCGTAGAAGGTAATGCACGAGTTTCATAAAGGCGACTGTGGCGGTCACTTGTTTTGGAAGACTATAGCCAAAAAGATATTGAGAGCAGGATATTATTGGCCCACATTATTCTCTGATTTATATAAGACAGTGATGAAATGTCACGAATGCCAAATCTTCCAAGGGAAGAAAAAATTGCTTCCACTTCCTTTGAAACTAGTTTCAGTGAATGCACCCTTTTAGCAGTGGGGGCTCGATTTTATAGGGGAGATTCATCCCGCGTCCTCAACACAACACCGATGGATATTGACAGGGATAGATTACTTTACTAAATGGATCGAGGCCGTCCCAGCCAGGCAAGCAACAGATGCGGTAATAATTCAATTCCTGAAATTGAATATTCTATCTCGTTTTGGCTGCCCCCGTAAAATCGTAATAGACAATGCAACAGCATTAAAATCCAAGAAAATGATCGACTTTTGTGACAGATACAACATCACGTTGGGCCACTCGATAACGTATTATCCACAAGGAAACAGCTTGGCTGAGTCCTCTGACAAATCACTAGTGAATATAATTAAGAAAATGCTGGAGGAAAACAAAATAAATTGGCACCGAAAACTCATCAACGCACTGTGGGCAGACAAAGTCAGCAATAAAAGATCAATAGGTATGTCACCATTTGAGCTGGTTTATGGTACTGACGCTGTCTTTCTGACATCTCTTACAATCCTAGTTATGAGATTATTGCAAGAAGTTGGCGGCGAGGACAATGAAAATAAGCGAAGGATCAATCAAATGATCCACCTTCAGCAGACAGGAGAGGAAGTGTCACAGAATGCTATTCAGTTGCAGGAGAAAATTAAAAAGATCTATGTCAGGAAGAAAAAAGCAGAGAAGTTTCAGCTGGATGATATAGTGTTGAAATGGGATTCCAGAAATGAAGAGAAAGGGAAGCATGGTAAGTTCGACAATCTGTGGAAAGGACCATACAGAATTTCAGCATACAGAGGATAGAACGCCTTCTTGCTTTCAGAAATGGATGGCCAAAATTTCCCTGGAGGAGCAGTAAATGGTAGGCTTTTGAAGCACTACCATTGTTGAAAACAAAGGATTAGAATTTATGTCATCATCAGTGTATATACCATGTTATATTAAGAGTTTGGAGTACACAGTCATTGAAGTTTGGGGCCCGAGGTGAAGGCTATAAAATTGGAATGATATGTATATGGTTTGGTTTATTTCAGTTTTTCAGTCTTAGTCATGAGTCAGTGTCAGTATGCATTGTGTCAGTTTTTGGTATTTTTGACTCCATGCCCAATGAATAAGGCTACTTGGTCTACGGTGTTCTTGGCACCTCCAAGGAGCTACCATCCCCGTTGGAGCCAATGTTAGTGTCAGTCTAGTCATACTACCATCAGTGATAAAAAATGCTCTTTTGCATTTGCATATTAGGTGTCTCATACCGAATAAAATTTCACCATTCCGCTAGGTCATGGATTCATCGATGGTAGTGATTTTTATTAGTTTTCCCTCATGAGGTACTTGCTGATTCTCCTCCCTATGGTCTTCAGTCATTAGTCACTTCATTCTCAAAATCATATTAGTAGGTCATAGGATGGGTCTCATTAGTATCTAAGGTCTCATCACGGTCAAATTAATGAGTCAAATGTCAATAAATATCAGCAAGGTCATGAGGAAGTCAATAAACTCAAAGTCACTGCACCTGGAAGATCAGAGATATCATCCATTCAGTTTGGTGTAATTTTGACCTCAAAACCATGTTTTGAGGTGAAAACATAATACTTTGCCTTTCAGTCACAATTCAGAAGTTGTTATCTCCACAAAGTGATGTCCCTGACTTTCAAAGAAGTTTTCCACAACATGTTCAGTGCCAGATCATCTTCAAGGCCAATCCATCAGAAAGAGCCTGGAAAGAGCTTTCGAACGATAGAGTGCACTCTCAAAACTGACTTCTGGATTGAAATTTATGCTTAAGTGAAGTAAAAGTCCCTACATCCTCATATATCCCCTATTTCCCATCCTTCCCTTTTAAATTTTGTATTATTAAAGTTTAATATTCCTTTATAAAATCCCTTTTTTCCCTTTCCCAATGGCAAAAATCACATTAATACATATATTCGATCCCAAAACCACTTCCCCACCTTTACCCTTGAAATTTTATTATAAAATCAAAGTTTCCATTATATATAAATTCCCCACCCTCATAACCACTTCCCCTCCATTCCCGTTGAAAAAAAATTATGGTAAACATTTTAAAGATCCGCATATATATATATATATATATATATATATATATATATATATATATATATATATATATATATATTCCCGCCCCATAGCAATCGCAAATATTTGTAATGCACCCCCTCGACCATGTCATAACTTCCATGCTACCCATCGTATATCCACCGAGTAACCTGGAGCATATCTGACCTCCGTTTGTTTGTCTGCCTGATCCAAGTGGCTCAACCACCGAGCCAATGCACCGATTACTCCCATAATGCCCCTTCCGATCGATCAATCACAATATTCTCCGATCGCAGCACCCTCCTATTGAAACCCCCGATTGATATCGCAACCATCGATCTTTCCCACCGATCAGACGGCCTACAATCAATCGCAAGTCCGTTCCACGATCCTCCGATCGCGACACCCCCGATCATCCCTCAGCTGTTGATCTCCCAGTCCGATCGGACGGCTCACCTCCAATCGCACCATCGCAATCGGCGCTTCCATAAGTCCCCCTCTGATTGACACCCTCCGATTGACATACTCCCAATTACACATATGCCGTTGATCTTCCTCCTCCGATCGGATGGCCCACGTCTAATCGCTCAATCGCAAGTTCCCCCCCCCCCCCCCGATTTAAACCCACCGATTGAAAACTTCGATCGATCTCTCCACCGTTGATTCCTCCCCGCCGATCCAACAGCTCAAATTCAATCGGGCTAATCGCATAGGTGTTTCACATATGTGATATGTCACTCCATACCACTCTGATTCCGATTGCAATTCCACCATTATTTCATGTATATATCTCTCCGCTCTCCTCCGATCCCGATTGCGATTTCATTTCTCCTCTGTATATCCCTCTTCCGCCTGATTTGCAACTGTGATTTCCATATGGGTCCCGCCTCCATTTCCCTTCCCTTTTCCCATTTAAACACATTTTCCCTTCACGAAAAAGCATAAATTCATTTTATCAGCATTCTATTAAAGACCAGAGAATGAAGAACTAAAGGAAATCGAAACGTCAGGAGGCGAGAAATAAAATTGTAACAGTCGCATCTTCAGCAATGATTCTAAAGGATCCATGCTATAGGTTTTTCCTCCGCATTGGATATCCAAAAATTTCAGGAGGAATAATGTAACGCAGCTCTTCCTTTACGAAAATATTATGAGCTCTTGGTCTTCCATATTCAGTTATGATTCCTCCTCTTCCCATCAATCTATATTCCCACAAATTATGTCTATTTATTGTAAATTCCAATCATTTGTAAAAGGGCTGAAAGTCTGAGGTCTGAATACTCAGAAGTAGGGGAATAGTGTGACAACGAGCTCTGCGCTCCGTTGTACAGTTTGGCAGGGAATTAATAAAGTGATGAAGGTCTGATTTGTGGGATTCATGTGGTATGAGTTTTAGGATATGTCTCTTCTTTGCGTTTCTATGTACATTGTTATGTTGCAACATTCATTCATAAACATTTCCAGTTGAATGTTTTCAAGTCAGAAAGGTAGAATCCATTTTATATGCTTTTCCTTGGGGAAACATTCATACTCTGTGTATTTTCTTCTGTTTGAAAATGATCCATTTATTATGCCCTTTTCAGCCTCTCAACAGTCCTTCCACTCCATCTTATCTCAAACTATATTTCTAAGTCTCCTGCCTATCTTGCCCCATGAAATACCCTGTATCCTGATTTAATTCCTCAGCCCATGCTGTCCTTTTTGTCCCATACATCCCTGAAAATTCGGTCATTTATTACAATTCCTCTTCCTATTTATATACCTAGCCTAAAATCAGTTTCATTATTGTTTCATTGAATATCTATTCTACAGAGAGAGCCCTCTCCTGTCCTTGTAGGGCTAGCTACAAGGCTGAGCATGGTTTAGTTGTTACCTGATTTTCCTTTTTCAGCGTGGGGTCCAATTCAGGTGCTAACATGTTCAACATCAAGGCTAAGGTTGTAAGGTTTTCTTTTATTCAAAGTTAATACAAATGAATTAATTTTTTTCAATAAGCTGTTAATTAATTGTTTATTTCATGGATTCCTTGATCACTATGATAGGCATGATTTATAATATTTAATATATAGGTGCTATTTAATGTTTGCTTGTTTGTGACTATAGGTCTATAAAGATAACTCCTTCAAGTGACCGAAGGACAACTACTTCGAACAAGCATTGGATCTATGGTAAGACCTTAACACCTTTATAGTACTCTTTTATAAATCGCATATGTCTAGAGAAAGATAGGTTTGTTTGGTTGTTTGTTGCTAGTTTACCTTTTGGTACTAGGGAGATCGATCTTATCCACAAGATTGATTTATCCGGTCAACAAATTGGCGACTCCACTGGGGAAGTTTCTTCTTTTTTTGGTTTTCCTTTGTTTTGACTTGAGAAAATGATTTTTCTGGTTTTTATTGATGGATACTTGCCTGGGTAGCTTAGGTTTAATTTTCTTTGAAAATTTTTGAAGTCTTTTTTGTTTTTCTTGAACTTTTCTAGGGACCACACTTTGTTTTCCTACACAGTGCAGGCAGTTTCGCAATTTCCTTGAGTAACCAGTGCGGGACCGCACCTGTTACTTCTGGGGCCTGTGGACCCTGTTAAAAGTTTTGAAAAACTTCAAATTTCTTCTTCCAGTTTATGTTTAATTTGATTTAGGACTCTTAGTCTCTTCCCAGATCTGTATTTTCCTATCAAAAACCTCTTGTGCCTGAGTTCCAATAGTATTTATGCTTTTGGTGATTTTCTAGAAGTTTTGCATACTTGGATTGGTTTTCACTTGGTCTCTGTAGTGACTCAAAGATTAGAAGCTCAAAATACCTCAGATCACACTGGTGTCTTTTTGTCTTCTTGATGAGTCTGAGTTGGTTGCGAAATCCATATTTTTTTAGAAATAGATCTAGTTTTCTCTTTGCAAATCTTTGAACAAACTTTGTTATAAGTTCTGAATGTCATTTTTACAAAAGGAAACATATCTGGATGTTTTTTGATTTGTTTGTTATTTTGTGAAAGTTAATCCTTAGTTTAATGAACAACTAAGCAAAACATTCTAAAAAAAAATTAAAGCTTTTATTCAATTAGATTTTCAAAGTTTGTAGATCTCAAAATTAGTTTTTTGTAGTTTTGAGTGCTTTTTAGAACTTGTAGATCTCTTTTGAAAGAAAAATTGTTTTTGTAGTTTTAAGTTTTGAAAGTGAAAGGGATTTATCATGAGAATTGATTATTTGTCTCGTTTTGAGTTCTTATTGAAAAAATAAAAAGATTTTCTTTCCATTTATTCTTCATGTTCAAAGAAAGAATTGTCTCTTAAAAGAATTTGCATTCTCAAACTCTTTCTTTAGCTAGAATTTCATTGAAAGAAAAACGAATTGTTTATCGTTTTAGGTGCATTTTTTAGTGTGTTTGGAAGTCGAGTCTTCACACCATAAAAGTTTCATTTCCATACCTATTGACTTAAGGAACAACCCATAAAAACAACGTTTAATTAAAATTTATCTAGTAATCTTTTCTATATCTAGGGCTCTTATCACCAATATAGTTTAGGCTAGTATCTTGGAGTAGGGAGTAATTAACTCTCCAATATAGTAAAAACAAAGAAGTAGATAAATCTTGAGGTAAGAAATAAATCCAATTGTAATTGGTACAATCTGGGAAGCTTCTCTTAAAGGAGTTATTCACGAGATCATGTCCGAACCTTTGAGACAATCAATTCTGTTTCATTGGGAAAGATAGAAGATCTGCATGCATTAAAAACGATAAACCTCAGATTAACCATTTTCGAGGAGCCTGGGGTCACTTGTTGGTAGACCTTAGATTGACCATGTCGAGGAGCCTTCAAGGGGATTGAGCTTTTTTACTCTGCCCTTGCATGTGGAATCGGATCGTAGACTATTCCCCCAGTTGTATTTGTTACTATTGGTAACCTTAGTGTCCATAGGATTAAGATTATTTCCTAAGGTGACACTGAAGGAAATATCTCACTGTACTTGGAGAAAACATTGACTAGACTCACTTGGACTCTCTGGGGGGTTCTCTTCACTCGAGATGGTTTTGTGAAGAAACACGTGCCAGTTTGTTTCATTAAGTAGGTTGTCGGGATAACTGTTCCAACCACCCTTTCTGTACTAAACTTCTACTAAGTTGGATTTCATCACCAACTAGTGCTTTAGTACCGGAAGTTACTATTTGTGCACGGTTTTAACTCTTAGATTTTTTAGGCGTGTGATTCAACTGTTTGTTTCTTTAGAGACTTTAGTTGTTTTTATTGAAACTTTCTTTATTTGCGTGTGATTGATTAATATTTAATCATGGCAGAATTACCGAGATAGTCCTAGAGACTTCAGGTGAAGCCCCCTGAGTATACACCAAGTCAACTTGAAGGGCTGCATGCTCTAGTATCATCTAGTAGCGGTAGAATTAGATCAACAGAAGTCGGAATTTCATCTATAGTTGTTCATCCTGATCATCAAATACCCACAATAGAACATATTCAAGAACCGATTTCAGTTTTTGAAGTTACTAGTAGTATTTCTCCTTCCAGTGAACTAGCTGAAGAACCTGAAATCTATGAACTTGATACTGAACCTTCTATTTTGGAAACATCCTCCGGATTTATTACTCCAACTTCTAGTGATCCTGGTTCACCTAGGGTAAGCAATATTGTTACTGAATATCTTCCATCTGGCCTCATTTCTATTGAAGAACTTGCCAGTCTAGATGAAGAGGTATCTCTTCCCGAATCCCCATAGTCTTTGAATCTTAGGGAGCCTGAATCTATTTTCTACAGCCCTATTAGGAGTGATGCTTGGTATTTATCTTTGAATTTTTTTTTAGAAAACCCGGGTCTTGCTTTTTGACCACCTCGAATTCCTTTTCATCCTACGCCCAGAGGTTACTATCCTTCATCAATCATGTCAGAAGAGTAATCTATGTTTTAACAAACACCAGAAACATTTTTATAGAGTGGTCCTTCTGTTCCTTCGGGGTACCAGGCTCTCTCTGGTACTTTCTCAGGAGAAAATCCTCGACCAACTGAACAAGTATTATCAACTGGTCGTAATGGAATTAAAATAGAAACGTCGAACTTAGAGAAAATATTTATGATGTCTGGTAATATTCCAAATCCTCAAGCTTAGGGCGGTCAGTTACCGCTTGGGGGGCAACCTCAAGGTGGTCAGTTACCTCCTGGGGGGAAACCTTAGGGTGGTCAGTTACCACTTGGGGGGAAACCTCAAGGCAGTCAGCTACCACCTGGGGGGCAACCTCAAGGAAATCAATTATTGCCTGGGGGGGAATTTCAGGGTAATTTTTTCCCAGGACAAACTGTAGGACAATATTATTTTGGAGAACAACCTCAAGGACAGTACATACCTCAAGGTTATCAACCTTCAGGATAGTACATACCCCAAGGTCAACCCCAGACTCAGTATATTCCTCAAGGTCCTTATCAACCCCAGATTCAGTATGCGCCTCAAGGTTATCAACCTCAAGGTCAGTACCTAACTCAAGGTTTTCAACTGCCTTTTGGTCAATCATTTATACAAGGAGTTGGAAATTTACCGCTTAATTATCAACCCTACATTCAACCAGGCTATGGTCCTTCATATCTACAACCTTCTACGGGACAATACCCTGGAATGAACGTGGTGTGGGATCCATCCCAAATTCAATAGACTATGCAACCTAATGTGTAGTTATCTAGTCAACCTGGATAGCCTTTGGTTTCTGGTCCAACCCAACAACCTATCCAGCCTATTGTTCAAGTCCCTGCACCTGGTTCTGTTCAGCAGTCTAGGCCTAGTACACCTCAGACTCTGCCTCAAACTGCTGCAACTACTGCAACATCTGTTCAACCTATAACACCTGTTTTTGGAGTATCTTTAGCTCCAGTTTCTTCTATCCCTACATCCGTGTAAATCCCTCAAGTCTCTGTACCCCAGTCAGGACCTATAGTTTAGACTTCGGTCCAGATACTTAGAGGAAAAGCTGGTACAAGTACGTTGTCACGAGGCAACCAAAATTCACATATCAATCATAATAGGGACAATATCAATTCGGTCCCATTTCACAAAACCCAATTTATCAGTACCAACTGTATCCTGGCTATACTTATCAACAACCTCAGCAACCACAGTTTGGTCCGGATAATCCTGGTTTCTCGGGAGGGTATACCATTCCTAATGCAAATCTGATTCCCAGTTATCCTAGGTATCCTCCTCCCAGAACTGCTCTTGTTACTCAAGGTTTTCGCGACCCTAACTGTCAATTACCATTTATTGCAACTTTCGATTTACCTGATTTGTCGCACCTTACGAATGATCTGATTTACTATCATCCGTGTTGGCTGCCAATGCCACATAAGTTGCCTAGTGATATACCGAAATTTGAGGGTAAGTCAAGAGAGGATCCGTCAAATCACGTTATGACTTATCACATTTGGTGTGCATCTAATTCGATAATTGATGATTCAATTTGCTTACATCTTTTTCAACGAACTCTTATTGGACTTGCTGCCAAATGGTACATTGAGTTACCACGAGGCTCTTTTAATAATTCAATCAGTTAGCAACTGCTTTCTTAACTCATTTTTAGTTGCCTGTTAGATATGACAATGGCACGAAACTATTTACTTCGCTAAAACAATCCACGTCCACGTATATTTCTGATCATATTCATGAATGGCGACGTAGAGGGAATTTGGTGAAAGTTTTCATTCCGGATCAAATTTTGGCGGAATGGTTCATTAAATCATTATTACTCAAAATCACTAAAGATGTAGCTAAGGGAGGAGTTGTTACTGAAGAGAAAGTCACTGCTCAAGCTCAGTACCTTGACCTCGTTTACACACAGTCAGGTACTTTACATGAAAAAATCCCCGATCTTCCAAAACACGATCAAATAACTACAAATCCTTCAGGTTCTCATGCCACTGATGGTATGATTGGTTCATTTTGTACTAAAAGCAAGAAGAAATCTTCAAAGAATTCTTCTCCTATAATAAATTTACCTGATTCCCCGAAAGGAGAGTCTTCCGCTGAAATTTCTACCGACATTCATCTCGTAGAGACATCTATGGCCAGATCTAAATCTGGTGGTAAAAATAAGGGGAAGAATAAAAAAAAACAAAATTCAAAATATAAAACAGATAAAAATGAATCTAATGACGAAAAACGCAAGCCTCTCTATCCTTGTTTCATTTGCGATGAGGATCATTTTACCAAAGAATGCCCACATCGAGCAGAGGTTTCGAAATTCGTTAAAGTTTCTCAATAGCCTGTTGTCTTGAAGGATCCTTTTCCTACTCAAGATAGTAAGATGATTGGTTCTACCTAGAATGCCTCAGAAGAACCCGTTATGATGATGTCTCATGTCACGATTGTGATGCGATCGCAAGATTATGGTAGTAAAATTCCTGTTGGTGGTAAAGAAGCAGAATCTTCTAATTCAAACACATCAACTACACCTCCTCCTATTTCTAATCTCCTACAAATTGAGAAACCCAACTCAGACTTAGTAATCAAACCACCTGCTAAAGGTGTACTTCGTAAATCAACTTTCAATCCACATCCGAGAGCTACTCAGAATTACAACATTGTTGAGGATTTAGCTACTTCCCCTTCAGCAATGTTGGCTTTGGAAGTGCTACAATCGTGCCCAGCACAACGTAAATTAATTTTTTCTACCATAGGAGCTGTCAATATTTGGGATTCGAACCTGTGGAAGCCTGAAAATTCGGTCTACAACAAGGGGGATACCCACCCGGTCCGGACCTTGGTTGGCATCTCCTTTTCCGTTTGGTATAGTGGGTCCGACTGGGGATAATGGGACCAGTTTCCCAATATGTGTGTGTGTGTTGAGAATTGATATTTCCTTTCTAAAAGTTCCTAAGTGAAATGATTTTATTCTAATTCTAATCTATAACATGCAATTGTATTCTAATAAATAGAAATATCTAATTCTAGACTAACCCGAGATGTAATCTTTCCGTTATACGATCTAAAATGATTTCAAATAACAATTGGTAATAAAGATCATTCAACTATTATAAGAAAAGAATTCAATAAAGATAAACCACTTCATATAAAAAGTTAGACGAAACAGTTGTGAAAAATATATCACATAATAAGCTACTCATATATTAAGCATAAATAAATAGCTATCATTGTACAAAAGTGCCAAATGATAACTCAAGCATTCAAGCATTAATACATAAACAACTGAACATAAATATCACTTTAACACAGAAGCCAAAATAGTTAAGAGATAAAAGTACCATTTATAACTAGTTCTACTCATGAGCTTCAAGCAATAATGACTTATCTCTTCTTAATCCAACATCCACTAAGAGTACAAAAGTGCAACATCAGTAGCAGATATTAAACACAGATATCAATAAATCCTGTTCCAGTCATTCATCAAAACCTCCTTAGAGGGTGCAAAAGTGCATGTTCTGAGGACAAGTTTTTGACAAATTTCAGGACCCTTCTCTAAATGCATGAGAAGGGTTTAAATACTACTAACTAAATCTAAAAATAATTTATTACAAAAATGTAGGATACGGTTTAAATGAACATCCTCTTTTTAGGCAAAAACAAAGCAAAATTAATACTAAATCTAAAATTAAAACTTAACAACTAACTACTTGTGAATCTGTTCTTTGAAATTGCAAGCGTTCAGCATTTGTTTGAGAAGAGTAGGCTAGCCGACTTCAGACTTCAACTGTCCTGTGAAAATGGAATCGGCAAGAGCTGACACCATCTTCTCGGAAGAATTGATGATACACTTGAGAGTCATGCACTGGCTGTGTGGCTTTACCAGACACGCCTAGTAGGAATCCCAATTTAACTTTGTTAATCTTTTAATCGATTCTGCCTTTTCTTGAGCCTTCTGTTTCCAGTCTATCTGCAATTGTTGTGTCTTTGGTAGATACCCTGGAGTAGTTTCTGAGATCAAATTTTCCTTGTGCAAATTTTAATTTATGCAATCAATAATATTGCTTGCTGTTGTGGCCGCTTCTTCTGCTGCTTGCTCTATTTTCCTGATTTGTGCATCCCAATTATTAAAGAGTATTTCTTTGTGATTGTCATTGATCATTGGTACACCTGCTCTTTTCCCCTCCTCTGTTTCTTTTCAAGCCAAATATTTTGTAACTCTTTTATCAATTAAATCATAATCATGTTGTAAGCCTACGACTTGATTATTGATTTTATCACTTTATTCACAATAAGAGTTCCACTGTGATATTCTTTGGCATAATATTTCCTGTTGCTGCAGTAGTTGATCATTTAAGGAAATAGACTCTGTGATAAATTCTGTAAGCTTGTGATCATCCTTGTGCATCTCTTGTATAACCTGTAGGTGTTTCTCTTTTTTAGCCAAACTGTTCTGATACCCTATATGCATTTGTTAGAAATCCTACTGTAATTTTTCAAGATGTCTCTATGATTCATTGTTGGCATTGGCTTGTTGCAGCTGTTGTTGCAAAACCTGTACTTAATCTTCTTTCTCATTCAGTAATTTCCGTACCTCAGATGCTTTATCAATGGCTGCAGAGGCATATGCTCCTATGATCTGAGATAATTTAGTGATATTTTCAGTTGGATCAGTGGTAGGATCTTGCCATAGGATGTCTAATTGTTCTGCATCATTAGAGAGCACATTTTCCAATTTTATTTTCTTTCTTTGTCTTCTTACCACTGCCTTGTGTTGTAGACTATAAAATACATCAAGAGGAGGATTTTCCTCTATTTTGAGCATAAGTTCAGAGGATGGGGTAGTGGGAATATGTTCCATTTCTGAGACATTGCTAGTTATTCCTGTGATTATATCTTTTGTTGTATGTACATTACTCATAGGTGTCTGTGTGTTCTATGCTTCAATATTTATTAAATCATTGAATGTCTCCCATTCCTTATCTAACTCAGTTCTGACTGATGGTTGCTGTACAATGAGGGGAGGAAGATTTAGCTGAGGAGAGGTCAAAATCTGTTGTTGTGGAAGCTCCTTTGACTGGGAAGTATCCCTTAATAACCCTTCACTTCTATCATGATCATTGCTAGATCTCTTAGAATGTTCAGAGGTTTCTCTCCTGGACTTAGATTTATATTTGTCTGTACTTGAACTTCCACTGAGACTAATACTGGGAGTTGGTTCCCTTACGGGTTCCAAGCATAATTTATCCAAAGGGATAGTAGTTAACCTCCTTTCCCTATATATCTTGAACTCTTTAAATTCTGTTGGAGGAAACCATATTTGGGCTGAATGTAGAACCTATTTAAGTGTTCCTTTCTCTTGGAACATGTCATCAAAAAGATCATCTTCTTTAGAAAACACTCTTATCTTGATTGTAGTAGTGAAATTTTTAACAATATCATAGGGGTCAAACGGTCTTCTTGGAAACTTGAACAAACGTAAACATGTAATGTTGTTTACTTCTTTGAATGCATGACCAACATCAAATAGTGAAAATGCCCACAGGCCAAAAGAAATTGTGGCCAGATAGCCTTCTTTTTATCCTTCAAATCTTTAGTCAAACCTCCTTCTCCGCAGGTTTGATAAGCAATTTCTCGTGCCATGATTTTATCAGGAACATACAAAGGTAAGACATGAGGGGAAGAAAAACTTCCAAATACCCTAACATATGTAAAAAATTCTTCTCCAAACCATCTCACAACAGGAAGTATGTCTACCTCTGCTTCAGGAGAAAACCTTGGAGCATCTTTATCATATAACATTTTGTATAGGGGTAACATGATTCCATGGCAAATCTTGTAAAAATAGGGAATGAACTCGGAATCCCACAATTATTTGTGATAAATATGAATGGGTAAGGGGTATTGAGTAGTCCATTTCCAACCTATTAAAGGAAACTTGGAAACATAACAGATTGAATCCATCACATAAGCAGATAAGTAAAAAGGGGGATAAATTCTCTGAGAAATAGTTATTTTAGACCTGTAATTCAAAATAGTCGTGGCTAAGTTGTTAGATAATATCTTAGCCCAATATACAATAGTAGAATTAACAGCAGCATTCAATAATGGTAGCCATTCAGATGAAAAATAATTAATGTCTGGCTTTCCAAAAAGCCTACAGAGCATAGCAACAGGAAAGCAATACGGAGAAGTGAGAGAACCAGTAATATACATACCATGTTTATCCCTTTTTAATGGTTCGTCTCTCCTCGACCATTCCTTGGTACATTCTGCCAGGTTTTCATTTTCTTTGGCAAACTTCTCCATGAAATGTTTGTTATAAGTTACCTGTGGCTCTGGCAAATGATACATGAGTCTCAAATCTTGTGGAGTAAATGAGCCGATGAGTTCTTGACCTTGAGTCTTAAATTGTCTGTTTGTAATATCAGTGTTGTCGAGTACCCATTTAATCATGTCCATGTATGGAAGAATTTTGTGTCTCGCTGCTATTTGATGCAAGAATGAACAAGCTAGCTCTGTAATGGACGCATTAGAAGACCCATGTGAGCCAGTAGTAGCTGTAACCTCCATTACTATGGGGTTCTATTCCTCAAGTAGATTATACATGCCCTCCCAAGTAGTAATACCAGCGTCTTTGTTACAGGAAGTGTCTGTATATAAGGGCATCATTTATTTATCTTCAGAACTCAGAGCCTTGTCTCTCTTTCCCATAATACCCTGAATGCTTCTTTGTATAGTTCTATGTTCTTTTCTCCTGCAGTTTACGAATTAAGTGAGAATAATGATAGGAAAAAGGTGACGGGAAAGTTTTAAATGCTGAAGACATATAAAATATACCACCTTACATGAAATAGCTCTTTCGATCAAAATGAAACTATATTTCATTAATGAGTGACAACCAATTCATTGATTAACATTAAAGCACATAACGAAGTCTCGATTTATGGAAAAAACTTTTCGTACAATGAGCCTTAAAGATCTGTGATAAGGCGATCTGCGATTTTCTTCGCAATATCACAAAATCGCAATATCGCAGATCACAATCTCGTAAAATTGCAATATCACAATACTGCAACATCGCAATATCGCAAAATAGCTAGATCGCAAAAAATGACAAATATTCGTTAATGTGTTTTTCTGCGAAATGCGAATTACGATATATGCCATCACATATCGGCAGTTTTGAGATTTTCAGCATAACATATGACATTTGAAGCATGTGATGCGATGAATGTTCTTTTAATGCGTAGTTTCATATCGCGATCTCGCAATCTTAGAATTCCGCTTGTAAGGAGGTATTTATTTCTTTCATGCGATGCGATATTTCTTAAAGAATGATTTTATTCTATCCTATCATAAAACTTAATCTTTTTTTAGAGATTTTTCAAGGGATATTCTCCTAAGTCTATGATAGTAATTTTTATTGAAAAAGGAAATACAAGCACTAATCGATATTTTAAATTTTTGACTAAGGGTCCCCACTTATTTAGTATTAGTGATAATATTAAATAAGAAGGGGGGTTGTTGCTAGCCACAACAAAACCTAATAATTTTCGATTTAGAGAATATTACACATTGCCTACCTCATCAAATGGCTTTCCAGATTCCAATATTAGTAAAAAACAGACCGATCTTTCGGACTGTGATTGATGAAGGGGCTTCTACGTGTATTATGTTGATCCAGTGATGGAAATCAATTGGTTCTCCTAGGCTCAATCAGTCTCCGACAATTATAAAGGCTTTTGATGGTCGAGGGTTCCATCCTTTCGGTATTTTGCAGGATTTACCTATAGGGGTCGAAGGCAAAACTGTAAATCTAGATGTGGAGGTGGTTGATGCCCCTCTAGATTACAACCTTCTCATGGGTCGTAGTTGGTCTTATGCTATGACTGCTGTTGTTTCATTGGTCTTTTGGCTTATCAAGTTTCCACATCAAGGAAATATCGTTACAATAGACTAGCTCACTTATTTCTCATCCGATCCAGTCTCTACAGAAACTATCCAGCACATCGGTAAAATGACTATCCCTTACAAGGATGTTGGCATAGGTTTGATTAAAGATTCTAGTTTACTAGGAAAATGTTCCTTTCTTGCTCCTAACGTATCGCCTCCTATCGCAAATATTCATATGATTTCATCGAATACTGTTACTTTTGATAATCCTTGGATCATACCTTCCGATTCCGAGTTGGATTCATTTGATGGCGCGATGCCTTTGAGTCCCTTTGAAATTGCATATAAGGCTGTACAGTCGCTTTTTGATCCTTCAACTGAAACTGATCCAATGAATGTGATCCATGAAGAATCACTTTCTATATCTAGCTCAACCACAAAAACATTTCCCGATCTTGTTCATACTGATGAGCAGATTCATGAACTTTTGTTTGTTGATGATTTACCATGGGAAGAACTACATCACTGATCTTCATTTTTACCTGAGCTGGATCATTTTGAAAATGTTTTCTCTTCTATTTTTACTGTTGAATATGTCAAAGAACCACATAATCCATTGCAAAATCATAATTCTGAGTTAAATTTGGAAAATATCTCTCGAACGATTCCTATTGACATTTTAGTTAAGCCAGGAATAATTGAAAACATTCATATAAGTGCTTTCTGTACAGACGATGAACTCCAATCTTATAAAGCCCTATTTCAATAATTTCATGATGTGTTTTCCTAGTCATATGAAGAAATGCCAGGAATCGATCTGTCAATTGTTGTACATGAAATTAAGACTTACCCGGATGCAAAACCTGTCTGACAACGCTTACATTAGATACATCCGAGAAAAGCTGCTGCTATCAAAGGCGAAGTTGAGAAATTACTCTGTGCAGGTTTCATTTATCCAATTCTTTTAACCGATTGGGTATCGAATATTGTTCCTATTAACAAAAAACAAGGAACGATAAGAGTATGTATCTACTATAGAGATATTAATCGAGCTTGTCCTAAAGACAATTATCCAACCCCCTATATCGATCAAATCATTGATGATTATGTCAGAAGTGAAATGTTCCCCTTTATGGATGGTTTTTCCAATTACAATCAAATAAACATACTCCCTGCTGATCAACCTAAAACAACATTCATTTGTCCATGGGGGACATTTGCTTATTGTAAACTACCTTTTGGCTTGAAGAATGTTGGGGAAACTTTTCAAAGGGCTATGTCTTACGAATTTCATGACATTAAGCACATTGTGTAGCCTTATCTCGATGATTTACCTGCTCTTTCATCACGTAGGGCCGATCATCTCACTCATTTACAAGCTATATTTATGAGATGTAGGCATTATCGAATTCAGCTAAATCCACAAAAATGTGTTGTCTGTGTAGAATCGGGTCACTTACTAGGATTTGTTGTTTTAAAAGCAGGCATTCATGTTGATTCGTCGAAGGTCGAAGCTATTGTCAATCTACCTCCTCCTTCGACTCTGCACCAACTCCAAAGTTTACAGGGGAAAGAAAACTTTTTACATCGTTTCATTCCTAACTACACTGAGTTAACAAAGGGTTTTACCAAGTTGTTAAAATAGAACATTCCATTCTTTTGGGATGAGATCACTGATTGAACTTTTGATGCACTAAAACATGCGTTGACCCATGCACCGTTATTGCATCCTCCCAATTACAACTGGGAATATTTTTTGTACCTCGCCACTTCTCATTCCACCATTGGGATGGTTTTAGTTTAGGAAGATGAACTCAACACTGAACATGTTGTTTACTATCTTAGTCAAAATCAGTCATCTGACTGAGATCAAATACAAACATGTGGAGAAATTTGCCTTGGCATCTATTCAAGCTGTCCAAAGATTTCGTCACTACATCTTATTACGCAAAACCACAATAATTTCTGACTGTAACCCTATGATGTACAACTTGAATAAACAATTGTTAGGGGGTAAGTATTCCAAATGGATAGTTATCCTGCAGGAATTTGACTTGGAATTTGAAAAATCCAAGGCAAAGAAATCTTTGGTTTTTACCGAACTTATGTGTGATTTCCCGTCTACTGATACTGAAACTGTGGCGGAACAACCCATTGTGGACAAATCATTATTTATTATAAGTACTCTTGATCCTTGGTATGGGGATATTATTGTTTATCTCCAAACCTAATATTTTCAGCTTGAAATCTCATGATCTCAGCGATGGAAAATACGTTTCCAATCCCAACAATACAATATTATTGGTGATACACTCTATCATCGTGGAGCGGATTCTACTTTCCGACGTTGTCATACTCATGAAGAAGCTGAGAAGGTTCTAAATGATTTCCATTCTGGAGCATGTGGAGGTCATATGTCTGGGTATGCCACAGCCCAAAAGATATTGCGCGCTGGTTATTTCTGGCTATCCTTATTCAAAGATTGTATCTATGCAGTCCGAAAATGCCACAATTGTTAGGTCTTTGATCGTAAAATGCGTGCACTACCCGCTCCTCTTCACCCTATAATTTCTATCAGCCCTTTTGCAAAGTGGGGTATTGAATTTATTACATGTAACCCTCACTCGGCCGGGGGGCATGCGTATATTATCCTAGCAGTAGATTATTTTACTAAGTGGGCCGAGGCGATGCCTACATTTTCGGTAGACAACAAGACTGCTGCACCTTTCATGTTCAATCATATAATTTCTAGATTCAGTGTTCCTCAAGCCATTATTATAGATCATGGACGTCATTTTCGAAATATCATGATGACTGAACTGACATATCAACTTGGCTTGTGCCATGATAGTTCTACTCCATATTACCCACAGGCTAATGTTCTGGTTGAAGCTATCAATAAATTTTTAGTCACTATGATCAAACGAATCATTGGTATTCATAAGTTGAATTGGAATTCCATGTTATTTTCAACACTTTGGGCATATCTGACCTCAGTAAAAATATCTACTGGTTTCACTCCCTTTCAACTGGTTTACAGTTTGGAAGCTATGTTGCCTATTGAATGCAAAATTCCGTCATTACAATTAGCCATAGAATTACTCCCAGCTAAGTCTAAAGAGGAGAAGTGTTTTTTGTACTTCGCTCAACTAGATGAGAATCGACGAAATGCTGCATTAGCAAATGAGGCTCATGTCAAACAAATAAAAGCTCAGTACAATAGAAATGTTACACCTCGTAATTTTTTAGAAGGAGACCTAGTTTTAGCGTATGATCAAGCCAATGATAAGCAAGGAGTTGGAAAATTTGTGCCTATGTGGCATGGTCCTTTCATTGTTAAGAGAAAGTTGGAAAAAGGGGCCTATGAGTTGATAGATTTTGACGAAGTCTCTTTATATAAACCCAGAAATGGGATTTATTTGAAGAGATGTTATGTTTAAATTTGGTGTGGAGATTTTTGTTAGATTAGTTTCTTTACTGCTGGTGTGTCTTAGATTAGAAAAGCATGCCTAGTTTAGAGTGTGTTCTTATCGCTATTCCTGCTTATCTAAGTTTTACTCTTGATATTTCAGATGTTGACGTCTCTTCAAATCTACATTGGTTTTGCTGATGGTGCTTGTCGTAGTACACAGAACATTTCTTCCGCAGCTTGGGTTATCTATTCATCCTTTGACGAGTTAGTGTCCATGCATGGGGTAAGCCTCGGTCAAACAACAAATAAAATTGCAGAGTATAGTGCAGTGATTGAGTTATTATTTAAATCCATATCGTTTGGAATTCGGAGTTTGATTGTTAGGTTGGATTCTGAACTTGTTGTATTACAACTTAACAGGATTTATGCCATTAGAAATCTAGTGTTATTACGATTATTTTTAAGAGTTCGTCTCTTGGAACGTGAATTTGATTTCATTGAATATCAGCATATTCCAAGACGTTTAAATACTTTAGCAGATACAATTGCGTCTAGTATGATAAATATACATTTTGACTAATCAAAATAGTAAATTACACAACATTCAATAACATGTTACATAGATAGCCGGTAATAATGATATATCATATCATAAAATTTTGTTTTAAATATACATCGTCTTCGATCATAGGTTGAAAAACACCTTATGATCGACAAAAGTGATAATACAAAATGTCAAAAATGTTATGAGTCTATAAATCGAGCATCCTATCCCTAGTAATGATCATGATAAGAGACCACTGCTTAGGCCACCCTACACAGGAACCTCCTAAAAGGTCCTGGGACACCAATCACATATCTTTGTAATCTAATCGAAATATCATATATATCGATCTCTGGAATGTCTAGAGTCAAGCGCTCTAGGTGATGCTCCAAATCATACAAGATCTCTGTTGATTGGCCCTGTGGGGCTGGTGGTGCTGCAGCTGGATGCCTCCTCTCATAAGGCTAGAGATTGGCTGGTTGTCGTGGGCCCACATATGCATTTAAACTTTTGATTATTAGTTTTGGGATGATTAAAATACAAAAAAATAGAACTTAGAAATTGTTGAAAATGATTTTTACTTGAATCATCCCACTGTTCTCATGTTGGGAGAGCCATCTCTCGGTCACCGTAGAAGTCCATCCCGGCGTATGGAAAGTCCTCTATAACAAAAAGTTGGCATTCCAGCCAACGAAAATATGTAGAAGGAAATCGAACAACCTCAATGCCCTCAGCGTGACGGGCCATCAAAACAACCCAACGAACCATCCTAGGTTCTCGAGGTTGACCAACATCGACAGGAATGTGCTGCGGAGCTAACATGGGGATTGTCTCTAGAGAAAAGGTGACTACAATGGATCCATATCCAAATATTTTTATCTTTTCATTCTTTTCTCTGGTTAGTTGGCCTTTGAAATTGGCCAACACAGCTTCGCACCAGTTGAGAATGGTGCCTCGAAAATAGTCTACTGCAATGCACATTTGGGAACTAGTAGCCACATGAAACGCTGCACTCCCACACAATCTGGTAACAGTAAATGCGATAAATTTAAGCTCAGGATGGATGATAGTTTTTATGTCAATCCGTTTGTCCTTGGGGTTTGCCCGATCATCGCAGAACTCTAGTCGAAGACTAGCGATAGACTGGCCACCTAGCCTAGTCCAAAACAGAGAAATTTGTTCGCACCTTTTGGACAAACCAGTTAAAAAATAGATATCCTCCAGCTCAATTTCGAGCCGGTGGCCACTAATAACAAAGCACTGGTCCTGTACATTCCATCTGTTCACTAGCCACGTCAGGAGGTCTACCTGTGCCCTCATGCCCTGAATGGCCTAGAATTTGTATAAACTGCATGCTGTCAATGCTTGCAGTGTAGGAAAATGATTCATTGTGGCATCATCCATGTCCTCATGCTCACGTTCTCTCCAAATAACCATTTTGAATGTCCTACAATGCATAAAAAGTCATATTAGAACAAGATTGTTTAAAAAAATTTGGGCGGAATTTGAGAAATTTAAGTTTGAAATTTCATTGCGTGGGGTCCGCGCCCTATTTTCATACACGGTGCGTAGGTATGCATGGGAGCTGTGAAACAGGTGCAAACCTAGGAATTTTTTCTATGTAGAAAAAAGTCGGGGTTTGTAGGGCCCACGTGTTGCACCTGCGGACCCCCACAAGCGATTTTTTCAAACTATTTTTCCTTAAAAAACAGAATTTAAAGCCTAAAAATGAAATGTAAATGGATGAAATGAAAGATAAGGAGGATGTGGATTACCTGGAGCTGACGGTTCTCGATTTCACTGGGCGGATTTTCCATAATCTTTGCATGAACCTTTTTACTCAAAAGCTCTCACTTTTCACTCTGAACTGAAACGGTAAAAATGAAGTTAGAAAAGCCCTTTTTATAAGTTTTTTCGAATAAATGAATTTTTAATTTGTTTATTTTTCACTTTAAAAAGGTAATTTTGAAAAAAAAATTATTTATCTTAAACATGTATGTGTAAAGTTTCGAGTTTTTGTGCAGAAAATTGGATTTTTCGGGAAAATTGATCATTTTTCAACAAAGAGCATACTTTTATCACTTTTTCGGACTCTTTCAAAAATTTACGAAAAAGCGAAAACCCGGAGTCCTCTTTTAAGCTCTCTTTAGACTCTCGAAAATTGAAAAGATTGCCGAGCACTTGATTATTCGAACTCATTAAAATAAATGAATGATCATCCTTTTAGTATAAGTTTACCCCTTTTACGGACTGAAATGGACTATTTAGGAAAAAGGTATACATTGACTAATTACGGTCAATAGTGTTCTCTCCCGCATTATTTTATCATTTTTTGGGCTCGAGATACTAAATTTATGAAAAAGTACACCCATGGAGTTTTCTTAAGTTTTTATTCTAACTCCCTAAAATTGAAAAACACTGAGTTTCTCCTATACTGGACTCGTTAAAATTTAACAGTAAAGGACCTGTTCAATTTTAAACAGGAATGAACCACTCCTTCTTAGGGTTTGAATCTTAAACTATGTTGGACTCATCTGAAGGATGAGCTTATAAACAAGAAAATTTTATCCTCCTCAAGCTTGTCAAAAATAAAGAGGTACTTGCCGAAAATGGTGGGAGAAAAGAGAGAAAAATGAACCTGTTTGTTGTATTTTGATTATTCGAAAAGTCGTTAATCACTCTTGAACACGACTCTTTTTGTTCACCTGGGTTGGGAAATCCTTTGCCTCACAGTTAATCAAACCATATTGAAAGTCTTCAACCAGTTTCTGGGTATTAGCTTTGGGTCAATTGTTACCAAGCCATCTACAGTGTCGTTATGTGTTCAAGAGGATAGTTCAAAAAAACCATTCATCTGCAAAATATTTGTCTTCCATTTTGACCATCCCTGAGTCAGTCCTTGCCAATATATTTCTTCAAAACTTGATCTATGATTTCATGTTGTGGGCTTTCCTACGACGGATCACTTTCTATTGACGACATCTCATTATCTAGGAAGTTTACCTAGAAATCGTCAGTACCTTGAAATCTACATGCCTCAATGGCAGGTTTATCACCTTCAATGACAGGTTGCATCATTGACCTTCGATCGAATGATTCCGTAACATGTTCAACTTTATCTCATTCATTCACATTTAATGGATTTTACTGAGTACTTTGAGGGCCATTGACATTACTGGTGGTTACTCTCACACTTGTTAACAGTCTACATTATTGAATGGTAATCAAGTGGTTTCTACCATGTTTTACTTCGACACATTTATTCACATGGATAGAATCATATTGGTTCGAGAAACGGAAATCGAGACCCTAGATCTAGTTTCTACCATCTAGGCTGCGAGGAATTTTGTTATTCATTTATACAGTGGACTATTCATAAATAGAAGTTTGTGTCCATACTATGTCTACACATGTCTATACTATTGATGTATTGAAAATCATTCCTGTATCAGAACAGTTTAAATCAGTTTTCTAGTTAGTTTTGATCTAAGTATGGGAATTCCTACCTCAGCGATGATATGTCTACATATATATATTTTGCATTGAATGTTTTTACAGGTTCCGAATGGGGTGTCCGCAGGATGATCTTTGAAATGATAAAGTACTTCACTCTTCGTATATGACAAACTCTATCTTCATCTATTACAGACTTCACACTTTAGGGGGAAATATGTTGCACTGAAAATTTCTACCTTGACATTCTACTATCTGTATGAGCTCATTATCACTCATACTTCCTCCTTTTCAAGTATAACACATCAGTTCCTCATGTCAAGCCTTAGAAATAAGAGAAAAGCTCTTAAAAGTCTCTAAAACTCTAGTATCGCACTTTCTCTTTATCTTGCCTGCGGTCCCGCACCTAATGTTCATGACTCCTGCGTACCTGAATGTACTTTATATGTGTTAATGTGCGGACCCTGTAAAATATTAAGAAGGCACAAAATAAACCTAGAAGCTCACTTTCAGTCATTTCTAGATGCTTGTGGAAAGAATATTGCGGTGGCAAGTTTTCTCTTTTTACATTCATGCATCCCATCCCTTAAGGAGCTAACCCCTTGATGTGAGGAGCTTATCCCTTTGAAGGAGGATTCTATCCCTTCATAGTTGGAACTGAAACCTCCTCTTTTACACTATAAAAAGAGGCCTTGGGTAGCCTCAAAGGGGAGTTCAAGCTTTAGAATTATTTGAGGTAAAGTGTTGTTGGGATTCAGACTCATTTAACTGAGATTTTGTGAGGAAAGATCACATACCTCTATCTATCTTGGTTGGAAGAGCGCAAGGCTTGTCAGAGTAGAGGATATTCCTGCTTTCGGATCCTGGGAAGGCCTGTTCAACATCAAGGCTAAGGTTGTAAATTTTTCTTTTATTCAAATTTAATACAAATGAATTCATTTTTATCAATAAGCTGTTAATTAACTGTTTATTTCATGGATTCCTTGATTACTATGATAGGCATGATTTATAATATTTAATATACATGTGCTATTTAATGTTTGCTTGTTTATGACTGCAGGTCTATAAATATAACTCCTTCAAGTGACCGAAGGACAACTACTTCGAACAAGCATTGGATCTACGGTAAGACCTTAACACCTTTATAGTACTCTTTTATAAATTGCATATGTCTAGAGAAAGATAGGTTTGTTTGGATGTTTTTTTCTAGATTACCTTTTGGTACTAGGGAGATCGATCTTGTCTGCAAGATTGATTTATTCAGTCAAAAATTACATAAATGAACAATTCTTGGATGACACAAATGACAAAAACTCATTTCTATATATAGGATTTTATGGGGTCACAATATAATCCTAGCCGACCTAAAAATAATAATGTAAGGGGAAAACAATAACAATAGTGGGCTATTATGGGGCACAATAATAACAAAATGGGGACTACATGGGTACAAAAATAAAAATAAGGGGGCTATAGTAACAACAATAAGGGGCTACAATAGTAATATAGGGCCCTAACATGCCCCTATCCTTCAAAAAAGTGTTGTCCTCAACGCTTGAGTAGTTCTGGATGATTCTATATAAAATTAGCATCCTCCCATGTTGAATATTTAGTGGGTAAGTTCTTCCACTTGATGAGATACTCTGACATTGATCAATTTCGTAGCTGTCGATTTCTTATTTCGTTGACTGCTTTAGGTTCCAGTATGATTTTTCTTTCCTCATGAAGCTTTGGCAATATTGTTTGAACCAGAAGTTTGTCACCTATAACCTTCTTTAAGCATCAATCATGGAAAATTGGATGCACTCGGGAAGATGCAAGAAGCTCCAATTTGTATGCCATAGTACCAATATTTTTCAACAACTTTTAAGGGCCATAGTACTCTGGCGATAATTTATTATCCTTTTTAGCTTTCTTGAGGGACATTTGTCTATATGGTTGTAGCCGTAAAAATACCTAGTTGCCTACATCAAAACTTCTCCCACTCCGATGTTGATATGCCTGTTGTTTCATTCGATTATGTGTCATATTTAGATTATCCTTTAAGAGTTGGAGAACTTGTTGTTGATGCTTGATGTGATATTCAACTGCTTGACCCTTTGAATTTTCTCTTAAAGATGATGTGATGGATGAAGGATGATATCCATAAAGATCCATAAATGGGGTCATTTTTGCTGCAGTGTGGAAGGAAGTGTTATACAAACATTCAACTAGAGGTAACCAATCGACCCATTGTGTTTTTTTATCAGATACAAAGAAACAAAGATATCGTTCCACACATTTGTTCACTATCTCAGTTTTCCATTCAGATTGAGGATGATAAGATGAGATATGAGCTAGTTGAATACCCAAACAAGAAAATAATTCTGTCCACAAATTTCCAGTGAAAATAGGATCTCTATCGCTTACAATAATCCTTGGGTTTCCATGAAGATTTTGAATTGTTTCCATAAATGCCACAACAATTGTAATCGCTTTAAATGGATGAGATAATGCACAAAAGTGTGCATACTTGGTAAGTCTATCATCTACCACCATGATGACACTATTTCCTTTGGACTTAGGTGAACTTGTGATAAAATCCATTGTAACCTCCTCCCAACATTGATTTGGAATGGATAAAGGTTGTAGCAGACCCGAGGTCTTAATTGTCTCAACATTAATTTTCTGGCAAACCAAACATTCCACCACAAAATTTTGAATATCAGATTTAAGGCCATCCAAAAAAAAACTTTCTTCACCTTGTCGTAAGTTTTTAAAAATCCTGATTTTCCTCCTAAGGGAGAGGTGTGCAATTCCAAAATAATATTTTGTCTTAGTTGGGAGTTCTTACAAAGATATAAGCGATCTTTGTACCATAAGGACTCATTCTTCCAACTAAACGTATTATATGTACTAGTATCTTGTTGCAAATTTTTAATGAGTTTCCATACTTCTTCATGATTCTTCCATTCCTCCCTTGCTTTGATTATCCAATCAGGTTTGATAATAGAAATGGCACAAAGAAATGCTTCCACATCCTCATCCTTTCTTGAGATTGCATCTGCAACAAGATTTAGCTTCCCTTTTTTGTAGATGATTTCAAAGTCATAACCCAACATCTTTATGACCCATTTTTTCCACTCTTCTAAAGATTGTCTTTTTTCCAAAAAGTATTTAAGACTATCATGATCAATTTTTACCTTGAAGTGTCTTCCCATTAGGTAAGGTTTCCATTTATTTAGTCCATGTAGTATTTCCAACCTTTCCTTCTCATAAATATTTTTTTTTAAATACTTTCCTTTGATTGGTTGGCTTTCAAAAGTAACGGGTCTTCCCTCTTGCATTAAAGCAACACCAATTTATTTTCCTAGGGCATCACATTCCAAAATAAAGGTTTTTGTGAAGTTTGGTGTAGCTAATACCGGTGGTTGGAATATTTCCTCTTTAAGATTTTCAAAGGCCTTAGTTGCTTCAGGAGTCCATGAAAATGCATATTTCTTCAATAATGTTGTTAGAGGTGCTGCTATTCTCCCATAATTTTTAACAAACTTGTAATAATACCCTGGTAACTCGAGAAATCCTCGCAACTACTTTATGGTTGTGGGGAATTTCCATTCCTTAATATTTTTAATTTTGTTAGAGTCTACCTTAACACTCTCCTAAGATACAACATGCCCTAGATATTCCACCTCTTGTACTCCAAAGAAACATTTGGAGGTTTTTTCATATAATTGTTTCTCCTCCAATAGTTTGAGCACCCTATCAACATGTTGAACATGATCATTCCAATACCTACTATAGAATAGTATATCATAAAAAATACCAACACAAATTTTCTAAGGAAGGGTTTGAAAATGGAATTCATCAACCCTTTAAATGTAGAAGGTGCATTGGTAAGGCCAAAAGGCATAACCAAAAATTCACAATGACCCTTATGAGTTTGAAATTTTGTTTTCAAATTGTCTTCAATCTTCATTCTAATTTGATGATATCTTGAATGAAGATCCAACTTGGTGAAATAAATTTCTCCATGTAATTCATCCAATAAGTCATCAATCACATGAATGGGAAATTTATCTTTAATAGTTAACTTCTTGAGCTCCCTATAATCTAGAAACATGTGCCATGATCCATCCTTCTTGTGCACCAATAATATTGGAGCAGAAAAAGAAATTTGACTAGGTTAAATTATACCAACCTTTAGCAATTCTGCAATCACATGTTCAATTTCGCTCTTTTGGACATAAGGATATTCGTAAGGCCTGATGTTTGGAGGAACACTTCTTGGAATAAAATGAATAACATGATCATGATCACGAATAGGTGGGAGTCCTTTGGGAGTTTCAAATACCTTGGAATGATTTTCCATGAGTTTTAGAGGTCTCGAGAAATAGATGATTTTGATTTTGGAACTTCTAGTGAGAATAATTGTGCAATGATGCCTCATTTTTCTTTCTTTAGAATATTTTTCATGTCATTAGAGCTTATTATCTTTCACATCTTCCCTGTGATACCCAGTAATTCAACTTCCTTTCCTTCTGATTTTTTTTCAATAAAAGTTATTGAAAATTAAAAGGTACCATCCCCAAATATTGTAACCCTTGTACTCCAAGTACTACATCAATAAGACCCATTGGAATGGAAAGAATTGGACTATTCATACATATTCCCCCATGGTTAGCTTGATATTATGGCAATTTCCAGAGAAGTTTATAGTTCCTCCATTTTCCACCATCACATGACACTCTCGCGTTGGGTATAGGAAGCAATTCAATTCCTTGGCTACCTTACAATGAATAAAATTGTGTACTACCCGAATCAATAAGCAATATTAAATTTTTATTCTTGACATGTCCTTCTATCTTGAGAATTTCAGGAGTGGTAATTCCTTCCAATGCATTACAGGATATGGTCAGATTTATTTATTCTTCCTCTAGGGCTGGTTCCTCGTGTATATCCTCTTCTTTTCTAAAGTTTCTTATTCCTTTTCTTCCTCCTCTTCACAATCTATGTAAAATAATTTCTTCTCGGCACACTTATGACCTTTATATATTTTCTATCATAACTATAAAAAACCCCTTTTTCTATTTTTTCTTCCAATTTTTGTGTTGTCAACGTTGTAGGTTGTAAAAGAATAGGAGTAGCAACACTTCCATCTTTATATATGTGAGTGGTAAGCTTCCTTGTCGCCATAATTTTACTTTCAATTTTTCTTGCCAACCCGAATGCCTTCTCTAATGAATCAGGTTCTAAAGGTGAACCTTATGTTGGATGTTTTCCTTTAAAGTCCCTATGAAGACAAAAATCCTATGTTCCTCTGGAATATCAATTACCCTTATATTCAATTTTTGGAAGTCCTCAATTTGCTCCACCATTAAACCCTTTTGTTCGAGATTTATTAATTGGAGAAATAAGGTGTTGATCTTTTTATCCTCATAATGTGTTATCATTTCCTCCATAAAAATTGACCAAGTGACAATTTTTTTATGAGAGTAAATCCATCGATACCATAAAAATGTATTTTGTTCTAAATCTAAAGTTGTAATGCGTAAATTTTGTGTGTTTTGCACATTATGGAGATAAAAATATTGCTCCATATGTAGTATCCACGTTACGAGATCCTTGCCATCAAAATTTCTCATATCAATATTTGGAATATGGTGGGCGTTAAATCCAACATTAGAGTTTATGAAATCATGATTGACATTTATTTTTTTCTCATTATGAGTTTCCTCTACTACATTTTCACCATTAGGAATCATTTCTTATATAAAATTTGTCAAGCCTTCCTTCAAACCTTCCATGTCTTTCTTCAAATATTCCCTGTTGCCTTCTATACCATCCATATTAGCTTCCATGCCATTATTAAAACCATCCATCTTAGCTTCCACACCTTTCTTCAAACCGTCCATCTTATATTCCACTCCTTTCTTCAAACCATACATCTCAGCTTCCGTGTTTCCTTCTATACCATCCATCTTAGCTTCCAGGCCATCCATATTATATTCCATGCCATCCATCTTAGATTCCATTATTTTCTTCAAACTATCCATCTTAGCCTCAACGCCTTTCTTCAAACCATCCATCTTAGCTTCCATTTCATTCTTTGTTACTCTTTGCGAGAGAAAAATTTGTTGCACTTGTTATTGTAGTTTTGATATATCATGCTACACTTCTTCCTCTTCATGAGTCATATTAGAGACTTATGAGGGCTTAATGGGTGTTTAATTATTTTTAAGGGCCATTTTAGAACCCAATACACACCTTTTTCTTACTTTTGAGGAGCTTGATATTGGATCTAATGTATCTCTATGATTTCGGATCCCCAAGATTTTACCTTCGGCCATTTATTAGCCCTATGAATATTCTTTCCAATTCCATAGGTATGACATGATTTGGAATCTTCAAGAAAAAGTTATGCCCAGTCTCCCACAATGTCCTAATTATGGACTGGTTCAGTATAACGAAATTGTACAAAGTTGCACGTGTCATTGTTGCCTCCTTCGTCTATGAAATCGATAGAAAGGAAACTAAATTTTGTGTATTTTTGGCTGATGCTCAGAGATAGAGTTATGAAGAATTTCCCAAGGTCATGTCTTTGAGTTGAAATTCAGGAGCCTAAAAAAACCATAACTTCCATAGATAATATCTCTAGAAATATTGCGAACCAAGATTTGAAATTTTTAAAATAATTTCCTCAGGAATTTCTCGCAAATGGGTTAGTTTGTTATCATCTAAACTTTCATATAAAAAAAATTATAGTGAAATTTCCATGATGACCTGTTTGAAGCAGCGAAACCTTAAAATCCAAAGCTCTGATACCAAATTTTATGAAACCTACTCACAAAATAGAAGAAGAGAGAGATCAATGACTTAGAAATCAGCCACTTCAAGGGGGAAACCTCCTTTACATTACATAAATGAACAATTATTTGATGACACAAATTACAAAACCTCCTTTCTATATATAGGAGTCCATGGGGTCACAATATAGTCCTAGCCAACATAACAATAATAATGTAAGGGCACAAAAATAACAATAGTGGGTTATTATGGGACATAATAATAAAAAAATGGGGACTACATGGGTACAAAAATAACAAAAAGTGGGCTACACTAACAACAATAAGAGACTACACTAGTAACATAGGGCCTTAAAAAAGAAGTAGTTTAGCTTTTTGTAGTAGGGATTCCAAATCTTGGATATAGGATTTTTCAAATGGTATTAGAGTGTGTATTGTGAAAGAGGAAGAGGAGATCCAACACTGAGTCAGAATTCGAAGAGATGCAGAAAGAAACAAATGGAATCCCCATCTGGATTATGTAGTCCAAGCTAGGAGGCTTGAGTTTCAGGGAAGATATCTCTTTGAGTTAGTCGAGAAAGAGGTAAGATCTCCAGATCAGAATTTTTCAGGGCTAGATGGAGCAGCGTAGAGCCTCAATGCATAACTGGTGGGATGTAGTTTCTACAGGAAGAGTTTGATTTTTCTAGGCAGAAAGTCATCAGAAGAAGAAGAAGCAACAAAGTGAGGGTATATTCTCTCTCAGGAAGTTCTTGGTCGAGGAATTTTAGGTTTTCCAAAATGTGAGCAGAAAATCTAGGCAACATATCTATGAGCTCCACAAGCAGTGGCTAAGCCTGCCTAGCAATGCGTAGAGGGGGAAGGAGAGGACTAGATTCGATATATTTGATGACCATTCTAGCTCACGGGTTTATAGATTAGGACTGGTTGGAGGGAGCCTCCAACTATGTGATCTTGAACGAAAGAGTCTGTTGTCTTCTGGATGAGTGTGATTCAAAGCGTTTTGTGGATAGCATGGTAACTTTCCTTGTAGATCCAGATCCATTGAAGAAGTTCAAGGATGATATGGTGAAGGGGAAAAGGCTACTCCTGCATGGAGTCAAGGATCACATAGTGTCCCATATAGTTGGAAAAGATACTGCTACGTAGATGTGGTAAGCCTTGGCCACTATATTAGGGATCTTTTGAGTAGCAGAAGATGTACTTGGAGCAACAATTGAGGATGGCAGATATGCAGAAAAGGGAGCACATTATTCCATTCCTGACTAGACTTTAGGATATCCATTACCAATTTTCAGTAGTAGGGTCTACCCCTTCTCCTACAGCAATAATGAGAATGGAATTGAATGCAGTCACTCATGATTGGAAGGTATTTTTCAAGAGTATCCTGGGAAGAGAAACCTTGCCAGGCTAGGAAGAGATGTGGGCTGCTCTTCAACAAGAAGAGTTAAGGAGAGACTTGGTCAAGTGAAATTTTGATGGTAGAAATGGCAATGGAACAAAGGTGAAGGAGGAGGAGGAAGATGTAGCCCTTGCATTGATCTCAAAATGGGAAAACTAGTTTTTTTGTGCTATCTCCCTCATCAGTTAAATAAAAATGTGTTTAGGATCATCTCAAGTTAGCCAATTGTGAAGGGGTTTATGTGTCAAGTTTTTAAGTTTCTTGATGATAAATTTATCAGTTAATTAGCTTTTGAAAACTAATGTACACCAAATGAAATAACACATTACACAATATCTCATAACGGAGTTCACCCCTCGTGGGCTACATCTCCATGGACCTGCTTCAATTGGCTAGACCCTCTTGGGATTAATGGTCAATTGTATGATTACATGCACCTACAGTTCTTTGATAGCTTTTCAACCTAATCCATTGGCTTCATAAGGCCCAAACCTCAAAATAGACTCTTCAAGCTTTGAAAATGGTCTTCAGCTAATCTAGGCATGGCCTTCCCTCCTAGTGACCCTAGGCCTCTTTAATATTCAAAGTGGAAAAAAGATTTTTTTGGAAGTGCTCCATTTCATGTATAACCAACAACATCATTCTCAGAGCATCAAAATAATCTAGGTATGACTCTTATTGAGCCAAAATTGGTCAAAATATGAAAAAGTTATGCTTTCTTCAAATTTTCCCTAGGAATCTCCACTAAAAATGAAACATCTCTAGTTAAGTCTGCCAAATCTAGAAGTGGCACCGAATTTAGTCGAACTGCCAAAACCTCTGCCAAATTAAACTCTAGTTTAATTGAGTGATAATCATGTTTAACTGTGGAAAAACCTTGGTTTAGCGCTTAATGTGTC
Organism: Pinus albicaulis; assembly: GCA_034641835.2. Classification (NCBI taxonomy): domain Eukaryota; kingdom Viridiplantae; phylum Streptophyta; class Pinopsida; order Pinales; family Pinaceae; genus Pinus; species Pinus albicaulis. The sequence goes on from CM076575.1 coordinate 1,720,350,792, forward strand.
TTTTAACAAACCACACTTAAAACATTTGATTAACGCAGTTTAAATATGGATTACGGGTTTAAACCCGCATTAAAATATTAATGTCATGCTTATGTCATAAGCTTCGCCTTTGGTTATGGATTATGGTCCTATAGGGAGGGGGATGGCCCCCTCCTATCCCCCATCGGTCAAACTACACAATATCAAATATATCTGCTACGCATATAAGGTTAACACTTGATTCCGTGGGATATTGGTAAGCCATGAGACTTGTGTGGGGGAGGTCACGGGGTTGAGCCCCGACCTCCACCCAACCAGTGTAATGTTTTTCTCCTTGGAACATTAATCCAACCTTCACATATAAATTAATTCGAAATTTGATAATAATACGAACTCTTAATGTTGGTTCAGACTTTGGATATTACATAGTTTCACACCATATAATATTAAATCCGCCACCATATAGTATATGTATGACCTTTGGATATAATTGAAATAATTTTATCATTGTATAATATAATTCCTCCAAACCTTGGTCCACCAGAGGGGGAAGATGGCGGCCGTTGGCTACACCATGTGTCCTCCTATGGTTGGGTTGTTCCATCCATAAAAAAAAAATCAAATTCAACCTTAGGATACACAAAAAAAATTTCACCTTCAAACTTGACCAATGAATCCTGTAGTGACACTTTTCATAGTGTCATTGGGTGAAATGGAGGAAAACACAATTTTTTGGCCTTTGACACTATTTGACCCTTCTTTTTTAACTTTGCCTATTTGACACGATGATCAACAGGCTCTAACTTTCTCATACAGACTCTGTTTTGAGTGAAACAAATTGCACTAGATTCTTGGTGATGGTCCAGATCTGGTCATTCTAGTTAGGTGCAATTCTAAGAACTTTGATTTTTTGCTAAATTTTTGCCCCAATCCAGATTCTGATCACTCCTTCCCACCGACAGGGTTTTAGATCCACAAAAGTTGGTTATCTGATAAGAGCTGAATGCTCTACTCTTTCCCAAGTTCTATCATATTTATTCTACTTGGTAAATCTCCATGACAAACACTTGGGTTCACTAACATGCGTTGCCTTGCAAATGGCTTGGCACTTCAACCAATGTCTTCATTTTGCTGCTGACCCAATCCAACATTTGCTAGTTGCTTGATGACTGATAAAACACCTTTTTGTACCAAAGCAATCCCTTGGTGCTTGGAAAACTAACTGATGGCCTTCCCACTAAGAATCATGTTCCTCCTTTTCACAAACATGGATTTGATGAAAGCTTCTCCTTGGAAACCAATTTCCCAAGTTAAGCCCATCTGAGTGAACTAAAACAATGAATTCCAACATTATTAATAAAAATAAAAGAAATTACCATTATTTAACCTCCATGGTACCAAATTCCACATCTGGAATATTTCATTCGCCACCTCCTTCCCTTCTTGGCGTCAACACATAAAATTGTCTACAATGGCTACACACGTTTTGGCATTTTTTCCACTTTCCGCTTCTTGATTCCATCATCCTCTAGTATTGACATGCACCTCATGCATGATTTGGGAATGAAGGAAAATCATGAGCCTCTTGCGCAAGAGTGAACCTTCCCAAAATCCTACGACATCTTGTCGAAAACACGACCATCAATCTGAAAAAAAAATCATGAAAGAAACATAACTTGACGACATATCCTTTTTCTCCTTCAAAGAAGCAAATTTCACATCTTGTGAACATCTTCATGTACTCTTACATCTCGGTGTACAAACCATCGACCAAAAACAAGTCGAAAAAACATGCCTATTCAAGAAACTGACTCTCAAGTCAACAACATACATGATAAACAAAGAAATCAACCAACAAAAGGTGATCACTCATGCATGTTCAAATTTCCATCTTTGTTGCAACTAAGTAAGTAAATATACTGTACTTTTACAAAATATTTCTTCATGCAATATGAAACATATTTCAAGAGAAAATAAATGCATTCAATTGGCAAAGAAATAAATCAATCATCAAAAAGAATGAAAGGCCTTAATTGGATAAGAAATCTAACCATCTCTTACCAAACCACTTCAATGGTGCTTCTTTCAGCTGCACTCCATCATGTGAATCATCCTGACCCAATAAATTATGGAATCATATTTTCCATTCTTTTCAATATTTCTCTCCACCCTCTTCAAATGTTGTGGATAATTTGTTGGATTCAAAATACAACACTTGTCTACAAGATGACCTTGCTTATGGAAATGAGTGAAAAAAAATTTCATCTTCTTTCCAACATGATTTTCATTGTCCAATGGACCTTTGGTTTTCTTCCTCCTTTGTTTAGAAAGTTTTCTGTGCATGGATATATTCTTCCAACACCTCGAAAAATGATGGTTATTCAAACCATAAAAAGAACATGCAAACTTTCTGCAAATATTATGTGAATTTTTACCATGTTTATCACAATCAAAAGAAACTTGATTAAAGGCAGATTTATACCTTGGACATTCACCTTTGTCGCCTTCTTGAGGAGGTGAATTTGATGAGATAGTGGCTCTCTTTAGAATACCAACAATGGCTTCAATGACTTTAGAGCTTTCAACATCCTTTTATTTTCCATTCTCATTAGCTGCATGCTTATGAACATCTTCTTGCAAAGTGGGTGTAAAAATTTTGCATTCCTCATGAACACAATCTTCACAAGCTTGAGGTAATGAACATGTAATGAAAGTACTTCTTGGAACACCATCATGTGCCTCCTTTCCTTTGGAACATTCTCCATCATGTTGTCCATATAAAAGACCCAAATACTTAGGTCTTTCCTCACCAAAAATTGGTTCAACTATGCCTTGTGCATGTTTTCCAAATCCTTTACCTTCATAGCCCATATTCATCAATAATTTGGACCCTATTCCTCTAGTGTGTCTTTCAAAAGCACCTACACATTCATCTTGAGAGGAAATTGAAGATAAACTTGAATTGAATTCCTTTTTTTCAATCACATGCTTGGTTAAGGTTTCCTTGGCATCACGGAGTTGAGTCTCCATCTCATGCAACCTTGATAAGTTTTCATTTGCAATATGGAGCCGAGTCTCCATATCATGCATCTTTTCAAGAAGCTCTTGCTTCTCCTCCTTCATGGAAATAAATTTCTCTTGAAACACTCTCCCTCTTATCTTCACACATCTCTTGCACCATATCATTCATGATGTAGAGATTCTGCAACATTTCTTTATCAAAGAGTTTCACTATGGAAGATTGACTAGAAGCTATGCTTGATGAAGCTGCCATCACACTTGCAATGCATAAAAAACTTCTTTGTTGTGATTTGAGAGCTGGTTACAACGTTTACCTTCTCTTCACACACATAAACTTGAACACAGTTAATTTTTCCTTGTACAAATGAAAAAAACCAATAGCTAATTCTTCTAGCTAACCTTCTCTAAAATGAGCTAAACTGTGCTCTGATACCAACTTGATCTAAAAATGGGAAAACTAGCTTTGCTGTGCTAGCTCCCTCATCAGTTAAATAAAAAAGTGTTTAGGATCGTCTCAAGTTAGCCAATTGTGTAGGGGTTTATGTGTCAAGTTTTTAAGTGTCTTGATGAGCAATTTATGAGTTAATTAGCTTGTAAAAACTCATGTACAACAAATTAAATGCAAATAAATAACACACAACATACACATTACACAATAGCTGATAATGGAGTTCACCCCTCTTGGGCTACATCTCCATGCACCTACTTCAACTGGCTACGCCCTCTTGGGTTTAATGGTCAATTTTATGATTACATGCACCTACAATGCTCCAATGGCTTTGAAACCTACTCCACTGGCTTCAGAAGACCCAAAACCTCAAAATAGACTCTTCAAGCTCTGAATATGGTCTCCAACTGATCTAGGCATGGCCTTCCCTCCTGGTGGCCATGGGCTTCTTTAATATTCAAAGTGTCAAAATCACTTACAAAAGTGATCCATTGCTTGTATAAACAACACCATCATTCTCAGAGCATCAAAATAATCTAGGAATGACTCTTCTCGAGCCAAAATTGGTCGAAATATGCAAAAGTTATGCTTTCTTCAAAATGTCCCTAGGAATATCCACTAAAATTGGAACATCTCCAGTTAAGTCCGTCAAATATGGAAGTGGCACTAAATTTACTGGAACCGCCAAAAACTACACCGAATTAAACTCCAATTTAACTAAGTGCTAAGCTTGTTTAACTATGAATAAATCTTGGTTTAGAGCTTAATGCACGTTTTAACAAACCACACTTAATACATTTGTTTAGTGCAGTTTAAAATATGGGTTAGGGGTTTAAACACGTATTAAAATATTAATCCCATGCTTATGTCATAAGCTCCTCCTTTGGTTATGGAGTATGGTACTATGGGGAGGGGGCTAGCTCCCTCCTATCCCCCGCCGGTCAAACTACATAATATCAAGTATATGTGCTGCACATATAAGGTTAAGACTTGATGTTGTGGGCTATTAGTAAGCTGTGAGACTTATGAAGGGGAGGTTGTAGGGTTGAGCTCTGACCTCTACCCAAACGATGTATAATGGGTTTCTCCCCAAAAATTTAATCCAATCTTTGCATATAAATTAATTTAGACTTTCATAATAATTCGAACTCTCAATGTTGATTCGAACTTTGGATATTACATTAGTTTCACACCATATAATATTAAATATACCACCATATATTATATGTCCCACATTTGTATATAATTGAAATAATTCGACCATTGTATAATGGAATTCCTCCAAACCATGGTCCACCAAAGGGGGCACGTCACGATCCCTAGCTGCACCATGTGTCCACCTCTAGTTGCATTGTTCCATCCATTAAAAAAAATCAAATTTGACCTTAGGAGACACATAAAAAAAAAATTCACCTTCAAACTTGACCGGTGAATCCTGTGATGACACTTGTCACAGTGTCATTGGGTGAAATGGAGGAAAACCCAAATTTTTGGACTTTGACCCTATTTGACCCTTTTTTTTAAATTCGTTTGCTTTACATGGAAATCAAAATTCTCTAACTTCCTCATACGGACTCTGTTTTGAGTGAAACAAATTACGCTTGATTCCTATCGACGAGCCTGATCCATTCATTCTAGTTTGGTGCGATTATGAGAACTTTGATTTTTTGGAAAAAAAATTGCCCAATCCAAATTCCAATCATGCATCCAAAGGGAAACATGAGCAACAAAGAAGTAAAAAAGACGTCTCAAAGATGAAGTGTTTAAAGTGTGGTGAACTTGGTCGTTATGCTTCCTAGTGTCCCTTGAGGAAAAAGGAAAATGATGAGAAGCATGATACCGAGGTTCCAATCACAAATGTTGATGAGGATTAGTACACCAAGAGTGATCATGCATCTCCAAGAGGGAGATGGGGAAACATTGAGCTATAAGTTGGCAAGAACTTAAGTTGGGAAGGATCTTAGAGGAGTCCACCTCTCCGATCACAACCTTGCTACAGGTGCCCATGATCAACAATAACAAGCTAGAGGAGTTTTCAATCGGTTGAGAGGAGTGCATAAACGAGAAATACAGTAGTTAGCAGCACTAACAAATGAGCATCGCATATTAGAGTTGCAACAGCGTAGAGGGACACAATGCAGAGAAACAACAACGTAGTGAATTATAGGGACAACAAAAAGAGGAGAAACAATCGGTGTTTTCGCATCAAGATGCATCCTGAACACTTGTTCATAAATTTTGGATGTTTTTTAGTTGGTTCTCTTAGTAGCTGAGTTGCAGTGAAGAGTTAGTAGTGGTAGTGATAGCGATAGATGCAACATTTGAGAGGGAGTTGTAGTACAAATGCAGTATTGAATGTGGTAGGGTCCACAATAGTACAGTGCAACAGAAACACAATGGTTGATTGAAAACATCAAAATCTTAGAGGGATATGCTTTAGAGTCAAAGAAGTGTGCAGTAGGGCATATCTGTTAGAGAACACCCTTCGCTAAGAGGGAGTGTTGATTTTTTATAGCATTGGATGTGCTCTAAGTCTCAAATTTTGTGGAGAGGCTTAGAAACATGCATTACAAATAACCCATAAATAATTTTGGGAAATTCCACCTAGAAATAGTTTTATAAGAAAAAATCATTAATCTTAATAAGGACCCTAAGTCTAACTTAGGAAATCAAAATAATTAATTAGTATTAATGTAAACTGTGGGTGAAACTTCTAGGAAAAAGAAGATCAATTATAATATAATGTTAACCATTGATTGGAGATATAATCGAGGATATTTATTTGTCAATGAGAAGGCTATAAAGCAAGAATTGAGGGTCATTTGTAAGACACATTGAAAGGATCTAGTGATTGATTTTTTAGAGTGCTCAGATGAAAATTTTGATCTAAGTGATTCTTGATTGCAGTTGAGGGGCAGAGACAGTTTTGGTAGTAGAATATTCTCTGTGGCCAAGGATTAGTAGCAGAGAGGCAGAGAAAGATGAAGAGGAGGTTGCATAGAGGCCAGAGTGAGTGAAAAAACACCCAAAAGGGGTGACGCAGGGCCACACAGGCCCCACGCAGAGGTAGCACAATTCTTTAGCAGAAAGTCTGAATTTAGTTGGGGAAATCTAGATCTGAGCCGAGAAGGGCCAGATCGATTTTTCGGAAGGGATGAAAGATCATGCAGAAGGGGTGATAGAGTTCCAGATCTGACCGCATGCACACCTACGTAGCTACTACAAATAGGCAAAGCAGACGAAGATTGGTTTTCGTCAATTCAACTACTGGATCAACAAAGACTTGCAGAGTGAGGTATACTAAATGATTTATTTCTTTGCCAGTATTCTGTGTAAATTATTTATATGGTGATACAATCAGAGTTGTATCCAAATTATCTGTTTATTAATAAATAAAACCCTCAGATTTTCCACACTGGTTTTCCCACATTCATCTTTTCGGAGGACGTTTTTCCAAAAAAAATAGTGTGTTGTGTGTGTGTTATTTTTCTAGCTCAATTTCTATTTTCACAAATGTATTTTAATGAGTGAAGGCTTCTTCAGTAACTGCTTCTATATTTTAAGAAGTAATATTTTAATAAATTTTTAAATCAGGTTTGCAAGTAGGAGGAGTAGTTAAACTCGTTGCAGTAGGGATTTGAAATCTAGGATCTAGGAATTTTCACACAATGAACACCATCAAATGGAAAATCCTACTATTGTTTGGGAAACAAAAATAAGGGAGAAGTATATCATAAGTTGATTCACTAGTACATATGGGTGGAAATTTTGATGTTCTACTATGAAAATTAGATAATATTGTCAAATTTTACTCGCATTTTTTGAATTTTTTTTTTAAATCCCCAAATTTCATCAAATATCTAATGAAAAAAATTATCCTCGCATATCCTTCAATATGTTAGTTGAATATCCAATGATAATTTTGTTTGTTAGATGTCTAATGATAATTAAATTCTCATAAGATATTGAATGAAAATTCAATTTTCATCAGATATCCGACTAACGTATGAACAAATATCTAATGATAATTGTTTTCTTATGATATCCAATGAATTCTAGGGCTTAAAAAAACAAAACCCAAAAATGAACCTTAATTCAAGGAAAATAATTACTTAATAAACCCAAAAAAATCACCACCAACACCCATATTTTCATATCTCCTTCTAAGGACCTATGTTTTACAATCCCATGGGAAAATCATATAAACACTAGGTTTGTAACCACACTTACATTTCTCATATGCCAAATTTTAGCAAAAAAATTTAACTCAATCCACTCGTTAATAATCAGAAAGAAAAAAAATTCAATGAAAAGATTTCATGTAAAGTGAAACAAAAATAACCCTAAAATCCCATGTGAAAAAAATTTATCTAAAAACCCTTATGATATTATTTCTTTGTCTAAGAGCCAAACTAGACTAGAGTATTTGGGGCTTCTCCATTGGAAATCCAGAACATAATTCAATTTTAGATTGCCTCATGAACATCAATAAAAAAATAATTCATCACTCTATTCAAGGAAATCATATTGTCTTCCAATAATCATAATATGTACTATATTGTCTTACTTTATGTGCTTCACCCTCTCTATTTCATGCTTTTTCGTTGATTAAATATTTACTTTATTTCTGCAAAAGAACTTGAACCAAGAATCGATTTGACAACCTAATTTTTTGCAATGCTGACCACAATGATGAATATAGAATGAAAAATGGATGAAGAAAGATTTCTAGAGGATCCTAATAGAAAATTTCCTACACCCATGGTATTCATCCAACCATGGTATTTATTCATCCATGGTATTGTAAGTTACATCTATCCATGGTATTCATTCACCCATGGTATGTATCCACCCATGGTATTCATCCACACATGGAATTTACCCATGGTATTGTAAATGGAATCCACCCATGGTATTCATCACCCATGGTATTTATCCACTCACGGTACTATAAGTGACATATGCCCATGGTATTCATTCACCCATGTTATTTACCCACCAATGCAATTTTCCTTTGGTATTGTAACTAAAAAATGCTAGGGGAGATTGTCCACCACAATGTAGCTTCTACAGTTATTCTCCAATTTAATAAAAAAAAATATCAGATCTTGTGGGGAGGCCCCCAAGATCTGCAAAATTAGAAAGCCAGAAAAAGGATATAACACATAGTAAATAAAACCACAGATATTTTTTTAATTAAAACAAAGAATAAATGTAGAAGCTATATTGTGGTGAATAATCTACCCTTTTACAATATGCAACTTGTTACTTATAACATTTTTTAGTTACAATAACATAGGTGAAATGAATACTATGGGTGAATGAATACCATGAGAATATGTCACTTACAATACCATGATGGGTAAAGACCATGGGTGATGAATACCATGGGTAGATTCCGTTTACAATACCATGGGTAAATTCCATGTGTGGATGAATACCATGGGTGGATACGTACCATGGGTGAATGGATACCATGCATATATGTAACTTACAATACCATAGATAGATAAATACCATGGGTGGATGAATACCATGGGTGTAGGCCATTTTCCGTTCAGATCATCCATCCCTCCTTAAGAAGAAATGGTCCCCATTGCGTAAAGTTCCCTCCTGAGAAGCCTTTGTTGAATATGAAGAGCCATTGAAGAGAAGGGTTTTGTGTGGCTAATCCATAACCGTGATGAACGAAGATCCGAGGATAGAAATACCTTATAATCCTTGTGACCAATTTTGATACTGGTAATGTGTAGCCTAACAAATGGAATTTGATGAAGTGTGAGTTTTTGGATCACCCATAACCATGACAAACGAAGATCTGAGGATAGAGATACCATGTAATGCTTGTCACCAACTGTGATGCTACAATTTGTGGCCTAGAAAATGGACTTCGATGAAGTGTGATTTTTTGGATGAAGCACAACCATGAAAAATGAAGACACTAGGATAGAGATACCCTGTAATGCTTATGACCAATTGTGATACTAATAGTGTGTGACGTAGCAAATGGACTTTGATGAGAAGGATTTTGTGTGGTTGATAGATAACAGTGATGTTGACTATTGGTGAAGTAGTAGGCACCTACATAGCTTGGGGTGGGAGGTAACATCTCCAGAGAATTCAAGCTAAACGCTTCTATTATGAAACTAATGAATGTGAAGTAGGTGCCTGCTAAAGCTAGGTGGGAGGACACCTCTCCAAAGGGAACCCACTCTGAATGTTGCTCCATATTTAAAATGGGCATAAATCGAACAATGTAACTCAGAATATTTATTATAACCTATTTTTGAAGATATAATGATGATTCTACATATTCCCATGTGATTTAAATCGCTATATGGGGACTCTGGAAACTCATATTCATACTCTAATTGTCTCATTGTCACAAAATTTTTGAAAAAATAGTTGATTTTAAATCAATGATAAATCTGTTGTCTGGACTCCGATTCGACCGATTTTTGTTTGTGATAGGGTGATTTTTCAAGGAGAGCTCATATCTATAATCACTTATCTGAAATGTTGCTTTAAAAAATAAAAAAAATGACAACATGACTACTGTCCACGAATTATCCTCAGAAAATGTTCTGCAACACTCCTGATTTTAAATCAGTGATATCCCCCTCATCTGACGTTCGATTCGACTCATTTGTTTTTTGAAATTGGATATTTTTTTCAAGGAATCTAATTATTCTATTTTTTCTGAAAAATGTTCACCAGTAATTTTATATATTCTCTACAATCTCACCGCCCAAAAAAATTCCTGCAAAAAAACAAAAAAAAAACAAAAATATTCCCACTTTGCCCAAGAAAGTGCTATGTGGAGGTCATGGAACTTGCATGGAGTTCACTAAATATGGCTGAAAAATGTTGAAACTAAAATATGCTTCAACCATCATTCCCATGGATTTGTAACCTGAATTTGAAACCATTGATCCGACTCTTGGGGGAAGGCACCCAAGATCTAAAAAATTGAAATGCATCAAGTTCTACAAAATTAGAATTCCAAAAAAGGAGAGAAACCACAGCAAATAAAACTAAAAATAATTTTTTTTATTAAAACAAAGAATAACTGTAGAAGCTACATTGTGGTGGACAATCTCCTCTTTTACAAGATGCGACTTGTTACTTTTAACATTTTTTAGTTATAATACCATAGGTAAATTCCATGGGTGGGTAAATACCATGGGTAAATGAATAATATGGGTGAATGAATACCATGGGAATATGTCACTTACAATACCATGAGTGGATAAATACCATGGGTGTATCCCACTTACAATACCATGGGTAAATTCTACTATGAAAATTCGATAATACTGTCAAATTTTACTCGCATTTTTTGTATTTTTTTTAAATCCCCAAATTTCATAAAATATATGATGAACATAACTATCCTCATATATCTGATGATACATTAGTTGAATATCCAACGATAGATGTCTAATGATAATTAAATTCTCATAAGATATTCATTGAACATTCAATTTTCATCAAATATCCGACTAACATATGAACGAATATCTAATGATAATTGTTTTCTTAGGATATCCAATGAAATTTTGGGCTTAAAAAAACAAAAACCCTGAAATGAACCTAATTTCAAGGAAAACAATTACTTAATAAACCCTAAAAAATCACCACCAACACCCATATTTTCATATATCCTTATAAGGGCCTATGTTTTACATTCCCATGGGAAAATGATATAAACACTAGGTTTGTAACCACACTTACATTTTTCATATGCCAAATTTTAGCAATCAAATTTAACTCAATACACTCATTAATAACCAGAAAGAAAAAAATTTCAATGAAAAAATTTCACGTAAAGTGATACAAACATAACCCTAAAATCCCATGTGAACAAAAATTATCTAAAAACCCTTATGAGATTATTTCTTTGTCTAAGAGCCAAACTAGACACGAGTATTTGGTGCTTCTCCATTAGAAATCCAAAACACAATTCAATTTTAGATCACCTCATGAACATCAATAAACACATAATTCATCACTCTATTCAAGAAAATCATATTGTCTTCCAATACTCATAATTTGTTTCATGTTTTCTCGTTGATTAAAGATTTACTTTATTTCTGCAAAAGAACATGAACCAAGAATCGATTCACCAATACTCATAATTTGTTTCATGTTTTCTCGTTGATTAAAGATTTACTTTATTTCTGCAAAAGAACATGAACCAAGAATCGATTCAACAACCTATTTTTTCACAACGCTGACCATAATGATGAATATAGAATTCAAAATGGATGAAGAAAGATATCCAAATGATCCTAATAGAAAATGGCCTACACCCATGGTATTCATCCAACCATGGTATTTATTCATCCATGTTATTGTAAGTGACATCTATCCATGGTATTCATTCACCCATGGTATTTATCCATCCATGGTATTCATCCACAAATGGAATTTACCCATGGTATTATAAATGGAATCCACCCATGGTATTCATCACCCATGGTATTTATCCACTCATGGTACTGTAAGTGACATATTCCCATGGTATTCATTCACCCATGGTATTTACCCACCCATGCAATTTTCCTTTGGTATTGTAACTAAAAAATTCTATAGGTAACAAGTCATATCTTGTTAAAGGGGAGATTGTCCACCAAAATGTAGCTTCTACAGTTATTCTCTAATTTAATAAAAAAAATTCTCAGATCTTGTGGGGAGGCCCCCAAGATCTAAAAAATTGAAATGGATCTCGCAGGATCTGCAAAACTAGAATGCCAGAAAAGGGAGAGAACAAAAAGTAAATAAAACCACAAATATTTTTTTTTATTAAAACAAAGTATAACTGTAGAAGCTATATTGTGGTGGACAATATCCCCTTTTACAAGATTCGACTTGTTACTTATAACATTTTTTAGTTACAATAACACAGGTAAATTCCATGGGTGGGTAAATACCATTGGTGAATGAATACTATGGGTGAATGAATACCATGGGAATAAATCACTTACAATACCATGAGTGGATAAATACCATGGGTAAATTCCATGTGTGGATGAATACCATGGGTGGATACATACCATGGGTGAATGAATACCATGGATATATGTCACTTACAATACCATACACAGATAAATACCATGGGTGTAGGCCATTTTCCATTCGGATCATTCATCCCTCCTTAAGAAGCAATGGTCCCCATTGTGTGAAGTTCCCTCCTTAAAAGCCTTTGTTGAATATGAAGAGCCACTGAAGAGAAGGGTTTTGTGTGGTTAACCCATAACTGTGATGAACGAAGATCCGAGGATAGAGATACCCTATAATCCTTGTGACCATTTGTGATACTAACATGTGTGGCCTAACAAATGGAATTAGATGGCGTGTGGGTTTGTGGATCACCCATAACCATGACAAATGAAGATCTGAGGATAGAGATACCATGTAATTGTTGTCACCAACTATGATGCTACAATTTTTGGCCTAGAAAATGGACTTTGATGAAGTGTGAGTTTTTGGATGACCCACAACCATGAAAAATGATGACACTAGGATAGAGATACTGTGTAATTCTTGTGACCAACTATGATACTAATAGTCTGCAACCTAGAAAATGGAATTTGATGAGAAGGATTATGTGCAGTTGACCCATAACCATGATGCTTACTATTGATTAAGTAGCAGACACCTACATAACCTGGGGTGGGAGGGAACATCTCCAAAGAACCCAAGCTAAATTCTTCTATTATGAAACTGATTAATGTGAAGTAGGTGCCTACTAAAGTGGGGTGGGAGGGCACGTCTCACAAGGGAACCCACTTTGAATGTTGCTCCATATTTAAAATGGGCATAACTTGATCAATGTTACTCAAAATATTTATTATAAACTTTTTTTGAAGATATAATGATGATTATTGATCTTCCCATGTGTTTTAAATCACTATATGGGGACTCTAGAAACTCATATTCATACTCCAATTGTCTCGTCGTCACAAAATTTCTGAAAAATAACTGATTTTAAATTAGCGATAACTCTGTTGTCCAGACTCCCATTCGACCGATTGTTTTTTTGAGATAGGGTGATTTTTCAAGGGGAGCTCAGATATATAATCACTTATCTGAAATGTTCCTCTAAAAACTAAAAAAAAAAGTGACATCAGAGCTGCCGTCCATGAATTATCGTCAGAAAAAATTTCTGCAACACTGCTGTTTTTAAATCAGTGATATCTCCCTCATCCAGCCTTCGATTTGACTCATTTATTTTTTGAAATTGGATATTTTTTTCAAGGAATATAAATATTCTATTTTTTCTAAAAAAATTTCAACAATAATTCTAAAATCTTACTGCCGAAAAAAATTCCTGCAAAAAAATGAAAAAAAAAAACATAAATTCTTCCTACTTTGCCCAAGAAAGTGCTATGTGGAGGTCATGGAACTTGCATGGAGTTCGCTAAATATGGCTGAAATTTTTTGAAATTGAAATATTCTTCAGACATTCATTCCCATGGATTCGTAACTTGAATCTGAAACCACTGATTTGAATCTTGGGGCAAGGCCCCCAAGATCTAAAAAATTGAAATGCATATGACAAGATCTGCAAAATGAGAATGCCAGAAAAATGATAGAACCCACAGTAAATAAAACCACAAAGAATTTTTTTTATTAAAACAAATAATAACTGTAGAATATACATTGTGGTGGACATCTCCTCTTTCACAAGATGTGACTTGTTACTTTTAACATTTTTTAGTTATAATACCATAGGTAAATTCACTTACAATACCATGGGTAAATGAATATTATGGGTGAATGAATACCCTGGGAAGAAGTCACTTACAATACCATGAGTGGATAAATACCATGGGTGATGAATACAATGGGCGAATGAGATTTACAATACCATGGATAAATTCCCTGTGTATAAATTATATAACTAATGCGTTATACATCAGATATTCTCCTGATCACACACCATTTGACTTCATGTACAATACAAAATCTTTTCTACTATTGATCATTACTTGCGGAAATTAAATCAATTGCATGCACACATTAAAACCATAAAAATTCACACATATGAACATAGTAATTTATGGGAAAGCTTAAAGCTAAAAACCCCCAACTATCTGTATATTATATGTCATAGAGATCATGTAACAATCATCATACAAAGCTCCTCACAAGCTCTCAGTACAATCTCCAATTGCTACACATTGATTAGGTCCGATCTAGCAAATCACATGCATCGATCTCTGCCACCTGCTAGCCTGCCTCTACTGCACAATCCCTGCTGAATATGGACTCTGAGTGAGTTTGAATCCACCTGGCTTGCACTACGCAATCCTCATTGGCATCTCCATCAATGTGTGGTGCAAAATCATGCAACATTATAGTCACAACTAATTGTTAGTATGAATTCTTTGTCGAAGCGTACGAAAAAGAACCACTTTAGCTACGCATAACTAATAGCCCTAACAACAATAATGGCTGCAAAACATCTTCAGATCTGCAATTAGTAATTAAAGTGCTGCAACAAACAGATCTATAAATGGAAAGACATTAAGCAGTAAAGTAAAGAGTTTGCTCCATGCATCCAACAGACAAGACAAGAACACGATTTTTGAATGAATTTTTATATTACAGGGCACCCGGGAGGAAACAAGAAGGTGTATCCAGATCTCCTCAATGGGATGGGTTCTTTATAGTCCTCAGCACTTCAGATCTAAGCTTTCTCTCTCTTGTAGATGTAGAAAAACCCAATGTAGAAGGTAGAGCTCAATGGGAGCAAAATGGCAGAAATGAGACCAAGTGTATAGATCCAGAGTGATCTAATATGCAACAAAAGGTGAAGAATGATGGGGAAAACCCTCCTATTTATAACAAAATATTGGGTCCTTTTAGATCTTGGTGCATGATTAAAATAATGTTAATCACATCTAGATCCACCTCTATGGAATATTTTATTATTATTTGTTGGAGGGAAAGGGTGTTTGACTTGGGTCAAATCCCTTGATTAGTGAAAATAAATAAATAAATGATTTATTTATCTTTTTAAGGAAGTGGTTGGGATATAATCAAATAAATAATGATTTATTTGATTAATGGTGGTTGATTTGGTCATATTTAACAAGGAATATTATTTAAATAATTATTCCTAGAAAATAATAAGATAACTATGGGTTTATCTCATTAATTTCTTTGTTTTTGGGTTAAACATGACTGGGAATAATATTTAAATTATGGTTTAATTAATTATTCCTTTTGGGGTTTCCTAATTAACATAGTGAAAGCAGTTTTACTTGGGGTAAAACTGGTCTTACATGGTGCACTTGGGTCCATCTAATGATGAAAGGTTAGATGACCAAAAAATGGTGTAACAGATTGCCCCCCAGCGTGCGAGTGTCAGGAGCAAATCGTATGACCTAAGTACGTTGTAAGAAGACAATCACTAGACAACAAAAAGGGTATGTCAGAGAGAGAAATATGAGGTAGATAGTGTGCTGGAGGACTAGACCCTGAGGAGACGAGACTCGCAGGTGCAACAAGTCTCTTTTTATGAGAGGGTAGCTGTGCTGAAGGCGGCGGGGGAGGCATACCTATGCCCGCCGTGACAAAGTACAAAAGAATAGTGTGTCCAGTAAACCAGGGACCGAACCATAGAGTACAGCTGGCATAATCACGAGCCAGATAAAAATACAATGAAGAGTCTCACATACATGCTATGCCTGGGATAACAGCCAGGACTAGTACAATAATATCTGAGTACATGAGACAAATACAACCCAAATGCCCCCTGTAAATGGGGAAGGGCTCACAAAATCTGACTGATACATGCAAAGCAAAGAGGTGCTGCAAGTGGCTACGGCCAACATCATCAAATATCTGGAGCTGCATCGAAGGCTGCAAGGAAGAGTTCATCCGGGCATGTGGGGGGCTACCTGTAGGGCCACCCCTTCATGAGGGTTGAGACATCTCACACACACCCGGGAATCATCAAGAGCTGCTGCTGGATCACTAGACCATCAAGTATACGGATCTCGATCATGCTGAAAGGAGCTGGAGAAACAATCAAGTCAAAGGGCAAGGAGAGATCCCTTTGCCTGATCCGAGGCACCGAACAAGAGTGGAAGCTGGGACCAAGGTACACCGCCCTCTAGACCTGGCTTCTGGAATGAATGAGCTGATGTCGACAGAAGGAGGTCCGCCATAGGTGAGGCAATGAGAGACCCTCAACTAAGGCACGAGAGAAAAGAGTAGAGCGACGGACAGACTGACACTAATGATGATGGTGAAGTGGAAAGGACTGAGGAGCTAATGGACAACTTCCCTTGTTAGAGCATAAAGGGCATGAATGACATGGCAGCGACTGACACAATATCGTAAGGGATAGGGGACAGTGGGACTGAAGGTCATAATATGCGACACAAGAGAGAGACCAGGCAATGAAGGATGGAGGGCTATAGTGGGGTACAAAGGGACGCGGGATAGACTCCATGAATGCGATGATGACTCAACTTGGATGCTCTAAACAAGGGCGACTCGATGGTGCTGCCACACAGTAAAAGGCCCAATGGGGTACCATAAAAGCATGAGTACAAGGTGGGGATTCATGACGAAAATCGTCACAAACATGGACAAGTAAGGAGGCAAGATGGTGCCCCAAGTACAAGTGTTGTAAGTGAGGAAATTCGATTTTAAGGAGAGGTGAAGTGACCCTTCTTGGACAAAATAGGTCCTGGCGAAGGATAAAAATAAAAATATGCTGGCTATCTAATAGAAAATAAAACACGCATCTCAAAAAGGAAATGCTAAGGGTGATATTTCTTAAGATAGAGTGCCTTGCGAAGATTGCCTTTGAAGTCTTCTAAAAGGTATGCCCCCTTACCAAGCTCCTTACTGATGATGTAAGGGCCTAGCCATAATGAGTCGAACTTCCTATGACCAAGGACATCATGGGCCTGGTCATATACTAGAACAAGGTCGCCTTCATGAAAAGGACGAGGCTGGACTTTTTGGTCATATTGAGCTTTTGGTGCGTTTCTTGGCCGCTTCCATGGTTTGCAATGCAACACAACGATATTCAGAGGCACGCTCAAGCATGATAAGTCATTGTTCTAGAGGTTGGGTGTCAGGGAGAAGTTCAACAGCCAGAGGAAGGGAAGGGATGTACACTCGATTGGTAAGACAACCTCCTCTCTAGAAACGAGGTGAGGAGGGTTATGGTTGAGGGGCATGGGTGCCCCCGAGCATGGTGTGGTCATGCCAAAATGTATTGAGAAAAAGGGGAATCTAAACACATTTTAATGATGTGGTGTGCCATTTGTTCTTGTTATGGGTATGCAGTTTGAGAAAGGAAATGGAGGATTACCAATCTCTTTTGGTACTGCATATGGGGATCAAATGGACTTTAAGTTTCCGAGTTGGCATACCTGGTGTCACTATCCCAAAAAGAGGATTTGGAGATAATGAAATGATGCTCTTGTAGAAAAGCTATAGGTTGGTCAAAAATAATGTCTAAGAGACTGGGTTGCTGACGGAAGAGGAGGGAACGATAAGAGGTATCATCCCTAGAGTGATCGGAAGTGATATGGGACTTTAGAGGTTCTTCTAAATGTGGAAGAATAATGGTACTAAAGTCAACACGACCAGATATACTAGGAGAGTTATAGAGAATTGCTTCTCTTGGTCTCTCAAATGTGGGTGCCCCCTTACCCAAACATTGGGTTTCGATGTAATGGCCACAAGGTGGATGTGGTGTGAACACATGGGTTCGATGTAAGGGGGAATATATAAAGTCAGGGGTGGGAATTTCTTCCATAATGTCGTCATCGTGATAAAAAATGGGGTGACTGGTGGAAGAAGGACCACCGGACGTGGTGAAGCGACCTGAATCATCATCATGAGAAGAGAGGTTCACATGCGCATCGTCACAAGGGGTGACCGAAGAGTAAGTAGATAAAGGATCTACCGATGTTGAGCCCACGATGATCGCTGAAGAAAGGTCAAGCGAAACAACAGGGGAGGATTCAGATGGAATGGTCCCCGAGGGTCTCATGGATGATGATAGGTAGAAAATGTTGGACGAAGGCTCCGTCATCTCGACATCGGGAGGGGGAATGTCAATGGGAGCAGTCATATCTGGTAGTTCTGCTGAAGCAGAATGCGCAAATATGGGAGAGGTGTACTCATTGCGCTTGGCCTCGACTTGGTGGACCGCGGCAATAGAGGTGCGGAAGTCCTCGAGGCGGGGACAAATATGGGTGTGATGGCCATGGAGATCACACAAAGCACGGGGGTGGTTGGTGTGAATAGTCTTGGGGTTCGTGGCCGCGGTTGTGGAAGGAACAGAGGCTTCTGGGACCGCGGACTCAGGGACCGTGACATTAACCATGGGCTGTAGATGAAGTAATTCAGGACAGGTATGGGAGGCGTGACCGACAATATCACACAAAGCACCCTGGATGGTATGCTTTGGAGGCTGAGGAGGAGCAGGGTTTGTCGGGGCAGCCTTGTCCTTTGATGCCCCCTTGCGAGCTTTGCCCTTCTTACCCGAAGCGGTCGCAACAGGAGGTGGTTCCTGTTGAAGTGACTGAGGCACTGATGCAACGGGAGAAGCCATGGGGGCTGGTTGAACCGGGGTCAAAGCGATATAAGGTTTGGGTTGACCAGGCAAGGTGGGGGCTGGAGGATCAAGGTACCAAACGGGAATCCCAAGTGTCAAGTTAGGAAGAGAGGGGGTGGCCATGACTGGTACCGTGTACACTCCTGGTGGGGGAGCTAGGAACGGTATCTGACCAGAGGGGGCATGGCCAGGTGGGATGGCTCCTAAATGGCTAAGGCCTGGAGGAACCGTGCCAGGGGGATAAAGGGGCTCATGACGACCAACTGCAGGTGAAGGGCTAAGAGCAGGTTGCGGAGGGCAAGGTTGCTGACTAGCCGAAGCAGGTTGCTTGAGAGCAGCCCGAGACGATTGCATCATGCAAACATTCGATGAGCTGGGGTCAGAGATAGGAGGAGGGGGAAGACTAGGAAAAGTTCCAAGCAGGGAGGAATCCTTGTAAACGCCGGGGGAGACACTGGTCAAGGAGTCGACGGTTTGCTTGTTGGCTACAGAAGAGATGGTCGTCTCAGGTGAGGTCTGAGATTTTGGCTCATGATATGTCAACTGGTCAATGGTGACTATCTTCCCATTATGGGGGAAAGACATCTTGCGAAAGACCACGGATGGGACAGCAGACATAGCATAGGTGTAGCTTCGCCCCAAAAGAATGTTGTAGTCTAGTGGGGCGTCAATGACTTCGACGTCAACGCAAACAGTCTTACCGGCGAGTGTGATAGGGAAATTACGGAACAAGCCAATGGGCTGGGAGGCATGACCGTCCCACGCTCTAAGGGTGATCGTGGAAGGGGCCAGCTCAGGGGATCCGAGTTGCTTCCAAACCGAAGTGGACATCACGCAGGTGGATGCCCCCTCGTCAATGATACACCGGGAAACGATGGCGTTTCGTATTTTGACTGAGATTTGGAAGGCGACGGAAGGAGGGAGGGGTGGTCCTGATTGAGTGGTATTCCGAAAAACAATCATCTCAGACGTCAACAGATCTACAACGCCACTCTAGAGAAGTAGAGCCTTCTTTTAAAGGGCAGCTGACCGGAGGAGTTCCAAAGGTGGAAGTGGCAGCCAGTGGGATCGGCGCCGTATCAATTCACTATGCTATACGCTCCTGTCAGCAGATCGGGGGCGCATTTCGTAATGGTCCCTTTGAATCTTTTGATGAACCTCAACTTTGGGTTGAGGGATGTGTAAGGGGGCCATCGATGTCGAAAGAGGCTCGTTAACCCGAAGAATGGAAGGGAGCAGATCGAGCAGAGGCTACCATCGCGCACCGAGTTTGAAGGTTAAGGTCGACTGTTAGAGGTGGATCAGAGTTCATCATGAGGATCTGGTAATTGGAGGAACCAGAAGGGGAAGGTGGAGTGGCCACCTGTCTGTCAGGTGGTTGGGTAGCCATGAATCCCTGCTGTGCATCCACCTGCGCTTGAGGGGGCGGGGAGCGCTGTTGCAGGGGTTGAGAAGGCAAGGGAGGCGAAAGTGCATATGCTGGAGGAGTTGGCACACCAGGCTGTGGATAAGGGTAATGGTTAGGTTGGGCAACATTGAGGTAAGCAGGAGGTTGGGCAAAAGGATGAGGCATGCCGTATCCTGGATGCATGCTACCGGGAGGGGGAGAAGTGCAGGAAGTGGTGCCCCCTCCCCCAGGAAAACCATAGCTCATGTGAGGTTGAGCGAATGGATGGGAGATGGGTCCAATGATACTGTTGGCGGCATGAGGTGCCCCCTGTGTATGGGCATCATTGGGTGTGGGAAGATCAGGTAGGACAGTAGGATCATAACCTGTCTAAGCGTAGATCAGGTCATACTTTAACGCCATTTGGAGGGCATCTTCTTCGGTTTGAGGAAAATGGGATGCGACATCTTTCCCGATAGGGGACAAGAGAGATCTAAGGAACCAGTCCATGTAGACATGGTCTTCGAAGGGAGGAGATTGGCATAAGCTCCGTCGTCTTCGCCATTCCTGGACATGGGTAGAAAGGCGGGTCGAAGAGGTTTGCTTGAAGGAAGTCAAAAGTTCGATACCAGTGTCATAACGAAGGGGAAGCTGGAAGTAAGATAAAAAAAGCCCGGGCAAGAGTTGCAAAGGTGGTATGGAAGGAAGTGGGCTGGTCAACATACCACTTAGAAGCTTCGCCTGTAAGCGTGCGTTGGAACAGTCTAAGACGAACAGAGTCATCGATAATGGAGGTAGATGAACACCACATGTGGAAAGATCGAACATGATCTGAAGGATCTTCTCCAGCACGACCTTCAAACTTTGGGATGTCGGAAGGGAGCTTTGTCGGCATAGCGGGCCAACTAGCGTCATGATGTATAGGGTCGTTTATCAACCGGTCCAAATCGGGGAGGCTGAGGCCTGCCAAGAAGGGGAGCACAGGTGAAGCCGAGGTAGTTCCTGTGGTGGTTCTGCTAGTAGTAGTCCCAGCATTAGGGCCGAGATTCCCGCTAGTGTTAGGCCCTGGACCAGACATAGTGGAGGTGACAGGGGGGAGAACCAGAAGGAAAAGGAGAACCCAAAGAAGCAGAGAAGGACTGGCTCGACGATGGTGGGACGGAGCAGGTCGATCGACCGGAGACTGAGGGTGAAGGCCAAGGAGGCGCCGGGAAAGGTGCCTTGGGGGCGCAATGATGACAGGAAGAAGGAAACCGACAGGGGCAGAAAGGGACAGAATCAAGAAGGTCAAGGGCAGATAAGGTGCAGTGACGATTGATTTTAGAGTCTTTGCCAGGCGGTGTAAACCAGGCGCTTCTTCACTTAGGGTCAATGTGTGGTGTGCGTTAATTTTAATTTTTAAACCCTTTCCGTTGTTGAGAGCAAAAAAGTGTGCAACGTAGCTGAAAATAAACCTACAGAGAACAGAGTAAAAATGCTGAAATAACAGAAAAATAACAGCTACATATGCATCTATCAAACCCAAGAAAGTGGGTCTCTCAAAACTATGCTGAAAAGAAAGGGAAAAACTATGGAAACACACACAAACGAAGCTCAACAGATCTAGGGTCAAAGGGAACAGAGATCCGGAGGATAAAGCTGCAGATAAGGGGTGCAGATCACAGCCAAGAGACAGGGGCAAGGTGGCTGGAAAAAAGGGAAATCAGCAAAAAGCCGGGAGGGGCAAGGCAGAGGCCTTTAGGGGAGGTCCAAACAAAATGACAAGAGGTGATTTGAAAGGAAAAGAGGCTGATTTCGATGGATCTGGAAGTGAGGTCACAGATCTGGAAAAAGAAAGGGCTGAAGCTCTGAAACCGACGGCTGAAACAGCTGAAACTCTTCCACAAAAAGTGGAGGGTACTAAAGCCCTAAGGGGCCGGGTTCCCACTTAGATGAGTAAAAACAGATCAGATCTTGGTCAAGGCGGGCTGAGACAGAGGCTGGAAAACCCTGGCAGAGGCTGCAGCTTGTAACCTAAAATTACGTAAAAAAAATGCTGAAAGCTAGTGCAGTGTCAGGTTCCTGCATGGACTCCCCATCCGTAGAAATGGCTCCAGGAAACAGCCAAACTAGAAAGTCGGCAGGTTTTGGCCAAAAAGGTGACCCCGTTAGGTAAAACTCTGGCGCATTTTCTCGAAATTGCCGCCGTCTCAGGGCACTGGTGTCGCTTGCGACCTCACAAGAATAGGGGCAAGAAACACACGGAAGTTAGAAATTTTAGGTATTTAGGGTTTTATGTGAAAAAAAAATGACATGAAAAGAGAAAAACTAAGCAGCTGAAAAGAAGCCCTAGGGCCTGAAGTAGCTGGATATGCAGGAATATGAGAAACGACAGCGGTCGTAATTTAAAACCCGTGTGGAGTCGCCATTTGTTAGTATGAATTCTTCGTCGAAGTGTACGAAAAAGAACCACTTTAGCTACGCATAACTAATATCCCTAACAACAATAATGGCTGCAAAACATCTTCAGATCTGCAATTAGTAGTTAAAGGGCTGCAACAAACAGATCTATAAATGGAAAGACATTAAGCAGTAAAGTAAAGAGTTTGCTCCATGCATCCAACAGACAAGACAAGAACACGATTTTTGAATGAATTTTATATTACAGGGCACCTGGGAGGAAACAAGAAGGTGTATCCAGATCTCCTCAATGGGATGGGTTCTTTGTAGTCCTCAGCACTTCAGATCTAAGCTTTCTCTCTCTTGTAGATGTAGAAAACCCAATGTAGAAAGTAGAGCTCAATGGGAGAAACAATGGCAGAAAATGAGACCAAGTGTATAGATCCAGAGTGATCTAGTATGCAACAAAAGGTGAAGAATGAAGGGGAAAACCCTCCTATTTATAACAAAATATTGGGTCATTCTAGATCTTGGTGCATGATTAAAATAATGTTAACCAAATCTAGATCCACCTCTATGGAATATTTTATTATTATTTGTTTGAGGGAAAGGGTGTTTGACTTGGGTCAAATCCCTTGATTAGTGAAAAATAAATAAATAAATGATTTATTTATCTTTTTAAGGAAGTGGTTGGGATATAATCAAATAAATAATGATTTATTTGATTAATGGTGGTTGATTTTGTCATATTTAACAAGGAATATTATTTAAATAATTATTCCTAGAAAATAATAAGATAACTATGGGTTTATCTCATTAATTTCTTTGTTTTTGGGTTAAACATGACTGGGAATAATAATTAAATTATGGTTTAATTAATTATTCCTTTGGGGTTTCCTAATTAACATAGTGAAAGCAGTTTTACTTGGGGTAAAACTGGTCTTACATGGTGCACTTGGGTCCATCTAATGATGAAAGGTTAGATGACCAAAAAAAGGTGTAACACTAATAGTCACACTTGCTCTTTCACCTACATCTCCACTGGTCTCCACTGAAACTGTCCATGCACTGTATTTAACTGATGTATTCTTCAGTTGAATAATGAGTTAATAATTAGTAAATTAATTAATAATTAATTCACACCACTCTCACTAGTGTATCAATCAGTTAGACTAGATACAACTAGCTCAACTGGGTCTAACTGAGTTAAACTGAACACAACTCCATTAATTACTTCTACTAACTCCACCAAAATTTTTCACATGAGTTCTAACTGAAGTCTCCATGCAATAGCTCCACTTAACCCTCAGGAATAGCGTAATTCCTTCTGTCAACTCCTATGCCACATCTGTGCACTTAACTGAAGTGCTCCAAGAGAATAAGATAATGTTTAGAGTCTAAATATTATTAAGAGCTAATAATACTCGACATATCTATTTTTAGACTAGCAATCTAAAAATAGATTCTTCCCAATATGTCTAAAAATACAAGTCCATATATTTTTCCAACTAGACCAACCATCCATAAATAGTAACCTTCAACTCATAGAATATGATCGACATGTCTAAAAATAGACATAGTCTAAAAATAGATTGTGTGCCAAAAATAGCCTGCAGGCCCACTTAGTGAAGGCGACTTCTTTCCACTAAGCTCATCATCTTGTTGCAATCTCAACACCCTGTGTGGATAATTACCATGGGTGAATACATACCATGGGTGAATGAATACCATGGATAGATGTCACTTTCAATGCCATGGATGGATAAATACAATGGGTGTAGTCCATTTTCCATTCGGATCAGCAGAAGTCGACATAGTCATCATGATTTAGGTCAGGAACATCATATAGATGGGGAATTACATTTCCCTTTTGGTGTATAACAACATTGATGGCATTATTTTATTCTTCAAGCTCTGTCTTCAACGTGTTCGTAGTGTTAGTAGTATCATTAAGGTCAGTTGGCATGAAGGCTATGATGGTTTTAAGGGTCGAGAAAGAGAAGGGACATATTGACCTCAACAAGTGCAATGATTCAGAGGAAGATATTTAGTCTTGTGAGGAGAGGTATAATTCTTGAAAATTGGAAGCTGGGGGAGAAGTTTCCTCATTAGGGAAACCCAAAAAACCCTAAAGAGACCCCTCTTCCACTTGAAAAAATAAGATTTTTCCATGGAAAAATAATATTGTATTATTGCTCCAAGTTGACATGAAAAGTACTAGTTGGAGTAGAGAGAGAAATTGACCTTCCTCCTACTCATATGAATTGACTATCGTTGAATTCACTTGAAGGAATCACCTCACACATCACTTATTCCTCATTTGGTTCATAAAATTATGAAATTTGCAGGTTTAATTCACACATGTGAAAGGAGGAGAAGGACTTATGTTTGAATTCCATTCTCTTTATGTGTTTTGGCATATTTGACTAGCATTGATTATGTTTTGTTTGGGATATTATTCTATTAGTTTGACCAAATAATTTGACTCACCAAGAATTTATGGATACTTTGAGTAGTTTAACCACATGTTGAACTTGTGAGCTGACCGAAATCGATGGTCGATTTTCAGACTGTTTTGACTGTGTTTGACTGAAAATGAGAGACCAAATTTATTGTTTCTTTGACCAAAATATTCTAATCACTCTTCACCATTTACTTTTACTGGTTAGTGTTGCCATTGACTGTACTTTCATAGGGATGAAAATTACAGACTGGTACTTTGACTGGATTTGATTTTATATGCTCATCATTGATTAATTATTGGATTATTGGCTTGGATAGTGAAGTATTGTACCTTTGACTTGTTATTGGATGTACTTGGACTATGTTTCTATGCTAAACAATTGATTATATAATAATATATCAATCTAGTTGGGCTTTCCCCCTTGTGGGGTTTTCCCCTAGTCTTTGATATAAATCTCTCTCTCTCATTGATATTGAATGTTTTCTATTGTGTTTTTTTTCTAGTGTTCATAATATATTTCTATGGATGTGTTTATATAAAGTATAAAGTTAGTTTTGGAACAAATTTCTATTAGTGGATATTATTTATTGAATTCAAGTACAATTATAATGATATTTATTGTATTCCAGTATGATTGTAATAATTGGTGTAATACGTGTTATTATAAATTTTTTTTAATTGTCAAATATTTTTTAAAGAACATAAAATTGTGGATCCACATGTATTGACGAATTGATTTTTTTTTTAAATTAAAAAATGGATTTTTAATTTTCAAAATATTTTATTTAATATTATGATTTTCAAATTCAGCAAGTATAAAAAATAGCATGTAGTCTAACCAAAATGTTTTTTTGCTCTGAAAATTATAGAAATTCTGGCAAGATTTTAATAAAATAGGACTTAAATTTTTGTAAATCTAGGTTACGACTATCAAACTTTAAGATTGTGGGTGCCCCACAAGTTTTTGATGGTGCTGAATCCATTTTCACTATAAAAAACATGATTAAAATATTGCTATTGCTGGATTTTTTGAATTTTTTTTTCTCGGATTCTAGCAACTTTTAACTGTCCGGGGAATTCCTCCTGTAGACTTGTCCTAAAAAAGGGATAGTTGATTTGTTTTATTTAAATAAGTGAAAAAATTATCATATATTAGTTTTTAAATTAGCAATACTAGTATCCCTCACCATGCAAGTTAACTTTATTGAGAGCCACGTTATTTGGAACCTTATTGGTGGGTTGTAAAGTATAGTTTTTAGATTCCCATCAAATAAAAGTTAACCATTTTATTAAATCTCACATACTAATTTATTAGGGTTATTTTAACAAATTCATGTTATTTGGAATAATTTATTGGTGATTATGAAATAAAATATTTATACTTCTACAAAATACCTTTGAATCTTACGCAATTAAATATTTTCTTAAATGAGGAAGACAAACATTTAACAACAAAAATAGTTTTAAATCCATTATTTAAAGATTTGTTGATTATTTACTTTATCTAGTTTTTTTTTTATAAATTTTAAATTTCAAGTTTTTTTTTATTTTAATTTAAAATCATTTTGTTGAGCTTGAGTAAGTTTTGTGGCTAAGAGTAAGTATTTTGTGTTTAGGTAAACAAGAAATTCAAATTCACATTCACATGAGATAGAGTATGTATGTTTTAGTAGACCTGAATAATCAAGTCAAAAGAAATAAATCATAGACTTGACTAATAAAATCAGAAGAAATAAATCACTCCTCTCTCATATATTTATTAATCCACTGGTGTGTTGGTGGATTTGGCGCACGAGTGTACCAAACCACACATGCTTAAGAGGAGTGGTTGTTTCCTCTTAAGTTCCTGGTCACATGCACATAATAAAGCGAGTCAGCAAGTTAGTGAACATGCCAACACATAAAACATACTAGATAAGAAAATAACATGCATGTATAGAGAGAAAATAAAAAATAAACTAAAACACATAACGCAAAATCTCTAAATAGATTCAAACAACTTCGATTATCCAAGCAGTGGAGCTTACGTCCCCTCTTATTGAGTGATAGTAGGAATAAAGGATGAAACATTTACCCACTTGCCAAGGGGCCCTTAGAACTAGGGATTTCTAAAACCTAATGCAAGGATGTCTTTACCTTTGAGCTACCTTGGCGCAAAGTCTCTCTCTCTACTCCGAAGGATTGGATTTGTTGGATCACCAACAATTGAATCCCTTCTACCTCTACTCCCGATTGCACACTGTTGGATTGCTTAGGGAAATTTTGGCCAGCATAACAAGGTGTTCTCCCTTTTTTCATCTCTTGGTGGCCTTTTATAGAAGAATTCAAACTCATCTTACCTCTCTTGGTACATTGATGGATGGTGACCCAAGAGAGGAGGGTGATCCCATTGTGTGCCACATTATTCCATTGTGTGCTCCCTTGAGGTCTTAAGGAGGCTTGGGCGACTATAGTTAGGCAGCCTCAAGTGTGGAATCAATTTTCTGGAGTGTGCCTTGTGGTCCCAGAAAGCGACTTCTTCCACTCTCAGGTCTGTGCGGATTTTTGAGGGAAAGTCGCGCAAAGGCGCACCTATCAAAGAAAAATGCACGTGGAGGTGCATTATTCTATGGTCTTGAGTGTGCAATTCGATTTTTCTTCTGGAACTTAGAGATTCTTTAAATTCCTTAGATTCTCTAACGTGCCTCAGCCCTATCATTTAATAATGTCATATTTTCTTGTCTGATTCTCTAGTGATAATAGTTTCCCCCTAATGTGTGAGGTCTAGGAAGAACTGTATAGCCGAAATACATTATAGTTTCTTTTCTGTGTACTATGCGGAGAGGTAGAGAGACCTATGTGTAACACAGAGTTGGAAATACCTTGCACTGGGTCAAAGAGAAACCATGTCCTGTGGGAACCCTACAAGCAATGGTATAATACAATGAATACAATTTTTCTACGAGGTGGGCATTCCCATGCTCATGATGCTTTAGCTAGCTAAACAAATCTATTTGACAGATACAGATTATGTTTGTGTCACTAGAATGGTAGTGATCTTCTGGTTGATGACGATGATTGCTGACACCCTCAAGGGTGTTTTTATTTGACAATAGGTGGAATGTGGTATCCGCATGTGTAAGCTTGGCATGGAATATAAATGTGCATTGTACGCACGGGTGTATGACTAGGACCTTCCTATGTAAGAATTGCTAAAAGATGTGCTTATAAAGGCACGGGTATTCGACGAAGTTGATCAGAGTGAAATGGTTGTAAGGTACGATACCATCTTGACGTGAAAGCTTGTGTCGTAGTCGAATTTCAGGAGGATCAATGACATCTATGGGCCATGATGTTTCCCACAGTTCCATCCGAGGATGTCTCTTTTATGATGAGGGGTGATCCAAGGTATCACTTCTTTTTTGGAAAATAGGTGTTTATGTAGAAAAAAAGGAAGCCTCAACCGAATGAGAGAGTCACTGATGCAAGGGATTAAGATCCTGGATGTGATATGTTTAACATAGGCATGAAGGCGAGAGGTAACTCAGAAATAGTGATGAAGATTCAGTGGCCCGAGGTCGAAGTATAAAAAGAAGCTTGGATGCAGTCATAACTATATCTGACAGGGCAATCCCTGGAGTTGGTAGGGCATCTAGGGTGGGTATATATTGGTTATGAATGTCATGATGGATTATGAGTGAAGGGTGTGATACTTCGACCAAGGGTGACCAGGGATTGCTTCCATGGGAGAAAAAATGGATGTATGGGTGGGGGACATAATGCACCATTTGTGGTCTTTTGTAAACGTACCAAAAGAATGAAATATTGAGTTTGGATTGTACAAAAAACAGAGACGGGTGCCCCAAAACATAAAAGTGTTCAATCACTGATGATGTAAGGAAGGTGTTTTGTTGAGGGTGGGGGCCCAATTGGTTGGTCTCATGTGTGGGGTTGATGAAGAGGATGGAAAATTTCATAGATGGGCTATGCTGATGGAGGTATGGTAGGCCAAATGCAAGGTGCGGTGGTGCACTTTTGATCTGCTTGCAAAACCTGGTAGTTCGGGAAAGGAGTTTTATTTCGATATGGTGAAAATTGATCTGATGCATGGTGGGTGAATGGGCATGAGGTGCTTCCCAGACTAAAGTGGTATGGACATGTCTTCATTATTATTGTGATATATGGTATACTTTGGGTGATAGGCTCCAGGGAGGGGAGGCTCTACCAACCAAAAAGGATGTTTATCGTGTGCAAGGTGGGGTGATGATAAAAACGGTCGGGTGCTTGGAACCTATGGTTGATTTCTTATGGAGAAATGATGTCAGGATATGCAGAGTTCTTTTGGGACTCTATCATGCTGAGGGTAGAATGATAACTGCTCTAGAACTTTCAGTGGATGGAGCGACATATGGTTTGCACGACACTTGCAAAAAATACCCCAAGCGAAAACATCTTCTTTATTCAAATATTATTGAAAGACATGAGCTCAAAAAGATGATGAGAGAGGGCATACTTGTCAGCACTGGAAATATTAATTTTTCTGGAGGTGCCAATGTGTGGCACTGCCCTTGGGAGTTATGGAGTGCTTATCACATTGTTTCTTTCGGTCCAACAATTGGGCCTTCTGAGCTCTCGTTATGGTCCTCCAAAGTTTTGAAAAAGGGCGATATATAGGTGAATATGGCTCAATTCAACTCATTTGTGTCATTTGAGTGTTTGAGGTTTTGAGATATCAGAGGTTTTTTCGGATTTGTTCTTGCTACTCTAAGATTTGGGAGATGAACACATTTTAATGTATGATGAAAGTGTGAGAAAATATGGCTATAGCTATGCGTAATTTTCTCTTGGTTAGAGAGATGTCTTTGTGGAAGGGAAAAGACTATGCAAAAATTGTTTGCGAGGTGCTTTAGCTCTTTGCACTGATTGAATCGATGGCCAATCAGGTCGCATAGTCTGCATGCTATCCTAGGTTGAACCTGGGTCATGCTTGGCTAGCACGCTTTCCTAACTTTACC
This sequence comes from Pinus albicaulis, assembly GCA_034641835.2. Taxonomy (NCBI): domain Eukaryota; kingdom Viridiplantae; phylum Streptophyta; class Pinopsida; order Pinales; family Pinaceae; genus Pinus; species Pinus albicaulis. Next base: position 1,720,381,059 of record CM076575.1, read on the forward strand.
ATTACGCAGACATGGGTATGGAGTAGAATATCTGGGGGCATTCTACTTTCCATGTTGGTTGTTAGGTTCTAGGTTGATAAGGTCCTGATGTTTCGCCTCTAATAATTGTATCACGTTGATTAGAGTTCTTACTTGTGGGATATAGGTATAATGCTACTAGTGGTGATTTCCCTGACATACTAGGAAAAACATCTAGAAATGGGGTTCCCATCCTTGTCGTTTAATGGCGTGATTACGTACCAGTGACATAGCACTTCTAAGTTAGGGCAAGTGGAGACCACATGATTGGGTGTTTTACACAACACACATGTTGGTCTTCTCTGCAGAGGGTGGTTTTGGGTGACTAAGGGTTCCCCAATAGGACATTTTTCAGCTAACATGAATAGAATGGATCTACTCGTCACATCTTCTTGGGTTTTCGAGTTGTTCATGGATTTAGAGTCGGAGCCATCTTCTCGGGAGAGGCAAACTATGGCTGAGCACAAACTAGCAAGTTCTAAATGAAATCAGAGGATATAATGGAATTGTTCTAAAGTGTGGTTGGTAGAACATAATGTACATGTAAATTACGTCACTCACAAACCAACATAATAAACGTGTTTTACTGGATACCATCTGTGGATGAGTTCGAGGGATGCACATTCTTCGATGAAGTGGCCACATTCATTGCACAGTGTGCAGCATATGATAGGAGGGGGGAAGATGAACGAGAGTTTTTCAGGTGACTTCCATTCCTCTTGCAGGTATAGAATGATGCAAGGTTCATCTCTAGTTGACTGGATGGAGGGATCCTCTTGGTAGGATAGCTCAATGGCGTTTAAGGTGTCCCTGTATTGTGGAATCTCTAGGAAATGATGGGTATGAGTGTTGGTGGATTTGGCGCATGAGTGTACCAAACCACACCTGCTTAAGAGGAGTGGTTGTTTCCTCTTAATTTCTTGGTCACATATAGATAATAAAGGGAGACAACAAGTTAGTGAACATGCTAACACATAAAACATACTAGATAAGAAAATAGCATACATGTATAGAGAGAAAATAAAAACTAAACTAAAACACATAACAAAAAAGCTCTAAATAGAGTAAAAAAAACTTCAATAATCCAAATGGTGGTGCTTATGTCCCCTCTTATTGAGTGCTAGTAGGAATAAATAACAAAACATTTACTCACTTGCCAAGGGGCCCTTAGAACTAGGGAGTTCTAAGACCCGATGCAAGGATGTATTTACCTCCTAGCTACCTTGGTGCAAAGTCTCTCTCTCTACTCCAAATAATTGGAGTTGTTGGATGGCTGACAACTGAATCCCCTCTATCTCTGCTCTGGATCACACATTGCTAGATTTCTTAGGGAAATTTTTTCTAGCATAACAATGTGCTCTCCCTTTTTTCATCTCTTGGTGGCCTTTTATAGAAGAATTCAAACTCTCCTTCCCTTTCTTGGTACATTGACGGATGGTAACCCAATAGAGGAGGGTGATTCCATTGTGTGCCACATTATTCCATTGTGTGATCCCTTGAGGTTCTAAGGAGGCTTGGGCGGTTGTCCTTAGGCGGCCTCAAGTGTGGGATCAATTTCATGGAGTGTCTTGTGGTCCTGGAAAGCGACTTCCGCCACTCTCAGGTCCGCACAGCTTTTTGAGGGAAAGTCACGCAAAGACGCACCTATTGAAGAAAAATGCGCGCGAAGGTGCATTCTACTATGGTCTTGAGTGTGCAATTTGATTTTTCTTCTGGATCTTAGAGATTTTTTAAATTCCTTAGATTCTCTAATATGCTTTAGCTCTGTAAATCCTTATGCCTGATATTTAATAATGTCATCTTTGCTTGTCCGATTTTTGAGTGATAACAACTAGAAAAAAAAAACATAATCCCTTAACCAAAAACATAACTTAAATATCTTATTTACCTATTACTTCATTGAAAAGAAATATAAACAAACATAATCCATTGACCTTAAAGTTTAAGGCAACCACATAAGGAAAAGAATAATAATGATAACGACCAACCTAAAATAATAGCTATTCTTTTTTTATTGGAAAAATATTATTTTGAATATTTAGTACTCGGTACTTAATTTATAATTTATATATTGCAAACATTTTTTGGTATTAAAATTTCGTTGCAATCATGGCTGCTACAGGTGCAGATGAAGTGATTCCAGAAGGTTTTATTTACTTATTCATTGGTTGAGTAGGGTACAAAATATTATTGGAATTTATATATTTGACAGAGATATATATGATCATCCATTTCCAGGAAGGTTGCAGTGATTTTTGGTCTTTTTCTATTGGAATAAGGGAGGTAATAAACATCCTTCCGATATACGATATACATCACAAAGATTAAGGTGAAAACTGAAGTGATCCTAAGAATAGATGTAGATTCAGAAAAAACCGTCTTCAAATTACTTGCCCGCTCAAAGGCCGCTCAAAGGTATAACTTGTATAAGCACAAGCCAATCAATAATAGTTGAAATATAAAAAATAAAACAAAATAAAAACATTGCATATGTTAATGAAAGTATTCCCATGCAAGGCTAGCCCTAATAGGCTACCAATTCTAACCAAAATATACTCACTAATAACTACTACGATAGCAAAAAGAGTCTTCAATGTGTTCAAGTATTTGCTTTGAATGTTTGGCTCCTTTTCATTGCCATCCGATCATATGATTTTTAGTGACATCTCATTGTTTTATTGTTTGAATTATATTATTTTATTTATTTATATGGATTTAGCTTTCTCTAATTTTATTTTATTTTTTATTAGTGAATTCATTGTGCAAACTTAAATCTACAAAACTACAACAATTTAAAACTATATATTACAATATTCCCAATTTTAATAGGATTTTGGTGTAGTTTTTCTCAAAATTAATAGGATAACATTGATTACCAACCTTGATAAACTACATTTTTGAGAATATTATCGTCGATTCACATGTTTTTTATAGTTAACCTAAAGGCTCAAGTTTCCAAGGAGAGTGTGATTCGATGGTGAAGAGTGAGTTGTTAAGACACTCGAGTTGAAAGGTCACTGGTTTGAATCATCCCAAAGGCAAAAAAAACCAGCCATGTTAAGGGTTGGTGTGGCGGAGACGAGTGTGATCCCCAGGTGATTTTGATGGCTTAGATGCCCCTCGGTCATGGTTTCTCAAACCAAAGATTTGACGTGATGCCACGTTAGAACCACGTAACCAAACAAATAAAAATAAAACATAACAACTCAAGTTATTATATTTCTCAACCCTTTCTTATAAATTTATCTCAATCGTGGATTTATTAACTATTTTCCTAAATATTTAGGTAATCCAATCATTGTAGAGTTTGGCATAAGTTTATGTCAGTTCATTTCCTCAAAATTTTGAGGTATCGCCATGGGTTAGCATAAATTTATCTGTATACGTTTTTGTTTAAATCCTTGGCTCTTTAAATGTTTATGTTGGTTCCCTTCGTTGATTTTTTGTTTTTTTTCTGTGAGTTTGAAATTTAAATAGAGCATGGGACGTCCAAAATACAGCCTTTGATCACTTACAGTATGAGTTCCATATATATATATATATATATATATATATATAATTTATTCTACTTCCAATCTACCCTTATGCTTTGTAAAACAAGGAAATCTTTTTTTTTTTCTCTGATCCATTGAAAAGTTGATATGGTAGGACAAAGTTCAACATGTTTAGGAGCAATTATATTTTATCTTGTGGACTATATGTCTACAATTTACTAAATAATTATATTTGCAAACAAAGATAATGCATATCTAGGAAATTCGTTGTCACTAAAGTCTCCTCTAGGTCACGGTCACACTCACATACACGATGTACATATTTTATTTTTAAATTAAGTATATTTTAAATCAAGTGGAATTCTGATTTTATCTTATAAGTCGGCAATGTCAACTTTCCAAGCTCCTCGTTATAATTTATACTGAAGGATCAATAAAATATCCTCATTATACTTTATAGTTATGATTCAGGAAATGAAACGCTTATCTAGATATGTGTGACATATTTCATTTTTATTTTTTGTTTATGAGATCTTTTAATGATTTTTATTTTGTTTTTCTTTCATTGGCCATCTCATTAACATTTTAGTCACTTGAACATATTTATTATCTCATTAACATTTTAGTCACTTGAACATATTTATTATATTTGTTTGCCAATAATATTAAATACTACATTACTCATTATAATGTAACAAAAAAAACATCCTAGGGTAATTATTCATACATTACGTTTATTAACACTAAGGTCTTTAATTTATATATATTTTTTTGTATCCAGGGAATTCAATTTTAATGCACTGTTATTTTGACGACTGAATTTGGAGTTTTAGAAAGTTCATTTGCAAAGTGGGTTGCATGAACTAAAAAGCTAGAAGGATAGTTGAATCGAGGAATTCAATAGCGCAATAAATGACTAACTTCATTTTGTACGTATATTTAAAAGCTTAAAATGAAATATTGCTTACATTTACTTGAATAAACATAAACCCTCCCCACAGTTGAACATTTGACAAATTTGAACATTGTCGTAAGGGGAAATCATGTTTATGCTATTTTCATGGTTATATAAACTCATGTTATAGAAATTGTGCTCAATAGTTTTACCACAATCGCCAATGTGAGATTAAGTACCCATAATTTAGTTTCCTATTAAATCAGTATTCAAACACATAGTTCAACCCACGTAACTTATTTGATAAAAATGATATTACACAACGGTTCAACAAAACAATCCCAGAGAAAGAAATTGCAGCTAGTGTAGGGACTATGAGGTATAAAAGGGTTTGAAATTTCTCTTATAAAAATTTTTAAGGCATGTATTTTACAGAATAACATGACAATCAAAATTATATGTATTTTGACTAATTTAAATGCAGATACCTAGCAGGATATCCCGTTTGAAGTCAATCCCTAGAATGACATTGCTCCAAGCTTACTCCTGCTACCAAACTGACTGATTCCACCCTCCCTATCTGGGATCAACCTATCCAAGTCCCAAATCCACAGGACTTTGAAATTGATGTCCACTAGCTCTCGAGCCAAAAAATCCAAGAACAAATCAAGTTTCTTTGATTTTCATTTCAAAATTGAGCCCCAAGCTCCTCCTGGAACCAAATTCATTACCCTCTCATCTAGCTCCCCCTCTCACCCCCCAAAATTCATCTCCTTTTATCCTTCCATCACCTCTTCATTAAAAAAATTTATTAATCTCTTTATCGGTTTCCTTCTCCTGATGACATGGTGACTGGTTTGTCGACTTTAGGTGGTCGTTCACCCCTTGGCTGATTGAAACCTTCATTTATCATTATCCCATCACTATTTGGAAGATTGAATAGTTATGATCATTAATTTCACCCTCCTTTGGATATATATAATTGAACCATTATTTGATTGAGTCGGTTCCAAAATAGTTTATTATTCGGTTGATTTTAATGATTTATTTAATTAACTATAATTCCATGAGATTTATTTATCATGATCCCACTTGACTATATATATATATATATATATATATATATATATATATATATATATATATATATATATATATATATATATATATATATATATATATATATATATATATATATATACCTGTGTCTATGTCTTGTGTGTGTGTGTGTGCGTGTGCGCGTTAGGTATTTATTTGGTAATTTCCATATTTAATCCATTTACTTGTTACTTAAAATTTTTCATAACTAGTTAGGGTATACTAGTGTAGTGCATGTGATGCATGCATATGTAGCTACCATATGCATGCCTCGTATGCATGCTAATATTCCAATTCACCCTATAATTCGAGGGGGGCCATTACATAACTTATTTCAATCCACCATATCCTACCCTAAATATATTAGTGTACTACACTCTCTACTAGCATACCATATTGATCCTAGCTCAGTGTAGCATAAATAATTCTATCATTCTCTACCCTGGCCAAAATTATGCTAACCTACCCTATTCTTATAGTAGCTTACCCTTCTAGAGTAACCTACCATATATCCCCTCTCTAACATAATCTAGCCTAGTTAACCCTAGATTAACCAACCTTCGCATACTTAAATTTCCCTACATAACCTATCCTAGCCAACTTTAACCATCCCTATCCTACCTTATCCATCCTTAGCCTACCCTATCCTACCCTTTTTTCGACTTGGCTACCCTAGACTAATGTATCATGTCCTATCCAATCATACCTTAGTTTATCCCACTTAGCTTATCCACCCTACCCTAGTTAAACCTACCTTTCGTAATGAAATTTGTTAGGTCTGTATTATAATAGTGTAGCCCCCATATTATTCATGTTATGCCCCATAGAAACCTATTATTTCTATTTTTGAGCCCTTGCATTATTATTTCTATGTAGGCCCTAATTATATTTTTACCCTTTAGACTCCTATATATACCAAGGAGGTGTTGTCATTTGAATCATTCCATAATTGTAAATTTATGAGATGTAAAGGGAGGTTTCCCCCTCGAAGTGGTTTATTATCTAGTTGTTGGTCTATTTTTTTCTTATGTTTATGTGCTATTTTGATCTGGTTACATAAAATTTGGTTCAGAGCATCAACATTTCCTTCTCTTAAATATGTTTGTGTAAATAATTTACGATTGATTTCAAGCTATCTCACTAAGTGGAAGAACTTACATGTTGAAGATTCCACATGGGAGGATGATTATTTCATATAGAAGCATCCAAAAGTACTCAAGCATTGAGGACAATCCTTTTTTGAATGGGAGGGGCATGTTATGTCCCTATAATACTAGTGTAGCTTCCATATTGATATTGTTGTGCCACATAGAAACCCACTATTGTTATTGTTGAGCCCTTTCATTATCATTTTTATGTAGGCCTTAATTATATTTTTACCTTTTATAATCCTGTATATAACAAGGTGGTCCTTTCATTTGAATCATCCAAAAAATTTTCATTTATGTGATGTAAGGGGAATTTTCCCTCTAAAAGTGGCTTACTATCTATTCGTTTATCTATTTTTTCTAATGATTATGTGCTATTTTGATCGTGTTACCTAACATAATCTATCCTAACCTACCACTACCCTAGAATACAACTATAATATCACTCCTATAGACTGAGCTACCCTTAGTATAATCTATCAAACCTTATCATAACTTAGCTTATTATAAGACTCACCAACCTTTTCCTAGAGTAACCTAGCATTACCTAAACTACCCTATGATGACCTAAAGGACCCTCACAAACCTTTATTGTGATATCTTAAAGTATCCTAACTAAACTAGAGTTTAATTTTTCATACACTAGTTTATCATAACATACCTAGATTAAAATGCCATTTCTAGAATCTTATAACCTACATAGCTTTACCTAACCTAGCTTAGACTTCATACATTGATCTATACCTGATCTAAATTAATATATCCTACCCTATAATTAATCTAAACAACCCTATAATATCATATTATACTATATCCAAAAATAGTTTCTAAACTATACTAATTACACTAAAGGTTTTCTCTCTATGGAATTGGTTGGGAAAACATTGTTCATCCTAGCCAATCCCATGCCGTCATTTTCCTCGTCCTTCTTCCTGTTAAATTTTGACACATGGAAAATTTTCAACCGGGTTCACATATTGTGTGGATTTTTCTTGCGCATGGGCTCACATGTCATACCAATGAGTAATGCCAAATTTTCTGCGCGTGTTGTTGCTTCTTTGACTAGGTGTTCATCTTCCTCTAGCTATCAAATTGTTGGAAGGGAGCATGTTGGGTTGCCACTGCCTCTTGGAAAAGTATGCCAAGGTCAAGGGTTCAAACTCTCTCCTCACACTCTCCACCATGGAACTCCAGCTACAGTCCCTGATGAAAGTGACCATCCTCTTCTCATGCTCTCCACCATGGAATTCTAATGACAATGGCTGATGAAATGCCTATGGAAGGATGAGACAGGATGAACAACTTTGGTGCCCATACTCTCATCACCATACCTTGCTCGTAGTTGTTGCATTCAAATCCTTCCAACAGTAGAGACTGTGAGGATCTCCTCTTGTTATCAATCTCCAATAAAGTATTCAAGACCCAAATGAAGGATTTACCACTACCTTGGAGCCCAAATGCAAGTTCTCAAACCTGGGTAGTGGACAAAAAATTCCTTCTCCTAAAAGAAACACAAGGTACTCTAAAACATAAATTCAATAAGATATTTTAAACCTACAGAAATTTCATTCGATAGTAGGAATTTTCAACAAGATATTTTTGCTTTGGTACCATTATGAGGGTGTTGTTATATGCATCATGTTCATTTTTTGTAACCATTACCATTAGAAGGTTTCCACCAGGGTATTAATTTTCCAAGTGATGTGGAAGGGAAAAATGTGCATCACATGTTGATTATATGAATAATTGCAAGTCTAGTTGTTTATGTGGAAAAATGCATTAAGTACTAATAACCTACCAAAAATTGTAATAACCTATTTTTTTCATGACTGTAAATGAAGAACTTAGTGCCAGGTCTAATAGGCTAGAATTTAGATGGAAATGTCAAGAATATTTTTTAGTAAATAACCATATCAAACTTATATATCGCTAGTAGCTTCCATAGATGCAATTTTTTATGGATTAGAGTTATAATTTCACCAAATAAAGAATAGAACATATCTAATGACTTCATGTAAAATTTGATACAAAAAGTAGATATAAATATATTAAATTTAGTTTTAAAACTAACAAGTTTCATTTGAAAAAACCCTAAATTGATAGAAACAATAGTGTTTTCCGCAATATATGTTGAGTTTCCCTGTGTAAAAAGCTTCACACATTTATCTGTATATTCAATTTATTTAACGATCTGGACCATGCGATCATCAACAAAAAAATACCTTTTTTAAATGTGTTTTTTTAGCACAAAATATTTTAAAGGATACACATGAGTTATCAGAGGAGCCTACCTTCATGAGTTTCAAACAATTGTTTGATATGGTTCTGTTATGAGATTCAAGGAATTATTAGACTAAATTGTTATAGAAAATCCATGTGGATTCAAACTAATATTTGTAGTATTCTAAAACAAAATACTTAAATCTACTCTACAAAGTGTAGAAACCAATTATGATCACAAAATCACATGAACAAGAAAGAGAAATAATTTCAATCTCACAACACAAAGATTTATTTTGGGAAAGCCTCAGCTAAAAACCCTATTATATGTATATTTCATAAGCTAAATAATATGAGAACAATACAATACTTCTCTTAGGCTTGAGAGCTCTCTTCACTATCTTTAATTGTGCTCACTGATTCCTAGGCAAGCTTGTTTCAATACTTAACCAAATTCTTGGCCTCAGGAATCCTATTTCCTTGCACAATTTCCTAGGGAATTAGGCCCCTATTAACAAGGAAATTACCCAATAATTATTTTCACAATAAATCAAGGCTCTTCCTCTGACTCCATGCACATGTACAATTTTCTAATTATACAATTGATATTACACTTCCCTTTAACTCCAATATCAACTGGTATTTCTTAGAAATGACATGTGTGAGTTATTTATGAGTGAATTATCAGTTATGCGATCGATCACTGCATGTGAATTAAATATACTTTAATTCACTTGACCTCTCTGTAGTTCCTGCATCAATTAGAACTAGTTAAACTGATTTTAACTCAAATTAATTAAGTTAGTTAATTAAAACTCACAACAAACTGTACTTGAGCCCCTAAAATTTAGGGAACACTCTACATACCTCCCATTATAATCTCAAATCAAATTAATTGAACTAATTAAGTCTTCCTGACTTAGTTAAATATTACAAATTGTCATGTGAGGTGGAATTACAATTTAATTCTAATTTAACTAAGGGAAAATTAAATTAGAAGCCTCCTTTTGTTTCCATTTTAAAAACTCCCTCTCTATAAGAAGGGGATTGTTAGATAGTATGATTATGCCTATGTGGAACTTGAATTTTCCTCTTCAGAGTGCCTTCGTTAAGATGTCTGCATCCCGCTCCTTTGTAAAAATTTAATTTAATGACATAATCCTTCTCTACACATAATCTCTGAGATGGTGGTATCAAATAGAAATATGCTCGGACATGTCATGAAAAAATGGATTGACCGATATTTTGATGCAACTATGGTTATCAAAATAAATCACCATTAGATCTATCTGTTGACCAAAAAACCTAACAAGGATATTCCTCATCTATATAGGCTCAAAAAATTCTTGGCTAGAAGCCATGTAATTTGCTTCTACTAAACTAGGTGCCACTGATCTCTACTTCTTGTTGTACGAGGAAACCATTTCTGACCAATTACTGAAGATGCCCCTTGATGTGCTCTTCCTATTGGATGGAATCCCTACCCAATTTTTATCGATGAAGCCTCAATGTGGAGCCTTGAAGCTTCAATCCCTCTATTTGCTTGTACCAAAGATAAAATGTAGTGGTGCCTCTGAGTTATCTATACACATGTTTTTCTCCCTTCCAATAGAGCTTGGTCAAATTAATCATAGCTTGAATAATTTGGTTAACTGAATAACACATGTTTGGTTGTGTGTTGACCAAGTACATGAGTGAAACCACAGTTTGTCTATAGATGGTAGCTTCTACCACTTCACCTGAAGTAACTTCTTCGATACTCCAATTTCCTGGTAGAGGAGTCTCCATGGATTTTTTTCTCTATATGTGAAACTTATTCAAAATCAAGTTGGCATACTTTCCCTAAGATACAAATAGTTCCCCATTTATTTTCCAAATTTCCAACCAAGGAAATAATGCAAGATCCCCATATCCTTCATCTCAAATTCTCTTGTAAGATCTTGATTGCAATATTTGATTAGCTGCTTATGACCTGTTAGAATCAAATTATCGACATATAATACTATAATCAATAATTTATCTTCAACCACAATATGGTAAAGCTTCACAACTGCTTCACTTTTGGTGAAGCACAACCCGGTGAAGTAGCTTTCGATCTTAGTGTACCAAGCACAAAGTGATTGTTTTAGTCCATACAATGTTCGCTTGAGTCTGCACACATGGGAATCTCTCTTGAAGGTCTCAAATACTTATTGCTTCTCAATGTACACCTTTTACTCAATCACTCTATTGAGGAAGGTTATATTTACATCCATTCATTGTATCTTCCATCCCATCTGAGCTAAAAGTGCAAGAATAGATATGATTGATAAGTACTTTGCAACTGGTGCAAATATATCCTCATAATTAATTCCATCCACCTTTGAGAACCCACTGGCAAAAAATATGGCCTTGTGTTTCTCAACACCCCCATATGTTGACTGCTTCACCTTATAGATCCACCTGGATGCTACAACTGAATTTCCCTCCGGTCTCGGGACAACTTCCCTTGCACTATTCTTGATAATAGATTCATACTCCTTTACCATGGAATCAACCAATATTAGTTATTTCACTTCTTCCCAAAATGAGTATGGCTTAGTCTCTACACTCTCTCTCATAAGATCCATGTAGCCAGTGTACATCTCTAAGGACCCCTTCTTCCTGTGTTGTGATGTGGGTGCTCCCACATTCTCTCTAGAATCATGCATGAATATTTTAGCCTCTCTGCAGTATGTTGGCAATATGATGCAATATGTTGTCCTTGCTGGAAACCTCTTGATGAGTTTCCATTTTGATAGCAACCTATTTGTTAAATATGTAAAAATGATGATTCTACGAGTCAGTTCAGATGTGATAGAGAAAGGAATTCCAGTAAGTTCCAAATAAATGATAAATATAAGATGTCACAAATTATATGCAATTTTGATGAAGGCAACCTACGTATGGATGCAATGTATACACTAATTTTATGAAGGAAACCCGTGTATACATTCAGAATAAGTATATACGTAGTTTTAATGATGTTAAGTCACGTATACATGCAGATAAGAATGATCCAAGTCGCGTATGCCTTTTGCACTCTAAAATTATGATACCAAGGGGCATTACCATGGTATTAGCCCATAGTGTTGAGCACTGTATTTTCTATTTGATTCTGTCTAAGAATACCATCAGCAGTTGTGTGGTTTTGACTCATGGTATTGGTAAAGGCTAAATATATAGAAGGAGAAGAAGATCATAGTGGAAAAGTGAATTAGTAAGGGTTGTTACTGAATAATTTTCTCTGAGGTTTATCTGCATGGGATGAACTTTGTTTTAATTGATAGATCTGAATCTATGATGCACCCATGGATACAATGATGGTTCAGGATCTCTAGATCTAAAATGACTATGCTCTTGTGTGATCCATTGAAGAGATGATCAGATTTATGACCTGGCACAAGTTTGCTGAAGTCAAGTAAAGAAATCTGGGTAAGTTTTATGGATCTGGTTTATTCTGCAAAGTTGATATTTACAAATCTATATGCAAGTCCATCTCAGTAAAAGCACGTATATAAGTGGGTTTGCTTCAAAAAAGGCACGTATGGCAGTTAGGGTTTTCTGAAGCTTATTGGAGAGGTTTTTTCTGTTATTCCTACTATTTTTCTGTTGCTTGTAAATGAAGTCTTCTTGTAGATCTGGGTTTTATATGTTGCCAAGTTGATTATGCACAAATCTGATCAATGAGAGAATAAACATGGATGATGGTGACTAACTAATGAAGGGTTCTGAATTTCTAAAGATATTTGACTGAAAGCCTCAGATCTAGATTTGAGACTGATTACATTATGAAAACAGTATTCACAGAGATATACACAGGTTGGTGTGAAGGAAAGCACGTATACACGTGGGTTCAGTGAAGTGAAGTAGCGTATGAATTTTAAGTTGATGATGGTTCAGGGTTGAGTTTGTATCTGCATATTTATTCTGAAGTCTGGGTTATTACTGATGATATGATTACAGTGGTCTCACTGTTCTGATTGATTTATTGGGTAAAACTTATGGTTATTGATGTTTATGAAGAGTTGTGTTGATGTTGTTTGATCCAGTATGAAAATTGATGAAATGTGGTCTGCAGTGGTTCTGAGGGTTGAAGCTTTCAGTATGGAAGTAGAAGCTTCCTACCAGTAGAAGCTGGTGTTCTGTTCACGGTGTTGAAACTCCCTTCCAGAAGTGGCTGGTAAACGAGAAGAAAGGGGGTTATAGCTCCCTTCTAGTAGAAGTCAGAAAATGAGAGAAGGTAGTAGCCTTCTGATATGAGTTTGCATCAGTACTATATTGTAAACAATTTTTCCATATAATAAATATTGAAGACAGAGATGATAGTAGTAGTGGTTTTCTCCTGAATTGGGTTTCCACCTTAAAGATTAGTGTTCATGTGTGTTGCACTTGTGTAATGATTTATGCTGCTGTTGTTGCACATATTTACTGATTCTCTAACAGATGCATGACTAGTAAACTGATTTAAAGATTGTTCCTGAAAATCTTTCTAATCTGTAATATTATATCAGTATATGCTACTTTCTTTCAGTATATGTGCGTGTATACGCGAGTTGGGTTCATCAAAGCTGCATATGGAATTTTGTAGAAAAAAAGTTAAAATATGTTCAGTAAGCTCTAAATACTATTTCAGCCCCCCACTCTCAGTATTTTTCCCAACAATTGGTATCAGAGCGGGTCCTTCTGAACAAGCTTAGCCGCTAGAAGGAAGATTAGCCAAGATGAGCAATCAAGATGGGATAACATCTATCAGGCCTCCTCTCTTCAACAGAAACAATTTAATCTTCTAGAAGACAAGGACAATATCCTATCTTCAGTCTCTTGGAGTAGATGTATGGGCTATAGTGGAAGGAGGCTATCAATATCTAGCTTTAGTTCCAATAGATGCAACGACAAGAAATAACTATGAAGCCAATGCAAAGGCGGTCAATGAATTATTGGGGAATCTGAATGAATCAGAATTTGTTAAAGTCATGCAATTGAATATAGAAAAGGAGATATGGGAAAAAATCATTCTAAGCTATGAAGGTGATACAAAGGTAAAAATTGCTAAAATCCAAACTCTCAGAACTCAATATGAAAATCTTAGGATGCATAATGAGGAGAGCATTGCCAGTTTATTTTTACGTCTGGATGATATTGTAAATCGTATGAGAAATTTGGGTGAAACCATAACTGACACTACTCTGGTGGAAAAGTTTTTAAGATCTCTAACTTCCAAATTTGAGTCATAAGTGTGTGCAATTGAAGAGAAGCAAGATCTACAAACTCTTACTATTTTTTAACTTCATGGCATTCTAACTTCTTGTGAAATGAGAAAATGAGGTCCATCTGAAGTCAAAGAAGTTGTCTTTAGAGATGCTACAAAAGGAAAGGAAGTACATGAAATAGAAGGATTAGGGTATGTTTTAGAAGAAGATGAGGTAAATTTTGTGAAGAAGCTACAACTTGGCACTGGAAGGTTCAAAGGTAAGCTTCCTTTTAAATGTTTTTCTTGTGGAAGAGTTGGTCATTATGTTGCAAAGTGTCCTCATAAGGAAATTCATGAAAAACGAAAGGAAGTAGAAAAAGGAAATAAGAATCGGTTTATCAATAGAAACAATTATTATACTCATGAAGATAGTGATGGGTTATTAAATAGTGAAGAAGGAGAATATGATCAAGATGTTAGACTTCTCATGGCATTTGAAAAAGATTCTAGTGAGGCTAAGTATACCTTTATGGATGCTCTAGAAGATAATGATTTTCTTGAAGAAATAAATCAAATCAAAATATTTTTGGAGGAAAAAAAAATGTCCATAGAAACTCTAAAGAATCAGCTTGTAGAAAAGGAGAAACACAATGAGAAATTAGAATGTGAAATAGTAAGTCTAAGAAAAGAAATTGAGAAAGTGAAAACTTTGAATCTTAGATTTGCTTAAGGATCTGAAACCTTAGATGAAATTATCAAGGTACAACGTTCTCCTCTTTTAAAGACAGGTCTTAGATATGTCAGAGAATCCTCTCAGTCTTCAACACCAAACTATCTAAATGCAGCTACAGCCAGCCTACAACATTCTGTCACTCAGCAAGGGAACAAAGAAACTTTACAGGTAAAGCATGACCACCTTAATACAAAGTAAAATAACAGAAATATCTTTCAGAGAAATACCAATCAACAGGTAAACACAAATAGAAGGTTCCATGATCACATAAATTTCTTCTTTAATGGACAATGTTTCTCATGTCATAATTTTGGTCATAAAGCTATTCAATGTGTTGCATTAAAAACCATAATGACTAGAGAAGAAATAAAGCAAAGAAATGAGACTGGAATAAAGAAGAATACGTATAACAACTTTTATTCTCTTCAAAATGAAATTGAATGTGCTTATTGCAGTAAATTTGGTCATGAAGAATCTGGATGTAGGAGAAAACTTTAGCCAAAAGATCATATACCTTCAAATTCCAAGGTATGGAGAAAGAAGGACTTACATGTTGAGAATTGTGGCATAGATTTATTTGCATAAGGAGAAGAAAATCAATGGTACATTGATAGCAGATGCTCAAAACACATGACATGTGACAGAAATAAACTTCTTGCATACAATGCTCTAGAAAGAGAAAATAATGTTACTTTTGGAAATGATACTCTTGTTGTCATTAAGGGAAAAGGTTATATTTTTCTAAAGGAATAGGTGAAAGATAAAAATGTTATGTATGTGGCTGGATTAAAAAATAACCTGTTAAGTGTAAGTCAAATGTGTGATCAAGGAACTAAAGTTGTCTTTAGCTCAAAAGAATGTGTGGTACATGAACTTGACACGAGAAAAACAATATTAAAAGGAACTAGAACACCAAGAAATTTGTATGTATTGAAAAGTTGTAAAGAACAATGTTACTTGGGTAAATCTTCAGAAAATTGGTTATGGCACAGAAGATTGGGGCATTTAAGCTTCTCTCAAATAAGCAAATCTAGCAGACTCAAAGTTGTTCGTGATCTTTCCAACATTACTCTACCTGAAAGTACCATATGCAAATCTTGTCAATTCGGTAAGAAAACCAGAGTGGAATTCAATGCCAAAGAGGCATCAAAAAGTAAGCCTCTTGAACTCATTTATACCGACCTATGTGGACCTATGAGGAAAAATTCACCCCGTGGAGAACAATACTATATTCTGTTTATTGATGATTTCTCTAGAATGTGTTGGATTGGGTTGCTAAAACACAAAGATGAAGCATTTGAAAAATTTCAGATCTTTAAAGCCCTGGTTGACAATGAATTAGATCTAAAAATCAAATGTCTTAGATTTGACCAAGGAGGTGAATATATATTAGATGAATTCTTTGATTTTTGTGAACAACATGGCATAAAAAGACAATTTTCTGTAGCTGGTACCCCACAACAAAATGGTGTAGCATAAAGAATGAATAGAATATTTCAACAGATGGCTCAAGCTATGCTTTATGATTCTAGAGCACCTGACACATTTTGGAGAGAAGTAGCACATACCGCTGTAAATATTCTTAACAAGGCGCATGTTTGTGTGAACAGTGATAAAACTCCATATGAGCTCTGGTATGGTAATCTTCCCACTGTAAAGCATTTTAGAGTTTTTGGAAGAAAATGTTTTATCAAGAACAATGATGAAAAAATTGGTAAGCTTGAACCAAGAGTAGATGAAGGAATATTTATTAGTTATTCATCTATAAGTAAAGCATATAAATTTTACAATAAAAGACTTCAGAATATTGTTGAGTGCATTGATGTTGTAATTGATGAATCTTTCTCAGCTCCAAAAGGGGAAATACAAACAAAAAATGAATATGATGGTGAATTATATATTCTCACATCAAATAGAAATCATATAGAAGGGGAACCCAATGAAGCACCAGAAGAAGATCTATCTGAAAAGGTTCCATCCATGTATGTTCAAAAGAATAATCTAGAATCTCAAATTTTGGGAGAAAAGGGATCAGGTGTCCAAACAAGAAGAACTCTTGTAGGATCTCCTAGCTATCTGGCATTTCTATCCACTATTGAACCACATAATGTTAATCAAGCTAGCAAATATGAATGTTGGATTCAAGCCATGAATGAAGAACTTGATCAGATTGAAAAGAATCATACTTGGGATTTAGTTCCAAGACCTCTTGATAAAAATGTTATTGGAACAAAATGGATATTCAAAAACAAGTTAAATGAAAATGGAGATGTTATTAGAAACAAAGCTAGACTTGTTTGTAAAGGGTATGCTAAAAAATAAGGTATATACTTTGAAGAAACATTTGCTCTTGTAGCTAGACTTGAAGCCATAAGAATGTTTCTTTCCTTTTCAAGCTTTCAACAATTCAAAATTTATGAAATGTATGTTAAATCTGCTTTCCTCAATGGTGATCTAGAAGAAGAATTTTATATAGAACAAACAGAAGGATTCATATTGGGAAATGATGAAAAACCTGTTTGTAAACTTAAAAAGGCTTTATATGGTCTCAAACAAGCTCTAAGAGCATGGTACTATTGTCTTGACAAATATCTTCATCAACAAGGATTTTCAAAGGGATCTGCTGATAGAAACTTATACACAAAAACTGAAATTGATAAACTATTGATTGTAGTAGTATATGTTGATGACATCGTTTTTGGAAGTAATGAAGAGTACATGAGTTAGAAATTTGCTTCTGTTATGCAGCAAGAATTTGAAATGTCTTTACTTGGGGAACTAACATTTTTTCTTGGCTTACAAGTGCAGCAAGCAACATATGGCATATTTTTATCACAAGAAAAATATCTTAAGTGAATTATGAAGAAGTATGGGATGGAAGACTGCAAACCTGTAAGTACACTAATGGTAACTAGGTGTAACCTAAGTTCTCATGACGATTCTCCCACGGTGAATCAACCAGAATAAAGATCCATGATTGGAAGTATAATTTATCTCACCGGGACAAGACCAAACATTATGCATGCAGTTGGGATTGTTGGAAGATTCCAAGATAATCCAAAAGAGTCTCACCTTCAGGCTGTAAAAATAATATTCAAATATATACAAGGGATTCAAGACTTTGGTCTATGGTATCCAAAGAATGTTGATCTCACTCTTAATGCTTACATAGATGCAGATTGGGTTGGAAATTTTGATGATCGAAAGAGCACTAGTGGTGGTGCATTCTATATGGAGCCCCAATTAGTATCATGGTTCAGCAACAAACAAAGTTCTATTGCAGACTTTATAAGACATTCAAATCAAATTTTCACCTCCCATATCCATTTTTTATGATAATACAAGTGCCATTAGTATCTCAAAGAATCTTGTTATGCATTCCAAGACCAAGCACATTCCTATCAAGTATCACTTATTACATGAAAAAGTGCTTGAACAAAAGGTTAAATTGGAGTATGTTCCCTCCAAAGAACAAGTTGCTGATATATTTACTAAACCTCTTCCCAGGGAAGCATTCGAATATCTTCGACAGAAGCTGGGAGTTGTCTCTGCCTCTCAGATTATATCTGCTTGATTTCAGAAGATTAAGTTTCATAAAGACAAATCATGTATATACGTGATTTTATATGCATAAAACCACGTATGGGTTTTGCTGACAGAAATTATTTAGGTTAGCGTTTCAGAACAATTGTGGTGCTTTCGGGTAATCTCTATTATTTTTCTAGTATTCATCTTTCTGTATCATTCTATGATATTTTTCTCCTTGATGAATATGCTTTGATGATTTTCTGTTGAAGGTGTTTAGGATGCACAAGCTAAGGGGGCGCACTTGTCTTGTGGAAAAGGATGCATTTTTGTCATTCTGATTGGTTTTTGTGTTATGATCTCATGTTTGAGATTCTTTGGTTTGGGTTATAAAAATTCATATCTGTAATTTGATGAAAAGGTCATGTTGAGACCTATAATGAAAATTTTTATATTCAGTCATGTAAGGACTTGTTCAAATTTGTAAACCCACTTGGTTGGGTAGTTGAGTCAAATATGTAATTCCACTTGGTTGGATCATTGATATATGTATGAGTCCTTGGTGATAGGAAAGGTCATACTAGGTTGAGTTATAGAGTCATGTACTTCATTGAGAAATATTTCTGAAGATTCAACATGAACTCAGGGGGAGCATGGTAATTTCAGTGCACTTCAGGTCTACAGAGCTCTTATTTTGGTATTGATCTACCCTTTGCCCTTTATTTCAAAGGGGGGGAGCATCTTGGTGTTTGAATAATGGTTATGATTAACATAAATATCTGTTGTGGTGATCAAACACCATCATGGTTGCCATCAAGTCGAAAGGGGGATATTGTTGGCAATATGATGCAATATATTGTCCCTGATGGAAACCTACTTGATGATGCTGTACTTGATGGAAACCTCTTGATGAGTTGCCATTTTGACAACAACCTATTTTTTAAAGATGTAAATATGATGATTCTACAGGTTAGTTCAGATGTGACATAGAAAGGAATTCTAGTAAGTGCCAGAGAAATGATAAATATAAGATGTCAAAAAGTATACACAAGTTTGATGAAGGCAACCCGCATATGGATGCAATGTATACACTAATTTTATGAAGGAAACCCACGTATTCATTCAAGATAAGTATATATGCAATTTTTATGACACAAAGTCACGTATACACGCAGATAAGAATGATCCAAGTGGTGTATGCCTTTTGCGCTCTAAAATTATGATACAAAGGGGCATTACCATGGTATTAGTCCACAGTATTGAGCGCTGTATTGTTTATTTTATTCCGTCCAAGAATACCATCAGCAGTTGTGTAGTTTTGACTCATGGTATTAGTAAAGGCTAAATCTATATAAGGAGAAGATGATCATAGTGCAAAAGTGTGCATTAGTAAGGGTTGTTACTAAATAATTTTCTCTGAGGTATATCTGCATGGGATGAACTCTGTTTTTATTGATAGATTTGAATCTATGATGCACCCATGGATACAATGATGGTTCAAGATCTCTAGATCTGAAATAAATATGAACTTGTGTGATCCATTGAAGAGATGATAAGATTTATGAGCTGGCACAAATTTGCTAAAGAAATTTGGGTAAATTTTATGGATCTGGTTTATTTTGCAAAGTTGCTATTTACAAATCTATACACAAATTTGTCTCAGTAAAAGCGCGTATATACGCGGGTTTTCTTCAGAAAAGGTGCATATGGAAGTTAGGTTTTTCTGAAGCTTATTACAGAGGTTTTTTCTGTTATTCCTGCTATTTGTCTATTATCTGTCGATGAAGTCTTCATGTAGATCTAGTTTGTATATGCTACTAAGTTGATTATGCACAAATCTAATCAATGAGAGAATAAAGATGGTTGATGGTGACTAACTAATGAAGGGTTCTGAATTTCTAAAGATATCTGACTGACAGCCTCAGATCTAGATCTGAGACTAATTACATTCTAAAAAATAGTATTCACAGAGATATATGCAGGTTGGTGTGAAGGAAAGTGCGTATACACTCGGTTTCAGTGAATCAAAGTAGCGTATGAATTTTAAGTTGATGATGGTTCAGGGTTGAGTTTGTATCTGCATATTTATTCTGAAGTCTAGGTTATTACTGATGATCTGATTACAGTGGTCTCACTATTCTAATTGATGTATTGGGTAAAACTTATGTTTATTGATGTTTATGAAGAGTTATGTTGATGTTGTTTGATCCAGTATGAAAATTGATGAAACATGGTCTGCAGTGGTTCTGAGGGTTGAAGCCTTCAGTATGGAAGTAGAAGCTTCCTACCAGCACGGGGGCTTCACTCAATCAACCTCTATCCTATCACGTGCATTCGTGGCATATTAAACAATACCCTTAATTTGAATACATATTGAAAAATACCCTTAAAAATCACATTATTTAACCCCCTACCAATATGAACCCAATACACCTTCCCAATTTAAAATACCCCTACTTCCACTAGATATTGTAGGTATCCATTTTTTTATTAACATTTTTTTATACCCCTTTATATTTTTTCATTAACTTTGAGCTCCATTTTTTATACCTGTCAATATAAAAACCCTTTACCCCTTATATATTATGCCATTTTTTCCTTAATATAAATCCCTCAATGTGAACCCACGTGGTATGGTATTGCTCCCCCAGTGCATTCCCTGTGCCTACCAGTAGAAGTTGGTGTTCTATTCAGGGGGTTGAAGCTCCCTTCCAGGAGTGGCTAGTAAACGAGAAGAAAGGGGGTTTTAGCTCCCTTCCAGTAGGAGCTAGAAAACGAGAGAAGGTAGTAGCCTTCTGTAGTTAGATGCCTGCGTACTGATATGAGTCTGCATCAGTACTATATTGTAAACAATTTTTCCATATAATAAATATTGAAGACAGAGACAATAGCAGCGGTGGTTTTCTCCCAAATTGGGTTTCCACCTTAAATATTGGTGTTCATGTGTGTTTCAATTTTGCGATGATTTATACTGCTGTTGCTACATATATTTACTGATTCTCTAACAAATGCATGAATAGTAAACTGATTTAAAGATTGTTGCTGAAAAGCTTTCTGATTTGTAATATTATATCAGTATACGCTAGTTTCTTTCAGTATATGTGTGTGTATACGCGAGTTGGGCTTATCAAAGCCGCATATGGAATTCTATAGAGAAAAAGTTAAAATATGTTCAGTAAACTCTAAATACTGATTCACCCCCCCCCCCTTCTTAGTATTTTTCCCAACACAGTGCTTCCTTCCATCTATGGATGTCTCTGCATGACTGGGTGCTTCCACTTTCTCCACCTCTTCTTGTGGCTACTCCACATCTTGAGGTTCTTCTTTTCGAGCTAAGAGCTCCTCAAATGCATGCAACTGAAGCTCCCTATCAAGGGAAATTCACATGGCATTTTCTTCATCAAATTTCACATATATCATGACATGTGTTATCCTGTGAGATGGAATGTACACCCTATAGTTTTGAGGTGTATTAGCGTACCCCACAAATATTCCCAACTTAGTTGTTGGTTCTATCTTTTTTGTGCATATTTGGTTACATGAAAATAGACTAAAGAACCAAAAATTCTAAAGTGAGCCACATCTGGATTATTACCAAAGATGGCTTCCTCTGGTGTATTCATCCCAAGAATTTTATGAGGACATATGTTCTACAAAAATATTGTTGTGTTGTATGCTTCATCCCACAAGTGCAACTGTAGGCTCTAATCATGCAAGATCACTAGTGGTCCTCCCACAATAGTTTTGTTCTTCTTTTCTGTAACCCCATTCTTTGGTGGGTTGTGAGGTAATTGTTGGTGTCTGGATATGAACAAGATTCAATCCTTTTTCCACATAAATTATCAACCCGAGGGCGTTAGTTAATTCAAGAATAACAACAAAGTATATGCAGATACAAGCACATGGTCTGCTGTGAATCACAAGTTTAATTTATAACACAAATACCATTGTAACAACAATAAATATACTGTAGAAATAAAAATCATCCAAAACAGTTAACGCGACTGTAACAACAATTAAAGAATATAAAAAAACATAGTACTGAAAGAAAATAAAGAATAACGCAACACCTGATCACAAGAGTGGGCCCAACTCTTGGATCCGGGTTGCGGAAACTCAAGGATTACAGGAGAAACAACGAGCTATTGTATATTCAATTAATAATAGGAAGATTAAGGGTCCCTCGATTCGCAGCCCGTAGGCTTCTTTATACCATAGTCCTAAGATCCCCAATTTCTCCCAACAACTCTATTGTTACAACGGCAACCAGATTTCCCAGCAAGAAACCGTAAGAAAGACAAAGATAACATTGATACATCCATGGTTGTTACACTGTAGCAGAAAATAAGGGAAGTGCTGAAAAATGATGGGCTGTGCTGTGTCTTACGGCCGTGATGTGCCTGTTGTAGCCAAATATAAGGAAGTATAGGAGTTAATACGTAAAAAGGTAAAACCTCCATGGCAAGTACATCATTAATCAAATATAACATAAAATATAGGAAGAAGGGTTTTACCTCTTGCTTTTAAGATGAACAATGGCACAAAGAGATAGAAGGGTAGGGTTGAAATGAGAGAAGAAAGTATACAAATCTAGTGCCCAACATCTCTCGCCAACTGATCTATCTGCATGTCATCATGCAGCTCGTCATCTCCTCAGGTCCGGATTGGACTGATTATGATTGGCATGAAGCTCTGTGAGGTCATATTCTACTACCATATCTGTTCCTGGTGGCTTATATCCTTCCGTCAAAACAACATATTTCTACCAGTCGGGTTCAACGTTATAAGCAGGATTATACTGTTCAGCTAGTAGCCATAAAAGGGGAAATCGAAATCTCAATCCCATCCATATAACCCCACAAGTATGAATACATGCCACATAATGCAGCATTCTTTCTAAGGAACATGCAAATTTAGGTGCCCCAAATGGTTCTCTTCCCCTGACAGCTGAAGAAGACAACATCCATATTTTCTGACAACTGTCCAGGGCTTCCTGGAAAAATGTAGTAATCTGGCCGACACACAGGTTAGCACACCACTTCTGAGTTTCCGTCATGTGTTCCTTTCGGCCCTCAATCTATAGAAAGGTACAATGTTTATTGTAAATATTCACGGACTGGCCATGCTCTCTTCTTACCATTAATGGCTTTCCAGCTTGATTTTCTTCAAATGTATCCCATGCCTTTCTCCATTTAATTTGATTGATGGTATAGGAGGTGAAAGCCCTTAAATGGATGTCCCCCATGAATGGAACATGTTAAAGGACTGATCATGCTTTAAATAATACCCATGCATGTAGAGCTCACACATTAAATGTTGTCCTATAACATCATGAATTTTTAAAATATGGAGAAATTGAATGGGGTCCTCAATTTCATACCAAATCTCCTTATATATACTTTCATGACAAAAGAAAATAAATTGTTCATGAAGGAATAAGGCATAGCTATGTGCAGGAGGTTTGCAAGCCATTACGTGTTGTGCTAGGGAGAACATGTTCTCCTTATCTGTCTTTATCAACTGAACCTGTTCTTCCAACTCTTCAATCCTAGCCTTTTGTTTGGCCTGCTTCAATCGAGCCTTGTATAATTGATCTATATACCCTGTAACGACTCCAGCAGCCTATTATTGAACCCTAGATGTTTCTTTCTTGTGGTCACTTGCTGCAGACTGCCATTTTTGAATTGTAGGTTTTAACCCTGAACAGAAATTATCTACACATGAATCTTATAACTGAAAATAAACAATAGCGAGAGCATAAAACATAAAACAGATAAACACAAAGATTTTCCCCTGGATCCCAAATCAGGACGACTAGCTTGATTTTTCATTATATTCCTTTTAGTGTTACAACACATATATATACATGCCGAAGCATAAATAAACCCAAATCCATTAACCCTGGATTAGAACATAACCGTAGTTCCCTTGACCAGATCTACAAAATACCAGGGGCCGAAAACCATCGTACCGCAAAACCATGTGCAAAATCATGCATAAAACATGGGTGGGTTCGCTTATGAGTGGGTCCGCACACCAAAACAATTTTCGCCGGGGTGCTGCCCCAGACCCCAACAGTGGGGGCTGCCTCCCCCATTGTGACCCCCCCTGCTACGCCCAGCGCAACATACAGCACGTGGGGCTAGTCGTGGAAAGAATATAACACATACCCAACATTCTCCCACTTGTTGTTTTCTTTCCACAGGGGGCTACAGGAGAGCTTAGTCATTGGGCCAATTCTTCAACACCCATTGTTTCTCTACACCAAGAGAACTTCTAAGTATGCATCTACAACATTCTTCAAAGTGTCCACCTTTACCATCAACACCCTTTTAGCCTCAACCATATCTCTAACAAAGTGATATTGAACATCAATGTGCTTTGTCTTTGAATGGTAAGCAGGGTTCTTAGCCAAGAAAATTGAACTTTGGCTATCACAGTCTATCCTTATATCTTGCTATACCAACCCCATACTTGAACAAAATATCTACAACCAAATTTCTTCCTTGCTTGCATGAGTGGCTGCTATGTATTCTGCCTCTGTAGTTGAAAGAGCCACTACAGACTGTCTTTTACTCATCCAACTGACTGCGCCTCCAAATAGGTTAAACACATACCCACTTGTAGATCTTCTTTGGTCCAGATCTCCAGCCCAGTCTGCATCAAAAAAACCACGAATGTCCAACATTCTTTCCAATCCTGGTGTTCCCTGGTAGCACAAGCCATAATCACTAGTGCCACGTAAATATTTGAAAACCCGCTTCACTGCTGTCCAATGCTCCTTCCCTGGGTTTGACATAAACCTGCTCAATACTCCCACTGCATGTGCAATGTCTGGTCTAGTACAGACCATTGCACACATCAGGCTACCCACTGCACTTGCATATGGAACACGAGACATATCCTCCTCTTCTTCTTGTGTCTTCGGACACTGTTCGGTATATAGATTTACACCTACAGGAATAGGAACATTCACTGGTTTAATATCCTACATATTGAACCTTTGCAATATAGTCTCAATATACTTCCTATGGTTTAACCAGAGCTTCCTCTTTGCCCGATATCTCTTAATTTCCATGCCTAAAATATAGTTTGCAGCACCAAGATCCTTCATGTCGAATTTGAGAACAACCGGGTCTTCAAATCTTGGATAATTTCTTTGTCATTTCCAATCAACAACATATCATCCATATACAAGACCAAATAAATAACACGGTCACCAATTAATTTAAAATAAACACAGTGATCCTCCTTGCTTCTGATGAAGCCAAGTCCCCGTATATAGGTATCGAATTTCTGATACCACATCCTTGGTGACTGTTTTAACCCATACAGAGACTTCTTCAACCTGCATACCAGTTCTTTCTTACCCTTCACCATAAAGCCTTCAAGTTGCTTCATGTAGATCTCCTCTTCTAGATCCCCATGAAGAAATGTTGTCTTCACATCCATCTGTTCTATCTCAAAATCAAATGTAGCAGAAACAAATAAAAGTAACCTAATAGAAGTAACTTTGGCAACAAGAGAAAAAATATCACTAAAATCGATTCCTGGCACCTGGGAATAACCTTTTGCTACCAACCGAGCTTTGTATTTCTCCACTTTATCTTCTACATTCATATTCTTCTTAAACACCCATTTTCTCCCAATGGGCTTCCTTCCAGCCGGAAACTCCACCAGATCCCATGCCTCATTTTTGTGCAAGGATGCCATTTCATCAACCATGGCCTCCTTCTCGGTCACCATCCTCGGAATCTGCCTCAGGACGGTTCAGGATCATCATCGATTATAGTTAAGGCAAAACACGAACAGAAAGAAGATGGATAATACCTTTCTTGGTTTCCTTCTTTCTATGACCCAGTCTTCTCAATGCAGGTTGTGGCTCTTCCTCTTACGAATCTTCTTGTTGTAGAGTTTGAAGTTCATCCTCCTTTAGCTCAAATCTATCTTCTCAGGGTTCCTTTGGTATGATTTCATGTGTAACAACATCTTTCACCTCTCTAAACACCACATCTTGGCTATACACAACCTTCCTTGTTTCTGGGTTCCAAAGCTTGTAACCCTTTTAACCATCCTTATACCCAATAAAGATGCACCTTTCATATTTATTATCCAACTTGGTCCTTTTCTCCTTTGGAACATGTACATATGCATCACATCCAAATACCCTTAGATGTGAAAGAAAGAGTTTCTTACCAGTCCATACCTCATGTGGAGTGCCCACTCCTCCAACGGTAGAAGGTGATCTATTAACTAAGTAACATGCGCACTGCCTCTGCGCGAAATTCTTGTCCTAACCCGGTACCTTGAGCATGCTTCTTGCCTTTTACATTGGTATTACGATTTCATTCTTTAACGACTCCATTTTTATTTGAGGTGTGTGTGGAAGTCGTCTTCGTCGTGATATGCCACACTTCTTGTAGAACTCTTCAAATTTACTTCTTGAATACCACCATTATCTATCCTCGGCGCCTTTATCTTCTTCTCTTGTCTAGTTTTCCACAGAGCCTTAAATTCTTTAAATTTGTCAAAGACTTCAAATTTCTTCCTCAAGAAATATATCCATGCATTCCTTGAGAAGTCATCTATGAATGAAACATAGTACACAGACTTTCCCAGTGATGGAACTGACACAGGTCCAAACACATCACTGTGCACAAGTTCTAATATCTTGTTCGCCCTCTTAGCACGAGAATGAAAACTCACCTGATTCTGCTTCCCATATACACAATGTTCAAAAAAATCGAAATCCAGAGAGCAATTAGGCATACCTTCTACCATACCATTTCTATGCAGTATCCGAAGGCCCTTATCTCCAATATGTCCAAGCCTTTGATGCCATAACATGGTCTTTTCTCCAGAGACAGCTAGGATTTCCACTCCACTTTCAGGAACAACAGAACTGTTACACCCATCAATAAAATTTCTACCTTGTAGTTTGTACAGAGTTCCAATCCGAACTCCCCGCATTAATACTAGTGCTCCCGAACCATCTTGCAGACATCTTTCTCGAACACTGTCTTTACACCTGCATCATCCATCTTGCTTACAGAAATCAGATTTCTGGCCAATGCAGGAATATGCAGAACACCAGAAAGTGTTCTAATCCTTCCACCTTGCAGCTTCAGCTTGACCTTTCCACGTCCGATGATTTTGGCCTTCCTATCATCCCCTAGGAAGACATCACCATCATATTTCTCATACTCGCAGAACCACTCCCTATGGGGAGTGAAGTGAAAGGATTCACCTGAGTCAATCAACCATGACTCATGATCTACATGTGTATTTGAAGAAGAAGCCATATACACATCCCCACCTTCATCCGAGGTGGTTTTTGCCTCTGCAGAAGGAGCATCATCAGATCCCTTTCCTTTCTCAGGAGCTTTAGATTTGCAGTCCTTTTTGTAGTGCCCTTCCTTTCTGCATTTCCCGCGGCCATACCCTTTAAACTTTCTGGAGTTTTGAATCTCACTGGGTCTGGATCTCACTGAAACCTTATTCTTGTTTCTGTTTTGGGACCTTCCTCGTACATATAAGGCATCTCCATTCTGGCCCTCCATATTTCTCCGTCTCATTTCCTCCGACAGCAAGGCTGAGACAATGTCATCAAAATTCAAGGTAGTTGTATTGATACCTATTGCAATAACCAAACTATCCCACGAGTCTAGTAGAGAACACAACAAAGTAATGAAATTATCTTCATCTGAGATTTTAATATCAATAGATGACAGCTAACTTACCACAGTATTGAAGTCGTTCAGATGCTCTGTCACCAAGTCTCCATCCTTCATCCTCAGGTTATACAGCTTTTTCCGCAGGAACAACTTATTCACTAGAGACTTAGATTGGTACAAAGTCCCAATTTTTTCCCACAAATTATTCGCCGTAGCTTTCCCAGATACATTCAAAAATACTAAATCTGAGACACACAACCGTATTGTGCTCTTAGCCTTCTGATCCAGTTTCTTCCAGTCTTCATCTGACATTGTCGTTGGTTTAGTACCTAGATCTACCGCGATCCACTGATCTTTATCCACCATCAGATCCTCCATCTTGAGCTTCCACAACTCAAAACTCTGACCATTAAATTTCCCGATCTGTATCTTTCCGCCGCTCGCCATCTTCTTTCACCGAAAGAATCGATCCCGCAGATCTCCCACTGAACAGGGTCTAGCTCAGGCCCGAGCAAAAAACCCTCAGTAGCAAAGGTGTCCCCTTGAAGCTGAAACAACTCTGATACCAAATGTAGGTTTTAACCCTGAACAAAATTATCTACACACAAATCTTATAACGGAAAATAAACAATAGTGAGAGCATAAAACATAAAACAGATAAACACAGATATTTTCCCCTGGATCCAAAATCGGGATGAAGAACTTGATTTTTCATTATATTATTTTTAGTGTTACAACACACACACATATATATATATATATATATATATATATATACATGCCGAAGCATAAATAAACCCCAATCCATTAACCCTGGATTAGAACATAACCGTAGTTCCGTTGACCAGATCTACAAAATACCAGGGGCCGAAAACCATCGTACCCCAAAACCATGTGCAAACTCATGCACAAAACATGGGTGGGTCCGCCTATGAGTGGGTCCGCACACCAAAACAATTTTCACCGGGGCACTGCCCCAGACCCCAACAGTGGGGGATTCCTCCCCCATTGTGACCCCCCTGCTGCGCCCGGCGCAATGTACAGCGCGTGGGGCTAGTCGTGGAAATAATATAACACATAGCCAACATGAATTTCGGTGGCCAATATGAATTCTCGACCTTCAAACAATTCTTCGATTGGACTGGTTTGTGTAGCTATAGTGGAGACTTCAATCTTTGGCTTTATTGCCCCCCATTTATAGATTTTTACCTTCCTCTTTAACCGTGAAAATTGCTTCTTCAATATTCAAACTTCTCTTTTCAGTCTCATGGTTTCACTGAATTGCAACTGGTACCTCTTTTTGAGAGGTAGCCTTATTTTCTCGCACTGTTCGGCCCATTCCTGTTTAACAACGAATTTAGGTTCTAGACCTACGACAGGCTTAGAAGGCGGTAGAATGCTACTGGCATCTTCTCCCGATTCTTTTGTCAAACCCTCTTGGCCTAGCCGTTGACCCACAGGTCCTTCTTCTTGTATATTTCTTCTGGAAACTTTTACTGTTTGGCTGGAAAATTCATCGACCCCTCTGTGTTACAATATTTCTACAGGAAATATTTCTTCCTGGTGAACCTCCAATTGTTCCGGTTCATTAGTGTCTAGGCCAACCTTGGCTGTGTCAACAAATTTTAATACCGGGGGAACAACAACTTCTTCCACTAACCATTTAGGCAAGCGAAATCCCTTTTCCACTCTAGGTATCATGGATTGGAATGGAGAATAGGGAAAAAACCCCTCATCATCATTCTTGCGTTGGATCAAGACTTCATGCATTACTACCTCAACCGGAGTCGATGCTGGTTCTTCTGGAGAAGCATTGATTTCGTGGCTCAATTCCCTTCTTTCCTCCTGCCCTTTTCTTATCACTTCTTCTTCATGGGTCAATACTAGTTCTTGTGGAACAATATCGACCACCTGACTCATTCCTTCTTTAGCCTAGTTTTCCTCAGGAATCACCTTCGTTTCCACAGTTGGTACCAATTCTTGAGGTCCAACATCGATTCCGTGGGTCGACTCCTCCTGTTTTGGCCGAATTGGGAGTGGTTCTTATGTAGTACCCCCAACTGTATCAACACCCATTTTTATCGAAGCAGGTGATGCTGTTTCTTGTGAAAAATCATCACTTTCCATTTCTCTGTCCATAATTTTGTCCCTTTGTTCTTCATTGGAAAAGGTTGCCAACTGTATCACAATATCAATTTCCTACATAATGTCCATAATCCCTTCCTCTGTAGGTTCCTCGAGCGAATCTGGTTCTTATGTGGCAGCCTTGTCTGTGCTGCTAATTAGCTCTTCCATTCTTATTTCCTCTTCTGTGGCTTTTTCTAGTGATGTTGGTTCTTGTGTGACAACCTTGTCTTCGTTGCTGATTGCTTCCTCCATACTAATTTCTTCAGGTTCCTCTTGATCAATCATCATCTCCTCTTCCTCAGGTTCTTCCTGATCAATCTTTGTTTCCATTTCCTTGGGTTCCTCTTGATTGATTTCCTCTGAAGGTTCTTCTTCCACCTAACCAGCCAGAGAGGCTGGCTCTTCTTCTCTAGTAGAAACCATAGCTGCTACCGCTTCTTCTGAGGATTCGCAGAGTTCCACCCTAGAAACCTGCAGCCTACCTATTGCATGCACGACCAATAATCGCACCAGTCCATGGTTAGAAACTACTTCCATGATCCAGTGGGAGCACTGAGCAGCCTGCGCCATATGCTACAGTTGTTTTAATAGAAAGAATGGCATGTTTAGGGCATGCTCCTGATTCTGTGGAAATCAGAGGTGCATTAGAATTTTAAAGTGATAGTTGAACAAAGCTGAGGCCCAACCCTCGTAGGTAATGTATTTGATTATGAAACTTGTAACTTTTTTCTAAGGATACGATACAATTATGCGCTCGTATCCCCTTCCCAATTGAACTACACTTTCTCCTTCCTGCAAAAACAATTCAGGAAACTCCAGGAGAGAAACCTTTCGAGTAAACCATTGCTGCCCCTACTATATCAACCTGCTAACCTCTGCAATTAATTCCTCTATAACAGGAACTTCCAGACCTCTAACCGAAGAATGATCCTCCTCTAAATTGAGTGAGAATTCAATTGTGATACCTCCATCAAATCCCTACAATTTTTCAAAGTAGATGTCCCAACCTGCGTCAATTTTTTTTTTCCAAACCTCTGGATGGCTGCGAATTGAAATTGTGTTTTCAGGCTCATGATGCACAACCAACCCACCCATAATGTGGAGACTTGTAGCAGCACTTCTTGTAGCAGCAGATCGTTGGGCAAGGTGGTGGGTACCGGATTTGGATGAACAACATAGTGAAAATGGACAGGTGGCAACGGTAAATACGATTCGTAATTCTCGAAAACTAAGAAAAATCATAAAGGAGTATAGTAAGTGTGGTAGAATATGAATAATAATTACTTGTACAAGATAGATGAGACATTTTGTGAATCCCAATAGGATTAAATGATGATACCACATATTGATGTGATTCGTAAGGTGTACCATGAGCGAGATGTCATTCTTAACTTATGGGGTAATTATTACATCATCCTTGGCATGATGACACCCCCCCCCTCAACTTAACTTTTTGACGTCTACGGAATTAAAATATTCACATGGAATATTTAATTAAATTAGTACAAGTCACGTGGAGGCATACCTGACGGCCTACTTGGATGATGGGATGGTGTAACAGCATTGAAGTAACAACATTAGTGTAACAACATCGGTGTAACAACATTGGTGTAATAACATCGGTTTAACAACATCCAGTGTAACAGCAATGGAGTAACAACATTGTTGTAACAGCAATGGTGTAACAACATCTGTGTAACAACATCATGAGTAGCAGCACCCAAGTAAGAGCATCAGGTGTAACATCATCGGGGTAGAAGCAACCAAGTAACCGTAACATGAGTAGCAGCCACCGAGTAACAACATCCGGTGTAGCAGCATCGGAGTAACAACAACCAAGTAGCAACAACATGAGTAGCAACAACCGAGTAACAAAATCTGGTGTAGCTGCATCGGAGTAGCATCAACCAAGTAACAGCAACATGAGTAGCAGCAACCGAGTAACAACTTTTGGTGTAGCACCATTGGAGTAGCAGAAACCAAGTAACAATAACATGAGTAGCAGTAACCGAGTAACAGCATCCGGTGTAGCAACATCAGAGTAGCAGCAACCAAGTAACAACAACATGAACATTCCTTCATTTTTTTTACTCCTTAATCGTAGCTCTTGCAAAAAGACAAGAAAATAAAACAAAATTCTTTATATATATATATATATATATATTCGACAACAAGGGTTTAGAGGAAAGATTCTCTACACTGATAACCTTCAAACCAGATTTCTCAGAGATTTGTTTAATAAAATCATCCTTAGAGGCTAGCTGATGGTATAGTCTCAAGCGATGTCCATTGACTATAAAGGAAGTACGTATATCATCAATTGTAACTAGCCTGAATGTTCCATTATCAAATATAGTATTCATCTCATAAGGTCCCATCCACCAAGTGCAAAGCTTTCCCTTAAAATCCTTAAAATGAGAGTCATAAAGTAGTGCCCAATTTCCACTTTGAAACACCTTGTTTCTGATAAACTTATCGTGCCATTTCATTCTCTGCTGCTGAATAGCAGTAGTTCACTGGACAACCATTGAATGTATTTCATCAAGTTCTTTAAGCTGAGTCAGTCAGTGCTTCTGGGCATATAATAGATCTAAACCAACTTCTAGGGCTGTTCTGAGTGTGCTTATTTCAAATTCAATTGGAAACAACGAAGATTTCCCATAAACCAACTCGAGTGGTGAAAACCTAGTTGTATTTTGACATGTTGTTCTGTATGCCCATAGAGCCTTTGGAAGTTTCTGAGCCCAATCCCAACGATGGTATGCCAATTTTTTTGTCAAAATATTTTCTAATGTCTTATTTGTGCTTTCCACTTGTCCATTCACCTGGGGATGGTATGGAGATGTCACTCTGTGCTTGACCCCATATTTTTGCATGAGATTTGCTATATTGTGTGATGTGAATTGTGCTCCTCCATCTGAAACAACCTCTCTTGGAGTACCGTACTAAGCAAAAAATTCTTCAAATAGAAAATCTGAGATTACCTGCTCTGTTGCTTTCGCAACTGCTTTGGCTTCCACCCACTTAGTAACATAATCAATACAGACCAAGATGTGGACTTTCTGTTGGGAGGGTGGGTTAAAGGGTCCAACGAAGTCAATAGCCCATTTCTCAAAAGGTTCAAGAACTAGTTGTGCTTGCAAAGGCATTTCATCCACTTTACCAGGATGCCCCATACGTTGGCAACTATCACACCTCCTAACATAATTATGATAATGGTGAAAAATGGAAGGCCAATAATATCCATTTGTAGCACCTTATGGCCTATTATTTTGTCTGCGAAATTCCCTCCACAAGGGCCATCATGGGCAACTTTCAATATTTCATAGATATCATCTTCAGACACACAGCGCCGGATCTGCTTATCTGCTCCTGTATGAAAAAGGTACACTGCCATCCAAGAATATCGGGCACTATGATGAATAATATTTCGCTGTTCCCTATATGAAAAATGAGGAGGCACTTTCCCTGTAGTGAGATAGTTAGCAAT
Organism: Pinus albicaulis; assembly: GCA_034641835.2. Classification (NCBI taxonomy): domain Eukaryota; kingdom Viridiplantae; phylum Streptophyta; class Pinopsida; order Pinales; family Pinaceae; genus Pinus; species Pinus albicaulis. The sequence continues at coordinate 1,720,414,693 of CM076575.1, forward strand.
ATCTGCATACCACAGAGGTTTAGTAGAGTCTGCAAAAATATATTCATCAGGGAAACTATCTTCTATTGGTGTGCATTCATCATTGTTATCCATTCTAGATAGGAAATCAGCTACTACAATATCTTTTCCTGGCTTATCTACTATTGTAATATAAAATTCTTGAAGCAATAGTAACCATCTCGTAATACGGCCAGGAGTAATCGGTTTATTCATCAAATACTTGATTCTTGCGTGATAAGTATGGACAATAGTAGAATACCCAATGATGTAGTGTTGGAACTTATTGATAGCATAAATGACAGCTAAGAATTATTTTTCTGTCACCGTATAGTTTGTAGGAATTAAATTCTTGTTGACGTAATAAATTGCATATGGTGTTTTGTCTACTTGTTTTCCTAAAACAGCCCCTACTGTTGTCTGAGAAGCATTAGTATGTATGTGAAATGGTAATTCCCAATTAGGTCCTCGAAGGATTGGGGCCGTGCACACCAGCCCTTTAATTTTCGTGAAATATGTCTCGCAATCTTTGGTCGACAAAAATTCTGCATATTTGGTTAGCAATTGAAATAATGGATGTGCTATTTTAGAAAAAATTTCTATAAAGCGCCTATAATAATCAACACAACCAAGAAATCTACATACCTGTGTGGGTGTTTTGGGTACTAGAAAATGTAATATTACCTCTACTTTAGCCGAATCAACTTGAATTCTAGCAGCTGAGAGAAAATGTCCCAATACTACTCCTTCCCTCACCATATGGAATTTGACTGTACTCAACGATACATGGGTTTGTTTACCTCTTTTGAGTACCTTCTCCAAATTTTCCAATCCCTCCTCAAATTAATTCCCATATGGAGTAAAATCATCCATATAGATTTCAACACTATCATCGACCAAATCAGAAAAAATTCCTAAGATTTCCCTCTAGAAGGTAGCAGGAGCATTACACAGGCCAAATGGAAGGACCCTATATGCAAAGGTTCCCCATGGGCATGTGAAAGTTGTCTTATCCTAGTCTTCCGGGGCTATTTGGATCTGGTTATATCCGTTGAATCCATCTAAGAAGGAAAAGAACTTCTTTCTAGCCAAGGTGTCCAGGACTTGGTCAATGAATGGCAAAGGAAAATGGTCTTTTTGTGTTGCCTTATTTAATTCCCTGTAATCTACATAGATCTGCCATTTACCATTCCTTTTGGGAATGATAATTAGCGGGGATACCCATTGGCTATCTGAGATGGGATAAATGAATCCTACATCCAACAATTTTTGTAATTCTTCTTTAAAAATATTTTTGAAAGCAGGATTCGTCTTCCATTGAGGCTATCTTATAGGGCGGTAATCTTCCTTAATGTAAATATGATGAGTGCATAGGCTAGCAGGGATACCCTTCAGGTTGGTATAATCCTAGGAAAAAGCTTCCTAATGTTCTTGAACAACTTTCAAAAGCTGTTTGGACTGGGATTCAGATAGGTTAGGGTTGATATTAAGTGTTTTCCCCAGTTCAATCTCGATTAGAGTACTATCATGGAATGGGGTAACATGAATGTCTTCTATGTCATATTCTGGTTCAATGTTTTCCTGTGTCTCATAGATCATAGTAGATTCTAGAATATATTGAATTCGTTCAGGAACAAAACTAGAATCATTAATGAAGGCGTTAATAGCATCATCTTCAGTCTCTTTTTTAAATCAAAAGGCCTGGCCACTAGTGAGAACTGGTCTAACATCTTCATTTTCAGGTTTAGGTCTTCTGCAAGTAGAGGTTTCTGACTGGTTGATACAACCATCTTCTTCAAGGTTGTAATAGCCGTGGTTAAAAATACATGTAATAAAGTTAATAAACAAAAAATAAGACCAAGTCATGTGACACATATTCCAAGTTGAATATTGGGAAAAAACATAATGATGGGAATCACTTGTGATTAATAAATGGCTATGGAAAGTGGCAAAGGAAAAGAGGCATTAATTAGCATTTCATTTATGTAAATAATGGAAAATAGGAGAAAAGGAATGTGAAAGGTCACATAATTGCATGTGAGAAAAATTGAAGGGAAAATAGAGAAAATTGAATAAAATAGAGGCCTCAATGATAAAAAGGCTTCTGAGGATCAGTTCACAACCTTTTTTTTCAGTTGCTTGGTGATATCTTTTATTTTCTGTCTCTTATACCCTTTCACACTTAGAGTTTTCTTGGAGCACTCTTGAAGTATTTTGGCATACCTTAGATTTGGAGAAAGAAGGCAAAGGAAAAGTAGGAAAGCATAAGAGGACAGTGAGATCAATAACTACAACGGGTTTGTTTTGTAGGTATTGAGTTTCATGTATAATTTCCTTGCTAGTTTGTTCATGAATAACATATGCATGTGGTTATTTGGTTATGATATGTCATTAGCATGGAGGATTTCAGATGGGCTTGGCTTCGCAGGAGAATAAAGCTTAAGGTCCTTCATAACTGTCCCATTTGATATGATCATATGTCCAGACCGACATCCTATGTAGGCATCTGCAGTTTCTGACTAGGGTCTTCTTAGGATCAATGGGTGACCACCTACTGAAGATCGAGTCTGCAATATAAGGAGGTCCACAGGGTAATTCCATGAGTCTACTCAAATGATCACACCCTCTAATTTCCCTACTAGTTTAATTGTGGATCTGTCTGCAAGTTCCAGGATAGTAGGGGTTGATTTAATGTTTCAAAGTCCTAATGTATTCATTGTTTCAACAGTGATAATGTTAATGGCTGCTCCCAAATCCATCAGTACATTTAAGATTTCAATCCCATTAATTTGTACTATTAGAATCGGGTTCCTAGGATCTCCGTATTTTATAGGCATGATCTTTCCTAACATGATATCAGATAGTCTGCCCATTACATGCATAGTTAATGGACCCTTAGATTTTCTACCCGGTTTCTTTGAGAAATATTCTTTCAAAGTATTTTCATAAATAGGTACGTCCCTCATAGCTTGTAAAAGAGGTATTTTAACAAAATGATTCAATAGTTCCCCTAGAAAATAAAATTCTGCTTGAGGGTTTGGTTTGCTCAAGGTCAATCTTTCAGGATATGGGGGAAATGTTAAATGAACTTGATTAGGAACAAGTTGGGGAGGTGTCTAGTTTATTATGTTTTGATTTACATTCTCCCTCACTCTTCTTTGTTCTGGTTCTGTATCTTGACCGTCAAGTTTTTCTGTGATAATGGGTGAAGTAGTTGCATTTACTACCCGTCCAGATCGTAGACTTATCTCATTGAGCCCTGTGGTAGAAATGCTATAGGATGGAAGGTTTAGCGTATCTGTTTATTGAATCCTTTTTTTATTTGGATTTGGGTTGGGCTGGAGAGGAAGATGAGGTCTAATGGTTGGCTTTTGTAGGGGCACATTAGAAGGAAAATGAAGTTGTTGCTGAGGCATAGGCTGAGGAAATTGTCCAGTGGGAGGGGATCCACGCTAGGTCTGATTCCATGAAGGAATCAGACTGGCTTGAGGAACCCATTATTTCCAAGCGGGATACTAGTATTGAGGCCACATGGCTGAAAATCATGCAGATTGGGGACCCATACTAAAATTATGAAAATACTGGGATGGGTCCTAAAACATACCTGGATTCACCATTGGTGGTCGAGGTTGCCATGGATTCTTCTGCCCCATGAAATATAGCTAGTCCACTAGGCTTTCCATGCTTGCTCCTTGGAAAACCACTTTCAGCCCGGGCAAGGAAGGACATGCATTGGTTGTGTGAGTCTATTCGTAGATTGCGTAGGCTTCCACTGTGTTCAGTGGAAATTCCTTCAAAGGGTGTTTCTTCCTGAACTAAGGGAAGAATATGACCATGGTTTTCTCCAGCTTCATCTGCTTCTATTTTTCCTGTAGAGTGTCCATTTGGGCTGATAACGTACTGAGGATATCGGTCCTCAGATTATCTAGTAGATTCCAAATCTCTGCTTTTGTGACCCCTCCATCGAAGGTCTTTAATGACCGAATTCCCTATCCACTTCTTGCAGCCCCCCTTGAACATTCGATACAATAATCACATATAGTTTCATTTTTTTCTTTTGAAATATCTCCTTTATCCACTATATTCAGGAGTTGCAAAGAGTCTTCTTTGAGTGCTCTGAGAAGAATGATTTTTAGAATGTCCTTATCCAAGTCACTATGTCCAGACCTCTGCAGTATGTATTTAAATCGTTCTACACAGTCCTCCATATTTTCATCTTCCTTCTATGAAAATTTAAATATTTCCTCCTTGATGTCATGAGACTTACAATAATCTTGGTATTTTTCCAAGAAGGCTTTCTTCATTTCATCCCATGAAGTAATCATACTTCCTCCTAAACCCATAAACCATCTCAGGGCTGTCCCCTATAGGGTAGTAGGGAATATTTTCAATTTTTGAGCATCAATCATATAGTCGTATCCTCGACAAACAATATCAAATTAAAAAAGGAACGTATTAGGGTCCTTCGAAGAGAGCCCATGAAAACTAGGTAAGGTTTTCAAAGGTATGGGTCTCATTGGTGCATCGCCTGTAATGTTTCCTATAGGAAAATCAATGGAGGAACTTACAAGTGCCATAAATATCTTCCAATACTCACTTGGAATTTCGGTCAGTTTCATAGACGGTATCTGGAGTGATTCAACTGAAGGTGGCCGCACCGCACTGCCCTGGTCCCTTAGTGACTCAAAGTCCTTCAAAAATTCCTTTACTGAATCAGAGTCTCTTAATTCAACAACGAGAATTTTCATAGTGCTGGCTTGGTCTCTTGGCAACGAAAACCCTTTTTGGGGTTCTTCTTCCCAATTAGATTTGATCAATTCTTCTGATCCCTTACTTGCCACTTCTTCCCCTTCTGCTATTGATAAGGATTTATCTTCCACTGGTACCCTATTTATTAAATCTTCTTCTGTAGAAATAACATCTTCTGGTACCATGGATGGCACTGGTTATTCCACAGATTGCCCTTCAGACTTCGTCTGAACCCTAACCCTAACAGCAGCACGGGATGATGCCTCAGATCTAGATTTTTCAATAATTTTTTGAATATACGTCTTCCTCACCAAATCCTTCCCTTTCTTTGGGGGTCTTCCTCTACCCCTCTTGTTCGGATCTTTGTTCATACAAATTGTGGAAAGGGTTCATTAAATAAAATCAATCAATAGCTCAGGACCCGAAGTAGGAAAGATATCTTCCTCCTCGAGACGAGAGAAGAGATTCACAGGAAATAAAAAAATATAACAAAAGAAAATAAATCAGAGTTCAGGACCTAGAGCAGAATAATAACATACCCTCCCCAGAATGAGAAATTGGCCCTTAAAAATAAAAACAGGAAATAAAAAAAAAAAATAGGAAAGAAAAACTGGACTGCGCCTAGGACTTAGAGCAAGGTTTTACAAAATACCCTTCCTCAAGACAAGGGTTTAATTTTTATAGAGAAAAAAATAATACAAGAAATAGGAAGGAAATAAAGTAAAAAGAAAATACAAGGCACTTACACTCAGGACTTGAAGCTGGGCAATAGATTCCCACCTCAAGACGAGAGATCGACTTTGAGATCTGCTGCAGATCCTGTTCTTGCACCTGTTAGCCTTCCCCGGCAAAAACGCCAAAATGTTGGTGTCTGGATATGAACAAGATTCAATCATTTTTCCACATAAATTATCAACCCGAGGGAGTTAGTTATTTCAAGACTAACGAAAAAGTATATGCAGATACAAGCACATGATCTATTGTGAATCACAGGTTTAATCTATAACACAAATACCATTGTAACAACAATAAATAAATTGCAGAAAAAAAATCATCCACAGCAATTAACGTGACTGTAACAATAATTAAGGAATCACACAAAACACAGTACTGAAAGAAAAGAAAGAAGAACACAACACCTGATCACAAGAGTGGGCCCAACTCTTGGATCAGGGCTACGAAACTCAAGGATTATAGGAGAAATAGCGAGCTACTGTATATTCAATTAATAATAGGAAGATTAATTAAAATATCTGTATATGTGTAAGGTTCTTTCGATTTGCAGCCCGTAGGCTTCTTTATACCATAGTCCTGAGATCCCAAATTTCTCCCAACAACTCCATTGTTACAAAAATACTTATTGTTACAACGAAAACCGAATTTCCCAGCAAGAAACTGTAAGAAAGCCAAAGATAATGTTGATAAATCCATGGCTCTTACGTTGTAGCAGCAAATAAGGGAAGTGCTAAAAAATGATGGGCTGTGCCCTGTCTTGCGGCCGTGATGTGCCTGTTGTAGCCAAATCTGAATAAATATATGAGTTAATACATTAAAAGGTAAAACCTCCATGGAAATTACATCATTAATCAAATATCCCATAAAAGATAGGAAGAAGGGTTTTACCTCATGCTTTTAAGATGAATAATGGCACAAAGAGATAGAAAGGGAGGGTAGAAATGAGAGAAGAAAGTATACAATTCCGGTGCCCAACAGTAATATCAATTCACATCAAATCCCTTTTGAAGCAAAAAATTTCTTGAATTCATTCGACACATATTCTCCGTTGTTTCCAATCTTGATAGTGTTCATAATTTTCCCTATATCTTTCTCTACAAGTAATTTGAACTCAAAAATGTTGAGAACACCTAATATTTATTTTTCATGAATAATATCCAACACTTGCGTGAAAAATAATCACATAATATATGTGTTTTGATGTGGAGGTTGTCGAGAACAGTTGACATACATTTGAGTGAAATATTTCAAGGATCATTGGCTTCACTAAACTATCCTTACCATGGAAGGTGGCTTTGGTGTATTTACCCAATGTACACCCTTTCCATGTATATCACTACTCAAGTGCACCCTTGGGAATTCCTGTACAAATCTGCTGCATGATCTTCAAAGTGCCATGGTGTAGATGGCCCAATATTCTATGCCATAACTCACCAATGTCTCAACTCTGCACCTATTTTGCTTTCATGCTCAATGCATCATAATATTCTATATCGAATTTGTGTATGTTATTTATTCAAACCAACATATTATTCACCCATGTTGTGGCTTTGTGATGAAGGACGACCATTCCTTTTCTAAATATCACATTGTAGCCACGATCTTCCAACATAGAAACTGAAACAAAATTATTATTTAAAACCGGAAAATACATGAAATATTTTAATATCAGAGGAGTACCATAATTCCTCTAAAAGGTAACAATATTGACGTCAGTCATGTTATAACTACCATCATCTCCCACCTCAATCTGCATTTGGAGATCCTTATCCTTGAAGTTGCTGAATATTTCTTTGTTGCTAGTCATATGGAATGAATCTCCACTATCCAAGTACGACACAAAGGCCATCACCAATGACACCATGGATGCAATGAGAGTGAAATACAACTTGAATTGCGAAGCGGGAGCTTCATGTGATTCTTCTACCGAGGGCTTCTTGTTAGAATTCTTATTCAGACACTTTGTGGCATAGTGTCCCAACTCATGACTGTGAAAACATTTAATCTTCAACAAGTCCTTCTTATTAACTTCCTGACCAAAATCTGATTTGGAATGGGATGCCTTTAGTTTCCATTTCTTTACCTTTCGAGCCAAGGAACATTTATCCTCCTCATCAATATTTGATGAGGATCCATTTATGGTGTTCTGCCGAATCTCTTCTTGTACCAAGTCGGACCACAATCACTCCCACTCTGGTAGCTTCTCCCTCCCATTCACCGAATCTTGGTAGTTGTGCTAGCTCCTCGGAAGGCCTAGAAGTTATAGGCTCACTAGACCATCCTCAATAACTGTAACACCAACACTTCCAAGCACATCTCAACATTGAGTGAACTTTGTCAAGTATTTTGGTATTGAATTTCCTTGTCCATCTTGATTTCCCTGAGCTTGTCCTTCAATGTCAACTTCCTTTGGTAGTTGATATTATGAAACAATTTTTTTAAGGTTTTCCACATATAATATGGATTTTCCTTTCCATGGAGTTTTGAGACAATATGATCTCTAAATCCTTCCAATAGATCCTTCTTGTCTTCACTACATTCTTCTTCTATGCTGCCAGATCTTGAGCATATGCTGTTGCAGGCTTAGGAGTATCACTGTCTATGAAATCCTTCAACCTGTTTTCCTCAAACACTGCTTCATTATTTTCCTTCCAAGATATTTTATTTGAACTACCCTCAAGGGAATATTTGATTCTCAATCCATAGAAATACATCCTGATCCTTCTGTTGGGCCTACAAAGTAGATCTGTAAATTCAATTCACCTGCTAAAAAAAAAATTGTATTCTTCTCTTCTATAGTGATTCAGAAAATCCATGTAGATTCAAACTGATATTTATAATATGCCAAATAAAAATAATTGAATCTACTCTACAAATTGTGGAAATCAATTACGATCGCAAAATCACATGAATAAGAAATAGAAATAATTTCAATCACGCAACTCAAATATTTATCTGGGGGAAGCCTCAGCTAAAAAACCTGCTACTTGTATATTTCATAAGCCAAAGAATATGAGAACAATACACTACTTCTCTCAGGCTTGAGAGCTCTCTTCACTATCTCTCCCTGTCTCATTGATTCCCAAACAAGATTGGTTCAATAATTAACCAAATTCTTGGCCTCAGGAATCCTTATTTCCTTGCACAGTCTCCTAGGGAATTAGGCCCCTATTAAAAAGGAAATTCCCCAGTAATTATTGTGTAATACATAAAGGCTCTTGCTCTGACTCCATGCACCACCTGTACAATTTTATGACTATACAACTGACAGTACACTTCCATTTAACTCCAATCTCAAATGGGTCTTTCTCAGAACTGACATGCATGAATTATTTGTGAGTGAATTATTAGTTATCTGATTTATCACTACATTTGAATTAAATATAATTTAATTCACTTGAACTATCACTAGTTCCTCTATTAGTTAGAACTAGTCAAATTAATTTTAACTCAAATTAATTAAGTTAATTAATTACTATTCACAATAAATTATACATGGACCCCTAAAATTTAGGGAATACTTTACATTCCTCCCATCAGGCTGAAAAATTGAATTAAAAGAACTAAATAAGTATTCCTAACTTATTTAACTCATACAAGCTATTATGTGATGTGGAATTACAATTTACTTCTAATTTAATTAAGGGAAAATTAAATTAGAAGTCTCTTCTTGTTTCCATTTTCAACATTTGTGAACAATATATTTGGATCTTCACCTATTGGCCATGAAATATTCATCATCCCCATAGTATTTGAAGGCTGCGATAGGTTCCACATTCTTTTAGATGATAAGTCTTGGAGGTTATGCACATCCAAATGAAATCTATCATTTTTTATATTGGTAATTTATTTGATTTGAGCATGGATATTTTTTAGATCTATCTTTCAAATGTCAAACACCAAATAACTAGTGAGACTAAATAAGAACTTGAAATTTCAAAATCATAAAAGTAATAATCAATGGCCATCTCCAAAGGCGTTATTTTCACGTTGAATTTTTTTATTAATCAACATTATTAAGCTCATATTGTGCAAGTTAATATTAGTTTATATGTCATTATTTTATTATTATGTGAATACGTAAAATATATAGAGGGATTTTCTAATTGTCTTACTGTCCAAATTCCCATTAAGATGCCAAAATCGAAATATCTTCTTTTCCATTCTTGTGGAACGATTTAGGGATACTTGAACTGAATTTGGATGATGTTTTTGCCAAACCATATGGTCATGCTACCTCTAAATATGGTATAATATCTCCTTTTTAAAACATTTGTTTTACAGAAATAGTGTAAATGATAGATCTTAGCATACGAAGATGTTGACTATAATTTTACAGAAATAGTGTAAATGATAGATCTTAGCATACGAAGATGTTGACTATAATTAGTGGTTTCTTACTCTTTATGATAGATATTGTAACTGAGTTTGCTCCACTCATAATAGAAAGTCCGAAGTTTATATTCCCGAGATATAAAAAATATGGGTTTCATGTGTTTCCCTCTAATGACTTCTACCCAGTTGGCTCCCACCTCTAGTGCATACCCTCCTAGGTTTTCCTTGTGAAATCATTAAAAACTATAAGATTCATAGAAATGTCAATTTATAATTGATTAGGGTGTATCTTGTTTTAGAAAACTTATTTTATTATAAAATATCACTTTACAACTTGAGAGACTTTGTATAGTCTTAAAATTTAGATAATGTCCAAAATCATTCAACTATAAGCATAGCAAAATACCAACCAAATTACATCAAACACTAGATATAAAAAATACAATGATTCTGAGCCTTATTAAAAACACATATATCATATATGGATACAGAAAGATAAAATTTATGGTTTGAACATTTAAGCCTAGAACTCGATCAATTTAGTAGAACTCTATCCAAGAAGACACTAAAAACTGGAAATCTGAAAACAAACCAAGATAAAGTCTAAATTTAGAAATATAATCTATATTTGGAGAGATGTATAGAGTTCCTAACAACTACAAAAAAAATGTATGGAATTGATTAACTCAAGAACCTACATGGAACTACTAAAGTTGAGGACCTTCCTTACACCTCAACAATCAACAATCCTAAAGTTATTTCCAAATTTCCAACTTTCCTCGTGATTAAAATCCTATATAAAAGAAAAAAATAAAAACCAGTTCATCAGGGGTGATGCCATCTAATCCATCACCTTCACCACTCCATATGCTTTATCTTTTCAGTGGAATCTCTTGGGGAATGAACACCGTTCCCATTGGTGGTTTTTTAAACTTGTGGTTATGACCTATGAGTATGTGGAAACCCAATATGTTGATTCCGATTAGAAGCTGGAAAATAGTTTCCTCTCCTTGAAAGAACAAACTCTTGGAAATCTAGACTTGAATCTAGACAATGATAAATACAATATTTGGCTTTCACTGACACAGTGGAAACCATGTAATTTTGAAGAGATGTTATTCCTTGTGAATCTTTTTTTAAATGATGAAATTTCCTAGCACTATATGAACTTTGTCTTCTACAAATGACTAAATTTTCAAGACTAATTTTGATAGCTGACTCAAGCTTCTTATTCTTGGTATGAATAGAGTCACCAAAAGAAATGAAACTTGTTCCGCTCAAACATTTTTTGACTTATTGATTTCAATGGAACTTCTTGTCGACTCATCTTATTCATTTTAGGTGAAATTCTTATTGATTGATGAATTGAGGATGTTCCCAGAACATAAGGAAATCAAATCAAATTTTGCATTTGATAGCTTATCCAAATTACAATCATTATTTTGAGCTTCAAATCGAGGCTGAAGTTGAACTGAAGGGGAGACCAAGTTTGAGCTTGAGACACTTACTGGCTAAAATTGAACAAAATCCATAAATGAGCTCAATGTACCTTTATTACTCAACTTCAAATTTAGGTTGATTTAAGATAAAATCCATATCCAAAGTTAAAGTCCTTCCAAAACTATGAGTGTATTTCTTAGCTTCAACCTGAAGTGATGTAGAATCAAATGTTGCACTCGAAGACTTTTCTAGATTACGATTATGATCCTCCAAGCTATAATTACCATTCTCAACTACAACATGAGGCTGAAGTTGATCTGAAAAATAATCCAAGTTTGTAGTTGATGAATTTATAGGTCGAACTAAAATGAAATCTAGAGCTAAGTTCAATGTACATTTCGAATTCTCAGCTTCAACTTTAGGGTGATTCAAGACATAGTCTACATGTGAAGTTAACATATTTTTGAAGCTATCTATGGGTTTCTCAACTTCAATAGGAACTTCTATAGAAAAAACTACCACATTCAAAGGATTATTTAGTTAATAATTGGGGCTTTCAACATTGACCTCATTATGATCGAGTACATAATTTTCCATTAGATTTGAAACAATAATTGAGTTATAAATCATGTGCATTTGTGTTTAAACAATTTATTAGTTTAATTTTTTTCTTAAATAATTTATTACTCAATTTTTTTATTTACAGAAATGGGTAAGTGGGTTGAGTTTATAATACCCACCACATAATTTAAAATCACAATAGGTTAATCGAGACAAAAAAAACATCCTACACCATAAGAAAAATAAAAGGTAAGCCTCATGAAACCTATGAATATATTGCAAATTTCTTTAAATGCACCTAAACACTGCATTTAAATTTTCATAACTTCGTACAAGTTTGTAGTCTTGACCATATAGATTCATCCTTTTGATTAAAAAAAATATATTGTATGTTCTTAACTCATTATTTCTAACTCGTCGATGAAAATTTTTAGAAGTGGCTCTTTTTTTCTTGCAACTTGTCACTGAGAATAATATTTGAAGGCTTCAAGTACTTGTGAATGAAAATTTGGTACGCCAGGTTGTGTAAGTAATGCATCCCATGAACTACATCCAAAGAAATAATTATCTAACTATACAAACTAAGAGCCTTGATCTCATTATGATCCCAGTGGAAAAGGTGTTGGGTTAGCATGCTCCGAGGCATCAATTCATATATGAGAAACCTATTATTGTTCTTAGTGCAATACCCAAGGAGAGAAATAAGATTTCGATGGCAGAAATTTCCCTAATCTCTTCCTGGAACTATCATTTATGTATATGCCCTGATCCTGACTTCTTCATCGTTATTTGCACCTTTTAAGTGCAATTTATAGTATATTATACATATCCTAAACTATCTTAGAATATGATATAATAACCTATAAAATCATATCCTATCATAAAATATGATATTATACACCATTCTACACCACCTAAACTACTAAACTGCTGGAAATTTTCTACCATTACCCTATTATTATAGTGTTTTTTACCATCCTATCACAATCTATGATATCATACCCCACATAAATTACTAGACATTTCCCTACCACTACCCTATTATTATACCATTTTTTTCCTTTTTTAGATTTGATGGCACATCATAGTTTCAACTGATTTTAGTTTGGATTAAAGAAACCCTTTATTGCTTTACTAATCAATAAATACACACAATGATCTCACTCTTTCTTTCTAACTTCATACGATTTGTTTCCCTCAATTTGATAGAATCCTATTATTCTCAATATTTGAGAATGAGTTACATTCTATAACTGAATTTAGTTTTAGATTTGAATTATTATTCTTGCATATTTCATGGCATTCATCCTCATCATGGAAACCTTTCATCGTTGAGATGATTTCATTGATTTGATTTGAGTGCAATTGCTTGATTCTCTGGTCCATAATATACTGCAAGAGAATATTTATAGTTTTGGTAATTTATGCATCTCCATGAGAACCAAATCCTAACACTACACCCTATTCTCCCAATGACCCCCTCTATCTAATTTTACACTCTAATACAATGATGTCGTGGCTCAAAAACCGCTACAAGCTGCCAAATATTCCTCAGAATATCCACTATCAACCATTCTTTGTGTGCTTAAAATCAACTTAGTTATATCTTCTCATCATTGAAATTGTTACAATTTCTATCGCAAGTGGATGAGTAGCTTTCTCCTTTCGTTATTCTTGACAACTTTTGCATGCTTTACATGTGTGGTTTGTTGAATCTATTGTCAATTTTGTGGAACTGATTTATGTGATTTGGTTTGGTTTTCTAAAATTATGGTGCCATGCAGAAGGAAGAGATTTACGTGGCATATGGTGTATCATATGCCTCCTAAAAAAAATTGTGAAATCTTCATTAATTTCTCATCGAATCTTAAACTGCAAATTCGTAAGACCTTTTTAACGACTCTGGGGCAGACTAGAGTTTCTCCTTCGAAACATCCATGTGTTAACTACCTGATGCCTATGACGTTTCCTCAACAACCACGTGGCAGAGAACATGTGAGAGACATAGGTTTTTTGGTTTTCCATATGATAAAATACTTGTGCACCAAATCCCTCAAATCAAACTCGTTGAAGTTTTTGATCATTTCTCTTGCTTGCGTTTTGCATGAAATGATTGTACAACTGCCATTCTCGAAGAGCTGCATGGACTCTCAATAATTTCTCAATGTGGATTTATTCCATTAAATTTGATATCTTCCAATACGCCCTATGTTCATCCATGTCATTTTGGCTCCGAAGCATTCATCAAATTTTCCAAAATATGCAAAGTGATATAAAACAACTGCCATGAATTTTGTACAATGAAATAATAAAATTTACAAGTAGTTGGTTTATGCATATCGATTTATTTCATAAATAATTAGATGGATGTGAGCATGAAAAATTCAATGGATATGTATGATTTCAAAGGATTGTAATTCTATGCATGTGAGTTTAAATGAAATTTGTATGAAGGTTTAAAACATTATGGTGAAGGGTGGACTCATTCCTTAAACTCGACATCCTTTCCTTTTAAATGCATGCTCGTGGGGTGGTGAATGAAAAATATGTGTTACATTAGAGGTGAGGTGCACCACTCACATACACACTTTTAGTTTTATCAGGATTTGGTGAAGTTATTTTGATATAGTGTGTTGTAACCTTGAGTTGTTGGTTGTGGGGGTAGTTTTGGGAGTTTTAGTGTTTCTCTTTCCGCAAATTTTATTCATGGTGGTTCGAGTGGTGAGTCCATGTATTTTACCATATTCCTGAATTATGCAATGAAATGGATGGATTTTTAATTGGTGAAAGTTTTCTTAGATTCACCTCTTTTAGAGATAGACTTGTCAAGTATCTCGTACTCCTGCCTAATGTTGGTTTACAACTCTCAGAGTCTTGGTATTTGCCATTATGGCTTTGAGTTTTGGAATTTACTGCTTCACTAGCTAAATTTTCATTATATAGCTTAGGTTTTGATCAAGTGTTTTTTTTATTCTACTCTATGGTGTCAAGTGTTGGTAAATTAGGGTGTCATTTTCCATTCTCCACCTTTCACAGTATTGTCTCAATAGTTTTAGTTTTTGTGTCTTGGGTCTTCACTACAAGTTTATTGGGGTCAAGTGATATTTTCCATCGACGTATTCAATTATTATTATTTTTTAGTTGGGGTATTATGACTTGGGTTTTCATAATTAGTTTCTTGGGGTTGGTCATTTTTCCCTAGGCATGTTTGTTGGTGGTATGCAATTTTCAATTTTATGGCTCTCTTATATCATGAGTTTCACTCAAACCTTAAATTGAGTCCTTTGTTGTGGTCTTGGGTGTATGATATCATTGTATTTCAGTTGAGACCTAATGGGTTAGTGGTTAATCCATCAATTTGTTTTGTTGGTAGAGGCTCCTTAGTTGGTTGTCTATCTCGCTCCTTGGTTTTGGAAACCATGCCTCCTTGTTAGTGCATGTTGAGTCACAAGGGTGGGTTTGGTCATATTTGAGTTCAATGGTGTCACACATTTTCATGTGATTCAATTTCTTCCCATTTCGATTTTGTACCCTTGGAGGTTCGCAAGGAGATATTGCTCTTTAAATCCAAGGAGTTTGGGGAATGTATATTTTTCTTAGACTTGGATGTGGGAAATGATAATTTGATAGGGGATCAAGATCCTAGAAAATTTCACAAAATATGATTGTCTTTCTTGAATTTTATATCTATGCATCAAAAAATGTGTTCTTTGTTACGTTTGGTATTTAAGGAAAAATAGGTTCACAGTTACAACATTTTCTCTGCATTGGAGGATATTAAGAGAATTAAAAGGAATTTCATATTAAAAATTATTAATATTGATGCACACCTGAGTCATGTGGAGAACAAATTTGTGTCAAATTCAGCTATAGAGGATCTTACAGGCCCTCCCGGAGACCCAAATGATATGTATTTTTCTAGTTCTCCAAACCTTACATCTCTCATGTAAGACTAAGATTCATATTTGGTTTCCTAGTTTTGTTTCATTTTGTAATGGATGGTTATTGCACTAGTAATCATTGGTATTTTTTTTCCCTAGTGCGAGATGGAGAATGCGTGGGATGTACTCAAATTTTTTCATGGGGTGTATTCTTCTATTCTATGGTTCTCTCGACTGATGCTCAGGATTTTTTATGGATATCCTTGTTGGAAAATTTTCTTTTGGTGTTTGGTTATGGGATTATCAGTATGATGTTCGACATTGGAAACTCTATGGCTTTATGGGTTGTTGTCCTTCATGCTATGGTGTTCTTGGTTGGTGATGGTGGCGACTATGATGAATTGTTATCATGGTATTTCCATTATGTTCATTTTTAGTGTTGATGTTATGTTTATGTGCTTTGTACTTTTCTTTATGGTCATCTTCAGACCTATTCTATTATTTTTGTATGGCCATCTTTACGCATGTTCTCTTTATGTGCTTCTGTTTTACGTAATGCAATATATTATTTTATTTACAAAAAAAGAGATTAAAATATTTAATAAGAACCCTTAATTAGTTAAATGAAAATATAAGTTTGAAATATTAAGAATCATGGACTTCAAAGATTAAACATATTTTCATAAAAGTGTCATGTGTCATTGTAAAAACATGAATGACCTAATTTACTTGAATTATTTCAATCTTTCAAATTTCTCATTTATTTTGTTAATGCATTGAAACCCAAACCTCAACGAAAATGTCAAAACATGTGGACAACCCAAATTTGAGAAAACAAATTCATGGAAATATTTCTAGTAAACCTTAAATGGATGCATAAATGATCAAAACACAAACAACCTCAAATGGAATACTTCATTAATGTGTGTGAAAATATTTGGAGAAATAACAAGTTTACATGATGCGATATCCTCATCACCAATATCATGATCGTAAGGCTAGATTTAAGAATTTAGATAATAAATGGATAATACAATCGAAAATAAGTGATGTAAGGAACACAAAACCTAAATTAAAAAGAGAAATATCATCAAACCAACAATATCAAATGCAAATAGAGAAAATATTTTCAATTTTTTTTTTTTTGGGATTATTTAATATTTCATGTGTGTGAGGTGCTAAGGCCTCAACAAGGATACACCCCCTCACACTATTCTACACATGTATTCCTCTCCAATGATGCATGAATCACCTCAATCAAAACATGTATGAAAAAGTTATGCCATCGAGAAGTTGACATACCTATTTTTACCACCATGAATTGCAAGGATTCCATGTCAGTCCCCATTATTCATAGAAATGGGGATAAAATTTTTATCATGATGAATATTAATCTAGAAGATTAAATATTGTAAGTATAGTTAAGAGTTGAGGAGTTAAACTTAACCACTAGTAGGCTATCGGGTCATGTTATAACTTGGACACTAGGAGGAAATAGTGTTCCATTCTATGCGAGTGCATTTTGTTCCATAGATGAGTAGAGTAGTTGAGAGTGGGTAAGAGAAAAAATGGAAGGATTTTTCATTGTAGTAGCCCAAGGACCAAATGTCTCACTTCTTTGTACTTGCATCCATTTACATTTAGAGAAAGAGAGAGAAGAGTAGCCTCACCTTCCAATTTTGTTTTCCCTTGAAATACTTTCCTGGGTCATATATATTGTTATTATGGTTGTGAGTGGTTGTATTTTTGTACGTATTTTACTTTTTTCATTTTCTGTATTACATGCATAAAAAAATAGTAACTTGATAAATGTAGAAGTCTAAGAAAAATAACCCTCATAGTATAGTTTTCAAAATTTAGTAAATTTCTTACATTTGTTGTAAAGAACTATCTAGCAGAATATGCATGGAAGTTTACAGATCAATAAATTACTACTAATGTACCACACTCTTGTAACCTAATCTAAAATGCTTATACTAATTTATTATACTCTAGGATAACATACTCTCTGGAATCTAAGATGTCATAACTTACCCTTAAAATAAACTATCCTTATCTATTGTATCATAATATAACCTACCTAGAATAATATACCTACCAAAAACTACACTAACCTACACTTACGTACCATAATTTTCACCTATCCTAATATATCATTCCATATACTAACCTCCTTTACTTGAATTAATAGAGCTAGTCATAGCCAACACTAAAAATTTCTCTACCATTGTATCCATCTCTATCCCACCATTACCTAATTTACCCTTGCTTAGACTAACCCACATTGACCTATCATATCGTATCCTACCTTTCCCAATACTAATATGGATTGAATCATTATATTATTTTTCATCTATCTCCATTCTTTTAGAGTAGAAAAATTGGAGGAATAAACTTACCTAACCATTTTTACTGTTATGTCTTATTTTGAAGAATTAGGGTCTAAAACCTTCCAAAGGAAGTTTTAGGTATTAAAAAAAGTTTTTTTTATGTCGAAAAACTCATTTTTAATATAACCAATGGAAATATTATATACTCTAATACATTTCCAATGATGTAATAAAGACATCAAACAAAATATGTGTTATCACTTAGAAAAAATGAAGCATCATTTGACAAAGTCATATAGGTTCATGTGTCAAAGGTAGGGTTATAGGATTCATTTTTCATTACCTGGTCAAGAAATTTTTTTAATTTTTCTTATTTAGCTTACCCTAAGGTCTTAACCCACTCTCATTCCAATCCCCTCATGTCACATCAATCATAAATTTCTGACATTTTTGATTTCCCAAGGCTTTACCACCGAAATTGTCATTTTAGCCAAGAAACCACAGCTTCGTAGTGAAATACACTGAGAAATTTCAATTTTTGCTACGAAAATACTGATACTTTCATAGTGAAAATGCCCAGAATTACACTAGATACACTATGAAAGTAAGGTTTCCTGTCTGTCATGTCAAATTGGTTGTTAGGCGTCAGAAAATGATTTGAAAAGGATACGTTAGATACCATTCGAGTCAGTTAGGGTAAAGATCAAGGTACATGATCAGGGTTGAAGTCATCATCAACATTTTAAGCATGTATGTGTCATCATTATGTTATGAGTGGGCATCAAACTTCAAAATATTTCCAAATTAAATCATTTTTCATTCTCCATTTCTTATTTGCATGTTTTTGAGCTCTTGAGACCTCTTTCATTGAGGTCAAGTTGTGGCTGGTTTCTTTCAAAGGATTGCAGATACCAGTGATGAAGCAAGGAAAAGAAGACACTAAAGAAACTATGGCTGCAAAAAAAAGACAAATAAGGGTGGCCAATGTCTCAGAGATGAGCCATCAGATATGAACCTGATAAATGAAGACCCAAAAACTGTATAAGTCTTTAGAAGGATAGGATGTTTACAGTTTTTTGAAAGACTACAAGGCTTCCATGAACAATTTTCCAAAGAATTTTCCCTAAAATTCAGTGGAACAACTACTAAAGTGGGGATGCTAAATCTCAACATTACACTAGAGATCATTGCAACAGTAACAAGGATTCCAAGGGGACAATAAAAGTGGTTCAAAGTGTTCAAATTCAACATGGAGGAGTGAAAAGAGTTTATCAGGCAAGAAAGAGTGAAATGGACCTTACAAATGCCATTCGAAGGAGATGCATGAAGGATAATTTCTCAAAGTTACTGCTTATCATCCAGAAATATTTCACTTGTGAAGGGAGATACCATAAAGTGTATTCTTACCATTTCAAGCTACTCATACACTTTGCTGGTAAGATATATCTTGATCTTCCTTTCTATTTACACATAATTTTAGCAAAAAAGGCAGATAAAGGTTGAGCAAAATTTGAAGGAAGTGAAACCTCATTGTTTCGTCATGGTTTAATAAAATTGCTAGTTTTAGATGAGCTCCAAAGACTAGGAACAGACTGGTCTTCTTTCTTCTTTGTTAGTGGTTTTTAAGTGGATACCCTTACCCCTACAAGAAATCCTAAACCTAGGGGTATCCCATCTCCTTTAGTGGCAGAACAAAGTGAACCAGTAAGGGCAGAGAAAAGTGAACTAGTCATGATGGAAAAAGAGCAGATGAAGAAATTTGATAAACCCATTGTTCCACTTGCAAAAAAAAATTCAATAATGAACAAACTTGCAAAACAAGAGAAATATGTGAGTAAACAAGGAAGAAAAAGGATTACAAGGAGTCAAACAATGGATTTAGAAGACAAAATAGTGGCTAAAGGAAATTTAGAAGACATACTACATGCCATTGATATTGAAGAGACTCCTATAGTCAAGGGTGAGGATATAGATGAAGGTGGACAAAAACTAAAGAAAGCTAAAGATGAAAAAAAGCTTGAGTTTGAAGGTGAGGATGCATGTTCTATGTTCCAGGCTAGGAATCCCATGACAAGGCATGCTAGGAAACTTGTGGAGAGCAACAAAGAATTTCATCCACCTACTGACACAGTCCAGCCACCACAAGACATTATTGATCTTTCATCACCTGCAGAAAAAGATCCAGTTAGCAAGCCAAAGAAAGGAAAGGAGAAAGTAATGGAAAAAATAGAGTTTGAACTCCTTGAAGAATAGTTGAAGTTGGCTAATCATGAAACAAATATCATGAAGAAGGAGTGAAGGAAACATAATATCCATAATATTTAGTTTGAAAAGATGAAACAGGCTAGGGAAGAGCAGGTTGACAGTGTATCAAAGAACGTTACAGACAACACACAAAAATTAATCAAATGGACTATGCCATTAAGGAAAGAGGTGAAACATGTCATAAGAATGAACTTGCATTTGAAATATACCAATAGAAAGCTAAAGGATCAGGTTAAACACCTCCAAGAACAACTAGAACTAATCCATGAGGATCTGGAGAAGAAAGGCCTAAAAATGACAATAGTTCAGGAGCCAATAGCTCAACTCATCATCAATGAGGAAGAAACACCTCAAGAATCATATTTTGAGCTAGTTTATGTTTTGAAAGATTAATGGAATTTTGGAAAAAAAAAATTTACAGCTGGAAGACATATTTTTGAAGTTACGATAAAATATGGAATTTTCATGGTTTTTAGCAGTTTCGTAGCATTTCCTAGGCTTGAAGCCAGGAAAACACTACAAAACCACCTGTAGCTTTTTTTTTTTTTGAAAAACCACTTTGGGTAACTTTTAAGGGGAGGAAATTATATGGAGGATGTGTCAAGGCATAACTAAAACAATGCAGAATGAAAGAATTAAAAAATTGGATGACAAAGGGCATTTTTTGTATGCTACGAAAGTACGCTACGAAACTGTCATACTTTTGTAGCGCGCTGTTTTGAAGGTTAATGAGAAGGTTTTTGGGCAGTTTTGGACAAGTGGATACTTTCAAAGGGTCAAAGGACTATGTTAGCAGTGATCCAAGACTTGAAGACTATGAGATGAAGGCAACTCATTAGCCAAACCATTCGCTGAAGATAAGGACCAGTTTTCCTTAAAAATAGGGTTTGTTTCTAGATTTGGAGGAGGCTAATTAAGATGTCATGTAGTGATGAGTTCCATCATAGCCTATTTTAACATGTGAAGCAATAGTTGTCAAATATGTAACTATTTTAGGAGATAAGGTAGTTGGTGTAATAATGAACAATTTGATTCCTATTAGGAAAAGGACTGTTTTGTAGTGTAGCTATCATTTTCTCATTAAAGCACATGCTCTCTTCTTATGCAAGGTGTCATTAGGAAAAATTCGATGAATCTAGCTTAGAGGCAGATCATCTCTCATGTAACAAGTCTATTAAGGGGAATATATTCAAATTTTTAAAGGTTTGGAGATTTTTTTGGCAATACTGCAGCTTTATGTAAATTGACTACTTTGAGTAATAAAAAGGACTTTAACTTGACCAAATTGATATTCTCATGGATTTTTTAGTGTTTAATTGATCTTTACTTTCTATGTGTACCATTTGCAGTGTTTTTTGTCTTTAATACTTATAATTCTTAGGTGTATGCTCTGACTTCATTTATTGATGAATTGGCTGTGTTATTTCATGTTTCATGAGTGATTTACCTTTGCTAAAAGTTCTTAGCTACCTCAACTTCCATTTCAAGTGAACTTACCATTTAATTACTGAACTTTTTGACTCCATAAGCCCAATGAATTGCAGACTTGTACTATTTTCAACCTACACACATCAAAATCAAGTTATTTTCCAAGTAGAGTTAGCCATCTAGATTCATATTTATCAAATATTATTAACCCCTTTGAGAGAGCCCTCTCAGACTAAAGAGGCTAAGCTTCAGCCAAAATTTGGTTTGAAACAGTTACATGAAGTTGTCCAATTAACAGCCAATCAAGTGCAATTTTGTGATAACAATATGTATGAAAAATCATGTCACTTGGAAGTTGACCTTCTTATTTGTCCACCATGATTCAAGAGAATGCCACATTGACCCATATTATTCATAGAAAATAGATTATGCATGTGACTACTATTTAGAAGAATTTATAAGGGTTGAATTGGAAACTATAATTGAGAGTTGAAGTAGTCAAACTTAACTCCTAGTTGGATATTGGACTCTGTTAGAATTAGGCCACTAGGAGGAAAAGGTGTTCCATTCTATTTTCTTGCATTTTGTTCTATATTAGAGAAAAGTAGATGTGAGTGAATAGAGAGCGAGTAGAAAAGAGGGAGATTATTTTCTATAGCATGCCATGAGCCACAAATATTAGGTAACTCCATAGAGAGTGCATTATCCTTTGTACTTGTATAATTTCCATTCCCGACAAAGAAAACATAGTAGCCTCACCTTGCAACTCTGTTTTCTCCCAAAATGTTTTACCAAATCAAATCATATCTTGGTGATGATTGTACTTGGTATGTGATTTTGTTTTGGTAACAACCTTGGTCAAAATTCCATGTAAATAAATTTAATAAAGGAAAAATAATGAATAAGGTCATGAGACATGTATTCTAAGTTTAATGCTTGACAAAACATCCTAGCGAGTGTCCATTTGGCTTATTATGGCTAAAGGAAATTAAGAAAGGAAACAGATTTTTTTTTGCAAAGGTAAGAGGAATTAATTGGAATTTTATTTATGAAAATAATGGAAAATAGGAAAAAAGGAAGGTGAAAGGTTGCATGCTGCATGTGAGGAGGAAAACGATGGAAAATAATGGAAAATGAATAAAATAGAGGTTTCATTAATAAAAAGGAATATGAGGATCAGTTGTTAAATTTTGTCACATTAGTTTTGGATATATCTCCCTATTCTGTCTCTCTCACTCATGGAAACTTAGATTTTTCTTGGAGCACTTTAGCATTGGATCAAGAAAAAACAAAGAAGGAAATAACAAGAAAAATCAGGCAAGGAAGAGTAGGATCAAGCAACTAGAACGAGATTATTTGCAGGTATCGAGTTGTGTGCATAATTGCCTTGCTAGTTTTGTTATGCATGGTTATGAATTTTTGTATTTGGTTTTCTTGCTATCATTTGCATGGGTTTTTATAGGTGTGACAATTTTCTTCAGCCTAGCCTTTCCATATTTTTATAGCAATGGCGTGATGGGGTTCTCATGTTTTAGTTGAACGGGATTTCAGGATGGATTTGAAACTGAGAAAGGTGGATATATGAAATAAAAAAACATATGACCTAGTGATCCTTGAACCAGATTGTGGATCATGGTCAGTCCTTGGCCTAGTAACCCACGAACCAGACTGTGGGTTGAAGTAAAGCCAATTTTTTTGTTCCCTTAGTGGACCTAGGAATCCTCGATTGATGAATGGAAGGACATATAGTAAATCCTAGAGGTGGGTTCCCTTAATTAGGCATATGAATCCTTGGTTAGTGAATGGTAGGATATATGATAAATCATATAGGATTTTGTGACTATTATGGCCTAGTGATCCCTAAATCAAACCGTGGATTGTGGTAAAGCCTAGGGACTTGGAGACAATAAAATTCCTTACAGTGTAGGTGGAGAGATATGGTGGAATCAATTCTTGTTTAAGGTCGAGTGATCTGGTGAGGATTGCGATAAAGCTTGGTTATAATGATGAGGGTGAGGTGATTTAGCCTCAGGAAGCCATGGCTTATTTTTGCTATGAGTTCCACATTCATGCTTGGAAAATGGAACGAGGGTGATTGGCTGAAAGAAATATTTGGTTCAACCAATCTATGGTCAGGTGGTTCGTGGAAGTCCCAAACATGTTTTTCTTTTGCATTCATTAATAAGAGTTCCCTTCCTTGGTATTTTATGTGTAAATGTATTATTTTATATGTGGATATTATGGATGTTGTATCGATTTTATTTCTGTTGTTTATATTCCGGTTGTGAGTATGTTTGAGGAAAATGATACTATATGGATCTCATCATGTTTTTGTTGATAAATGAATGAATAATGAATATATGACCTAATCGATGATAATGCAGCTAATGTGATAAGGCATCAACACTTATTAGTGATTCCTAGATAAGTATGAGACATCTATGCTCAAATATGTCATTATACACTATAGAATTCATATGTGTGACATGTTTGACAAAATCTTTGTCATGGATAGTAGGGGTCCAATCATGTTCTTGATCAAGTTTTTTATCAAAACCATTTTCTTCATGTATTTTATGAGTTCTATAAGTTTCATGACTTTCTGGGAAATGACTAGGTCCTAACACTGTAAAATAACCTTAAATTTCATAGTCGTTGGCATAACACTTGATGAAAAAGGCTACATTTTCACTCACGTAGGCTCATGGGAGAAGCTGGGGATCTTAGTTTCTTGGAGGGCTTGGAAAGGGAGTGAGTGGGGCTCTAAGTCAGTGCAAATTTGAGTTACGTCAAGGGTTGATCACCTAAAAGGGTGAGTTGGCTCATGAAGGTTTTGTAGCATGTATAGAAGGTCATATTGGTTGTGTTTCATCGGTTTGACTTCGTTAAGGTGACCTAGGAGGTTGAATCAAATCATATAAGCGTCTCGTCACATGTTTACCCCAGTGGTTCGGGTAGCTTAGGTAAATGTAGGAGGAGGGCATTACAGATCGCTATAAGAGCATGGTTCAACATTTGGAATGAATTGGAAGAATGTGTTTGTCATTCATACATGTGAGTTTCATATAGGTTATTTATGTTTGTGGACTATGTGCTTGTTGTGTATGCATGGAGGTGGTTATTTTTTTCATTGTGTCTCCATGTGGAAGTTGATTATGTTCTTGTTGGGATGCATTTGTCATGAATTCATGTCATTATTATATGCATTTTTTATGCATATCAGCGTCTATATGTTGTTATGCATGAATTTTCATGGTTATAGTTTTTATGCATGAGGTCATTGTGGGAATTTTATGTCATCATGATATTGTTGGTATGTTATGATGTTGATGTGTTGGTTGAGATAAAGCATGAGATGCAAGTCATAAAAGTGAAGTTGCAATGTTAAAATTCGGGGTGAGAACAAATCATCAACTAGGTTTGTATGTTTGGCATGTAGGTATGTGTTTAATGATTGCTATGATAATTAGGGTTATTTACATGTCTATTAGTCTATAATTTTTATGGTTACATGTATGATAGATGTTAGTTAATTAGTGTGTTCATATTTACATGTGTCAAATAGTCATGAAGGATTCATGGTGGTTGTGGTCATTGTAGTTGAGGTCTTGATATTAATATGGGAAAAATAGTTTTTCTGTGCTAGCTCCCTCATCAGAATTAAATAAATGTGTTTAGGATCATCTCAAATTAGCCAATTATGTGAGGGTTTATGTGTCAAGTTTTGTATTTTTTTGAGAAATTCATGAGTTAATTAGTTGTTAAAAACACATGTACAATACACAAATTACTGATAAATAACACACAACAAACACCTTACACAGTAGCTGATAATGGAGTTCACCCCTCCCCGGCTACATCTCCATGGACCTGCTTCAATGGCTCGACCCTCTTTGGATTAATGGTAAATTCTATGATTAATTGAACCTACAATGCTCCAATCTTTGAAACATGCTCCATTGGATTCGAAAGACCCAAAAACCTAAAAATAGACTCTTCTGGCTCTACAAATGATCTTCAAGTGGAATAGGCATGGCCTCCTCTCCTCGTGGCCCTAGGATTCTTTTATCTTCAAAGTGGAAAAAACACTTAAGTCATCTGCCTCTACAACCTACACCGTCATGCTCAAAGCATCAAAATCATCTAGGATTGACTCTTTTTTAGCCTAATTTGGTCGAATAATGCTCCAGTTATGGCCTAATAAATTTTGGCATAGGAAACCCCACCAAATCAGGAGAAACTTCAGTTAGCTCCGCTAATTTGGGAATTACTGCTGAAATTGGTGGACTTTGCCACCAATTTAAAATTGCATTAGTTAAGGATAAGCATGATTAAGTGGAGAGTTAAGCACTTAATCAACGTGTTTTACAAATCCACATAAAAAAAGGATTAGTGCTCTTAAACTGAGGTTAAGCGCTTAATTAAGTGGCATTAAGGTGTTAATCCTCTACATTTAAATAGAGCACTCCACCATTTGTTACGCACCAAGTTATATGGGTCGGGGGCTGGCCCCCGCCCTATCCCCACCATACCATTTGTATCAATTGAAATATATTCCAATGGCATAGTATTGTAAGATCGTATGCGTAGTGTAACTAATAAGGCATGTGGTTTGTGTGGGGGAGGTCGCGGGGTCAACCCCGACCTCTAACCAGGCTCTGTATAAAATTTTTGCGCCATTTAATAATATGGAACTTGACCATTGAAACTTAATAATATTTCAGCATTATGGGGGCAAGTGGTGGCCTCCGGGGTAGCCACGTATCATCTCCCAATTGGTCTGTTCCAAATCCAATGAAATTGCAACAAATCACCCACTCAGCCACCAACCATGAATTTACACTTGGCATAGTGTCATTCTGCAAAATGAAGGAATATTCCTATAATATTATCTTTTTTCTGACTAGGCTTCCATGTCACCATTATGTCCTTTTCTGCAAAATTTTTAGTTGTTTAATAAAATGAACAACAGGCTCTATCTTGCTCATGCAGACTCCATTTTGAAAGAAACAAAGTGCGCCAGATTCCGGGCGATGAGACCTATCCGATAATTCTAATTTGGAGTGATTATGAGAACTTTTATTTTATAGCAATTTTTTGCCCCCAATTCAGTTTTTGATCACTCCTTCCCACTGACAAGCTTTTGGACCCACAAAAGCTGGTTATCTGATTAGAGATGAATACTCTTATATTTCTCAAGTTCTATCAAATTTATTCCACTTGGAAAAATCTCCATGACAACCACTTGGGTTCACTAACATGCCCTGCCTTGCAAATGGCTTGGCACTTCGACCAATGACCTCCTTTCGCTGCTGACCCAATCCAACACATGTTGGCTAATTGTTGACTGATTAAACACCTTACGGTACCAAAACAATCCCTCAGTGCTTGGAAATATTATTTATGGCCTTCTCACTGAGAATCTTGTTTCTCCTTTGCACACACATGCATTCGATGTAAGCTTCGCCTTGGAAACCACTTTTCCAATTTAAGCCCGTCTGAGTTACATACAACAATGAGTTTTAATATCAGTAATAACAAGAAAATAAATGACCATTATTTTTACCTCTATGGTTCAAAATTCCACATCTATAAGAATGCATTCACCATCTCTTTCTCTTCTTGGTGTGAACACATCAAACGGTCTACAATGGCTGTTGTTTTGGTTGTAAACTTTTCAGCATTTTGTCCAATTTATGCTTCTTGGATTCCATCATCCTCTAGTATTGACATGCTGCTCATGCCATGATTTGAGAATGAAGGTTAATCATGAGCCTCTCGCTCAAGAGTGGACCTTCCAAAATCCTAAGACATCTTGTCACAAGCAAAACCATTAACTTGAAAAACACATCATGCAAGAAACACAACATGACGACCTCTTCCTTTTGCTCCTTCAAAACAACAAAGATCACATCTTATGAACATTGCCATGTACTCATACATCTTGGTGTCAAACCATCGACCAAACACAAGTCAACAAAACATGCCTCTTCAAACAACTGAATCTCAAGTCAACAAAATAATTTACAAAAATTCTCAACTGTCTCACAAGTACAATCATAAGTACAAGAATACCATTGGCATGTACAAGTACTTACAGAGCTGAAATGACTAGTTTTTTTGCAATAATAGTGAGTCAAAATACTCCACTTTCAAATACTTTCCTGGCGTAAACATGCAACCTGCATTCTAGAGAAAAAGAAATGAATTCACATGCAAATTGAAACTACAAATTTCCATCTTTTCTGCACCTAAGTGAGTCAACATAACTCTACTTTTACAACATCTTTCTTCATGCAATATGCATCATACTTTCAAGAGAAAATAAATGCATTCAATTGGAAAATAAATGCATCAATAAGGGAATATTTTCATAAATAATCAAAACAAATGCAAGGCCTTAATTGGTAAATAAATCTAACCATCTCTTTTCAAACCACTTCAATGGCACTTCTTTCAGTTGCACTTCATCATGTAAATCATCTTGACCCACATCGATTATGGAATCCTCCTTTCCATTCTGGTCAAGATCTCTTTCCACCTTCTTCAAATGTCATGGATGAATGTGTAGTGTAATTGGTAAGGCATGTGGTTTGGGTGAGGGAGGTCACAAGGTTGACCCTGACCTTTTCCCTGCCTCTGTATACAAATTTTGCACTGTTTAATAATATGGAATTAAACCATTGAAACTTAATAATATTTCAGCCTTTCGGGGGCATGTGGTGGCCTCTGAGCTAGCCACATGTCAACTCCCAATTAGTATGTTCCAAATCCAATGATAACGAAACAAATCACCCACTCAACCACCATCCACGAATTGACACTCGGAATAGTGTCATTGGGAAAAATGAAGGAATATTCTGAGAATATTCTCTTTTTGCTAACTAGGTTTCCATGTCAACATTCTATCCTTTTCTGAAAATTTTTGTTTGTTTAGGAAAATAGACAGTAGGATATATCTTCCTCATATAGACTCCATTTTGAGTGAAACAAAGGGCACCAGATTCCTAGTGACCAGACCTATTCGGTCATTTTGGTTTGAAACGATTATGAACACTTTGAATATTTAGAAATATTTTTTCCCCAATTCAGTTTCTGATGAAGTCATGATGATTTTATGTTCTATGCTAATTTGGATTGACCTATGTATATAATTATGGTTATGAAATTCAACTATGAATTAATATATTTCCTTTTGACCCCAGACTTTTAAAGACATAAATTCTTCATTAATAGACCTTGACTTGAATTTTTACATTGACTTCTTGATTACAATTTTCTTCATCGACCTTTGACATCCACTCTCAATTGAAATTTTATTAATCAACATTGTGACTCCTTAATTACAAGTCGTTTCATCAAACATGTCCCTCAACTTGATCAATTACATGGTTTTTCATTAATTTGCAAAAAGACTTCCAAGTGTTCTCTCCTCTTCAGTGACTCTAACTTGCTTTCAAGTTATTACATTTTAGTATCAATTTTGAGCTATACCATGACTATCCATCCAATTACAATACATTAATGTGACTATATTTTACAATAATGTCATGAATAAACTTTGTAGGAAATGCTACTACATTCTCAGCAGTGCCACCTTTCGTACAACATCAAGCCATTCGCAAATGAGGTACTGTGTGATGTTTCTCCTCTCAATGTGTCTGATGTATTATTGGGCCAAATTTCACACTCAAAAGTTTTATTCATCAGATATATATCTAACGAGGTATTGAGTGCATCAAACGATGATCATATGCCAAAGTTACGTTCTTGGGGAGTTGATGTACCAATTTACCCAAACAGGGCCCATAGTTTTGGTGCTTCATCTCTTAGGGTTAGGTTTTTGGATGTTTAGGGTTTTCCATTGTTTCTAAATAATAAATATCCCTTCAAGCCTCATCATAACATAGTTGAGAGGCATGTAGTCACCACATCTCTTCTTAGAGATAAGCTACGAATGCCCTAGCTAATTTATTTTCATTATGTATGTAAGCATATTTCTGTTATTTGATATTAATGAAATGAAGTTTTATTTCGACTGCATCTCTGTTTTTATGTCTATTTATATATTTTATTGCGTTCCTGCATAAATCCAGATGAATTATCAGCTCATAATTCTTTTTGTTGCAATGTTTTATTTGGATGGCTCATAATCAAAGTGAGATTAAAAGTAAAGAGTCTCAGAATTCTATGGAATCATGTGAAGTTTTTTCACCTACACAAGTTTTGAGAACGTCGAACAACTTACTCTCACCAAAGATGAATTCAAATATCATTGCAAATAACGTCATGCTCCAGTCACTTACACACACGTCTTTGCATTGATTTTACAGGAAATTCTGACTAGTTGGTCGATTTCACACTCTCTGTTGAATCTAACTTATCTGTAGTTTGATAGATTATTTTTCTGCTAGCACCATGCAACACATTCAACTGCACTTGTACAAGATTCAATATGGAAATTCTCTAGATTTTTTTTGTTTACAATTACCAGTTTATTCTCCATGCATCATAATTTACTTCCAGTGGTTTTCACAACTCTACCTCTCTATCGAACACATATGCCAAGCAATGGTACATTTCCAATCCATAGGACTCAAATTTTAAATACTCCAAAAAATATCGCTTTCCTCAAATGCATTCGCAAATTCAGTGGTTCACAGTAGATTCCACATAGAACAGGCTTATTTTATGGGAGATATATTCTGCATTATTTGAAAGTAACTCTTTCAATTATTCAACACAGATCTCCCACGTAGTATGTTGTAGAAAAAAAACATAGAGAAGAGAGACTATGGAGTTGAACTATGCGTAAAGTCTAGCTGCAAGTGTTACGTTGCTCCTCAAAGGCTTGGAGATCATGTGTGAGATCAAAATCCAAAAGGGAAACCTCAAAATACACTTTCATCTTATGAGTTATGCCAGTTCAATGACACAAGAGTTTAGATTTCATGTATATAGAGTGGATTTCATTTGGAATTAGAAATATATAAATAGAACCTCCACATAGTGAGTAAAAAATCAAGCATAGATCATTTTGTTGATGTGGATGTCGGTTATTCTCTTTGGTCTTGTGGTGTGTTCCTTGAAACATATTTTTTCTTAAAATTTAGAGAGCAGAATGGAAGCACAAAATGGAATTGTGTGGCAAAGGCAGAGAAATACCCCATTATGAATGAGGCAAAGGCCAATTTTCATATACTTTATGCGAAATAAATTGTGTGAATTTATATATCCATATTTCCTTAGTTTGAATTAATTGATTATGTGTTTTTATTGTGTATTGTAAGGATATTGAAGGGTTGAATTCATTTCTTGTCCATTGTGAATAAGATGGATACTCATCGGAATTTGATGGCTTTGCACTAGGGTTTCCCGGAGTGAACTTCTTTGATATTGGTAGTGCATGGACATGTAGATCTATGCCATCATTTTTTTTCCATGTTGTACAAATATGTTATTTTGTTATTATTTTGTTTTGGCGAGTATTGAAAGAGATGTAAAAGAAAAGAGAACACATGCCATAGGAAAAAAATGAACAAAAGAATTGTTTGAATGACAGAGCTACAACGATGTTGTAGGAAGAAGAGGCACATGATGAACATCTAGAGAATTGTCTCAACTTAGTGCAGTTGATATTTATTTGATAGTCGATTTTGGAATTATGAGAGGAAAAAAAGCATAAATATATTTTTCAGTTTGGGAATTTTTTTTTTATTCTAGTGCTCTTAGTAATTGGTCCCTTGTTCGCCTTCTCCGTGGAAGAATATGTGGGAATTGCTGATAGCTATCATGGTTGGTGCTTCATTGTGGAACAATATTATGCCTTTATTTCCCACTGTTGTACTGTGCAAGTTTTGTTGGCAGAGTTAATGTTCAGACTCGACAGAGGAAGAGTATTGTTTGATTGTACTAGATTTACTTGCGTAGCATGGAGAATTATTTATTTTTTTAACTAATGCAAGCTGAGCTACACCATTTTATTCAATCTCTAGTTTACATGGGAGATCCGCGTTGAAGAACTGAAATAGGTATTTTCAAATAACGAAGAATCTATTTCCCATAAAATAAACTATTGCATGTGGAATGTATTGTGAACCAGTGAAGTTGTGGATGCATTTGTGGAAAGAGATATTTGTCGGAGTATTTGCAAGTTGAGTCCTATGGATTAGAAATGTAACAGTGCTTGGCATATGTATTTGGTAGAGAGGTATAGTTGTGCATACCAATTGAAGTGAATTCTGATGCTTGGAGAATACAGTGGAAATTACAAAAACAAAAAAATCCAGAGCATTTCCATATTGAAGGCTGAAGAAGTGCAGTTGAATGTGTTGCATGGTGTTGGCAACATCATAAGCTATCGAACTAGAGATAATTCAGATTCATCAGAGAGCGTGGAGTTAAAAAACCAGTCAGACTACCTTGGAAACTCAACACAAAGATCTTTGTACTAGTGACTGGATAACGATGTTCTTTGCAAGGATATATGAAGTCATCTTTGGTGAGAGTAATTTGTTCGACATTGTCAAAACTTGTGTAGGTGAAAAAAATTTAGGTGATTCCATATCATTCTCAGACTCTTTACTTTTAATCTCACCTAGATTATGAGCCATCCAAATGAAAAATAACAATGATAATAATTATGATATGATAACGAAAATGATTATGATATGATAACGAATCTAGAGAATTTGTAACGAGGTCAACCATACAAATTGAAGGAGGATAAGCTAAGTGAAGCATTAATGAAAGGAGGACAAGAAAAGTGAAGCATCAGGAGTAGAAATAACCACATCAAAAGTAATAAGTCTACACATCAAAAGGTGATAATGTAGTAGCATTCACTCCAAATTTTATTCGTAAGATTATTGTAAAATATAGTCACATTAATGTATTGTAATTTTATGGATAGTCATAGCCTAGCTCGAAATTGTGACTATAATGTAACAACTTGAAAGCACATTAGAGTCACTAAAGAGGAGAGCACACTTGGAAGTGCTTTTGAAAATTTATTAAAATACATGTAATTGATTAAGTCCAGAGAAATTTTTTATTAAATGGTTGTAATTGAGGAGTCACAATGTTAATTAAGAAAAGTTAAAGTGAGAGTGGATGTCAAAGGTAAATGAAGAAAATTGGAATCAAGAAGTCATTGTAAAAATTCAAGTCAAGGTCCATTAATGAAGAATTGATGTAAAAATAAAAGTCTGAGGTCAAAATGAAATTCTCTATGGTATTTTTCTCCTATTTTCCATTCAACCATAGGCCATTGGACCAAAACGTTGTTTTCTAGAGAAACTAATGATTACGATCTCGAAGAGTAAAAAAACAACCAGATAGCTACTTGTTACTTGAACATATCATTAACAAATTACATACATTAAAAATGAGTTATTACAATTGAATCAGGGAGGGTGGGAGAAGAGCTTGAAAAATAAAGTGAATGGTGGAGAATGTGGTTGCTATCTCTATCTTCCAAAATCCCAAGGCACTCCACTCCTGAGGATTTTTGGAAAATGTTGTTCTCGCTCTCAAAACCACTCATGATTTGTGCAACCCTGATTCTGGTAAGAAAGTCATAATAATTGGCTCCTAATTCAAAATCGGAACCTCAAGTTTCCATAATGATTTAGGTTCCCAATGTTATTTTGCCAATATATTTTACAACGTAAATGATTTTTCATTTATTCCGAGTTCCGGCATGTTTTTTTTTTTTAAATTTTCATTATAGTTCGAAAGGGATTTTGTATCTACATGGTATATTTCCAATCAATGACATTGTAAGATATTATATATTAAGAAATATTTATGGAGATGTTTCACACAATGTATAAATAGGTGTATTTATACAATTATTTATGTATTATTTATATTTAGATGAGTAGCTACAAACTCAATCTAGTAGGCTGGGTTTGATACCAACTCACACAAGTCTTTCTTTGACTCGATTGGTTAAACATAAAACCGACCCACCAAACTAATCCGATCACTGAAATAGACTGATCACCAATGAACTAAGTGAATTAACAATTTGATCGAGTCCAAGTCAACTCTAATTGAGTTTTAAAATAGTTCTTGTAACAAGGATAAACTGGTTCACTACTTGCAATGCATAATGCCTTACATATTTAGTATATGAATACATTAAAGCATTTGAAGCAAGACTAATGGGAGTGGGTGTGGGGGTGGGAATCACATTTTTCAAATCTTTGAGGAGTGTTTTATAGACAATGCATATTTTATTATATTTTGATTCATATATATTTAAAAAAACATTTGTAATGTTATAGATTTAAATATCATTAAATAATCAATTAGTAAGTACACCTATAGCATCAATTATATAACATTTATTTCTTATAACACTGTCATCAAAATATAAATCATTAGCCATAACATCAATCTTAAAGTTTCAATATATAACATTTATCATCAACAAAATACAACCAATATCCATGATGAAATGAGATGGAGCTTCATATTCATTACCAAATAATTGTAAAATGCAATCAACAATTCAAAAGTAGGTGCAAATTTGAAAATTTAAACTTAAATTATCATATAAGATTTGTAGATCATTATAATGGAAAAAAAACTTATAAACAATGTATAAACTAAAATGTTTTAAATAAATCTATTATCTATCGAGTTTTCCTCTTTCCATGAAAAAATTCGAATTTATTTTCATATGATTTATGAATAAGATGTGTATGAGTAGGGGCAAATGGTCATGGAAGAAAAATACTACACAACCACCACAAAATGATGGAAATTGTGAGCTAAAGGAGAATGTCTTTCATTTAGAAATTAGTTGATGGATGGAGGTGGCATCTTTGTTTCATGATCACGTGAAAGCTTAGCTTCTAAGTTCTCTGAAACTGTGGCTCCATCCTTGAAAATTAGCCTTTGGAATGTTCTCTCAAGACATATGTTCTATCATTCTTTTCCATCCCATAATAATCAGATTTTTTCGCTTCACATTGTGGATGAACCTATAGGTGCCATGTAACACCCCTAACTAGGACCCCCTTCAATGATTATACAAATGTAGGTGTGAAGTTAGGCTGGGGATCCTAAAACACATTGAGGTTGGTATGCCTCTATGTGTATATACATGTGATCCATGGTTAAATATTTATACCCTTAACCAAGACCTTTTACTTCGGCTGATAATTAGAATTGCATTTAATTAAGACGTTAAAGGACATAAATGAACAATTGTAGCTATAAATAAGAGGAACATAATATGACAAGATCAACAATCATAAGAACACGTCGTTTGATGATAGAGTTCGTCCGGGAGGGATTACATCTCTAGGCCTCGGTGTCAAGATGGTGTAGGTCATTGCATTATGTGTTGTGAGAATAAGATGTACATGGATGTGTTTCCCTGTGACATACAAGGAAAAATTTCCCTCATGCAGGAGTGGCTTGACTTCTTTAAGTGATGTTCCACTGTGGAACTCTCATACATAAAGAAAGACTCCTATCAGTATGACCATAGCTGACATGTAATAAATAAGAGTATCCCTCCAATCCTGGAAAACAAGGGATCTCAACAATACACATGAAAACGAGCATCCTTCCAATGTGGCATAAAAGGGATCCCATACATGATGAAAATCCGTAGCTGAAACTACATCAATAACAACACAAGGCAAGATCCCACAACTCATGTATCAACCGGGATCTACAATACATAATGCATCTCAAAGAGAAATAAATGAAGAAGTACATGGAATCCACATCATATACCTCATGCAGCCATTTTTTGAAGGCTGAGCTGCTTTACGGATGAATCTGAAAACACCATCAATCTTGTGGCGTCGAAAAAGGTGAAAACGACTGCTCACTTGTGGAATCTGACACCTGCATAACCCACTTCCAAAAGTGGCTGAAAAATTGAAAACTTGGATGAATAAACTGAGCACACCATCAGACTCGTGGCATCTAGTAGTGCAGAAATGACATAAAATTTTTCCCATTAAGAAAAAGTCAAAATTTCGCCCTCTTGAAAGTTGGCCTCAATCAAGGTTCCACCTGCCTCTTTTCTGGCTCATGGTTCCACATGACCTGCAATAAAAGACTAATAAACCTCGGTCTACATGTGCACACTCCTCTGCTCCATGGCTTGGGCGCACATCTAAAATGACTGGTTTATGTATGTGAAACTGGGCGGATTTATCAAGAAGTTGGTTTGGCTGAATGGCTAAGATCATGTATTGGAGGGAGGAGGTCAGGTGGTAAAACCTTGACCCCTCCAAATTAAAATGGACACTCATTTTTTTTTAAACCATGCATGTCATATTTTAAAAATCCCGCATCTTTTTAAAACCTGCCATTTGTAGAAGTGTCAGGGAAAAAAGGGTATGTTGGGGGCTGGATCCGCATTGGGCGGCCTGCCCCTTAACTCCCGCTGTACTGTATGGTTGAATCCATACGTCATATGGTATGGGGGGTTGCGTTATTGTATATAGGGTTGCCGCGTGGGCAGGGCCGACAGAGCCGACCACGGGTTCAACTCCCACCCTCCTTGATATATATAATATGTATACAGTGGTGTATTGGCACCATGGGTAAGGGAGCTCTGCGGGGGTGGCAGGGTTGACCACCTGCCCCCAAAAAATATATATGTTTCAAGCAGTGGGGTGGTGGGGGTAGTGGCTGATGTTTTGGTTTAACATAAAAAAAACTGTGCATTTTTGAAAATTCGGTTTTGGACCGAAGGAGTGATTTTAAATAGGCCACAATTTTGCTTAGAATCTGACACGAGCTTGTCGGAATCCGGTGGCTGGGAAAGGTCGAATTTGTGCCTTCCTTAAGGCGACACAGTCACCAAGTCAACCTAGAACTTTGACCACTCCTAACTTCTTCATATGGACTCGGAATTGAGTTATGTCTGCATCGTTGGAGTTAGAATGAAGAGATCTACAACTTGAACCTGGTTCGAGAGTTTTTTCGAACACTTTGATTTTTGAGCCTTTTAGTCAGGCCAAATGTACTTGTACCTATTTAATCCACCTCGATCAACATGTTAGGCCATTGCGGTGATTGATGAATATGGTTAAGGCCAACATGCATATGCAATGGGTCTGAGGACCATGATTAGTTAGGCTGCTGAGTCGAGACATAATTAATTAAGTTCATGAGCAGAGAATTGCCCTTGGGAAGTGTGCTTGTGTGTATGTGTATATTTATGTTTTGGGGGTTGATATGCCTATGTGTACATGTCTTTATGTGCTATGAGGTTGGAAAACCTAAATGTGGTAAACAAGTTTAATTTATGCATATTAATAAACACATAATGGATATAGGAAAAACATAGTACAGGGGTCAATGGTAGGCTAGGCCTGGTGGGTTTCACTAGTGAGACATTAGTTGGCAGGAAACACAACAACTTGATGTGGCAACCATGCAGGCACCTTGCTAGACCATAGGTGTCATGGAAGAGCCACTTAGGTCACAAAGGGGTGCCACATGGAAGTGCCTCGTTGACGTGGAAATGGTTAATGGGATGAAATTTAAATGGACATAACATTCAACCCAAGATTCAGATTGAAATAAAATTTATATTGCTGGAAATTCTCAATGAGATGATCACGATTGTGGTAATGGTTTTGAGTTTCAAAGAAGTTGGAAAAAAAACATTTTTGGTAACCCCATCTTCACCTTAGAACATGAATATTAGATTAATTTTAAATGTAACAACTCCCATATCCCAAAAATAACCCTAAGAGGTGGGAGTGATTGTTACAAATACTTCCCCTGATTTTAAGAATAGTACCAAAAATAAATCCCCTCCTATTATTATTTTGAATATATAATATCTATAATTAGTAATATAACTTAGAATAACAACGGTGATAAGGTGATATAGTGGAAATAAGTTGTCATACCCATTTTTTTTTATGAGGATATATGATGTTAAGATTTATGTTTTTTAAATTAATTTTATTTATTTATTTATTTATATGAATTATTTTAGAAATGAATTAAAATTTGATCAATTTTATTATTATTTTAAACCCATCAATTTTTCTTATTTTAAACCCAAATAGAATTTTGAGTTTTACATAGTTTATATTCAAATTTCTGAAAAACAATTAGGGCATATACAAATAATATAAATACCTTTTATCTATGCTTTATTTTTTTTTTATGTAATAAATAAATTTTAAAAAATTAATTAAATTAAATTTACAATAAATTAATTCTAAATAAAGTTACTAAAATATTATTAAATTTTGAATCTCAAAA
This sequence comes from Pinus albicaulis, assembly GCA_034641835.2. Classification (NCBI taxonomy): domain Eukaryota; kingdom Viridiplantae; phylum Streptophyta; class Pinopsida; order Pinales; family Pinaceae; genus Pinus; species Pinus albicaulis. Next base: position 1,720,452,671 of record CM076575.1, read on the forward strand.
TGATTAATTATGTAAAATAAATTAAATTACAAATTCAATAATATTAATATTAAACTAATAGGAATGAGTCGAGGATAAAAATTACATTTGGAAATTAAATTATTTCAAAAGATATTAAGCTCAATCAAAATTAACACCTTTCCAAAAATAACATCAAAAAAATAAATAAATCATTTTTCTATCTCATAAACAAAACCCCACATAAAATCAATTTATATATATAAATTAATAAACAAAACCCTCTATAAAATAAATTTATATATATCAATTATTATTGGGGGATAAAATAATGCTCATAAGTAAAGACTTATTTGAAAATATAAGTAACTTTTATTAACACGGCCAGTGTGATACAATTTGATATCTATTTATAGGAGAGCCTTGTTCCCTTGAGATGCAAGATTTTGTAATCGCTTGTTTTTTGCGAAGGAGAGTATCTCACTGAATCAAGAAGAAGATATGGCATTTATAGTTTGCGAGATGAAATATCAACTTCAGTTTATTGTTTTGTTTTTACTTATGGTTCGGAGTGGTAATCTCGTCACAGCCGTCAGACCAGCTGGTATGTCTATCTTCTTAATTCTTATTCTAGTGTTTTTAGCTGTTTTTTTAATCTGATGTGTTTAGGCTTTTTAGGATAGAAATTAAAAAAACTACACCCATATTCTTCTATATATATTTTTAGCAGTAGGTCAGCTTCTTATGGTTTTTTGCGAAGGACAGTATCTGCGAAGGAGAGTACCTGACTGAATCAAGAAGAAGATATGGCATTTATAGTTTGCAAGATGAAATATCAATTTCAGTTTATTGTTTTGTTTTTACTTATGGTTGGGAGTGGTAATCTCGTCACAGCCATCATACCAGCTGGTATGTCTATCTTCTTAATTCTTATTTCAGTGTTTTTAAGCTGTTTTTTTAATCTGATATGTTTAGGGTTTTTAGGATAGAAGTTAAAAAAACTTTCTTATACACTCATATTCTTCTATATATTTTTTTTTAGCAGTACGTCAGCTTCTTATGATATTTTTTTTTAGCAGTATGTTAAAATTAGAAATTCGTAATTTTAAAATTAAAACAACCATATAGTCACAATTTTAATGTAAGTTGACCTAAAATCATGGCTATTGTTTGGGATGGGGGATTGGTTTTAGGGCCGATGTCCAGCATTCAACCCAAGGAGGTGGATGGTAAAGATGGATGTAAGCTGACTTGGAGCGAACCAACAAAATTTGTTGGCACTGGTAAGACCAGACATGTATTTCGGGTGAAAAATGAGTGTGAATCTTGTGTAGCTGAAAATGTAATTATGGAACTCCAACCCAAAAATCCCAATGCTGGTGCCAATAAACCAGTGCTTTTCGTTGTGGCTGATCCCATTTTTCCAGGATCCTACAAAGTTAACACCGTGGACATTCCTACATCATTTGAAATCGGTGAACTCTCTCCTTGGAGTGTCAACTATGTGTGCTGAATAAAGTCCCATGGGAGAATATGATATTCATTAGCCACTTTTTCTATTATCATTAGAAACTTTTATTGTTATCCTGATATCGTTTTTCAAGATACGTATAATATGATTGGCTTCCTCGTTTATTTTTGAATAGTATAATTACTTCTGGTATTTTTCTCAATTTGTTAGATAAATGTATATCACTTTTTACGTGAACCTGAAGTTGGAAGCGAACTTAGTTTAGTATTTTTCATGTCAATTGATTTATGTTACCTAAATTCCATATAGGTACTTTGTAATGTCAAGAGCTGTATTCCTCACTTAATGTATGTGTATATACATTTTGAGATTTGCTGAGTAATGCATGGAGGTCAAGTTTTTTAAATTAGTTGTAATGAGATTTTTTTCAAAGAAATTATGGCACATCTTTTCGGGAAAGCTTCCCATATCACTCTTCTGAAACAGAAAGCACATGTGTGTCTATATATTCAAGTACAACTTTGGTGAGTGTTTGAGTTTGAAAATTTTTATGCTTTTTTATATAAAAATTTAATCACTTATATTGCATCAGAATATTTTGTCATTTAAAAAAATAAAGTGATAAAGTGATAAGTGATGAAGAAAAGAGTATATTTAAATTATAATTGATTAAAGATACATAAAATATATCAGATAATTATATTCCATAGTAAATTTTTGAAAATTTCTAGAATTTTTTTTTTTTTTTTTAAATCTTTTATTACAATTATGTTTCTATTTAAAAAATGAGGTATAATTTACAAATCTTGGGACAATATAGAATTATTAATATATACACTTAATATTAATTATAAAAGAAACTAGGAAAAGAATTTTTAGATCTCCATGAAAAACAATAACAAAAAATAATTGGTGATTACTCAATATAAATGAAATGAACTAAACCTGATCATTAATCCTCATAAAAAAGTGGATGCGATTTACTAGATCCCAAACAAACATCATTAGTGAATATATCTTGTAAGGTTTTGAATACATGATTCACAATCGTTGTGGAGTGATGCTTAAGGTAGGATTTTGATTCTCTACATTTTGATATTTAGGTAGGAATATGGTGTTTTTCATAAGGGTTTTCCCCTGTGTTTCTCTATGCGCCATTAACAGAGGATATTAGACCATGTACATAGTCTTCACTTCCCTCTCATTTGACACTCTAATATTTTAGTCAAATTAAAAAAAAAACCCAGTGAAACAGTGCAAGAAAATAAGAAAAGGGAAACAAGGGAAAATATACTCAAAACCACAATCCCTAAGTCTATCAACAAGAATGCACTAAGATATGGAAAATGAATTTAACCAAACAACAAGCTTAAATGATGATAAATTGTATAAGGCTATCAGTACAATGATACATAGATGTATCTAGTCAACAATATATGTAGTTTACAAGAATCAAACCCAAGAGATAGTCTTAACCCTAATCAAATTAGTAGATTCACAATTTTTCTTGTAAATCCAACAATAACAATAACTAGACTTCAAAACTATTGATTCAAATTTAGGCCCTTACAGGACTTAGAAAGATGTAAAAAATTGTTAGATATTATGCGTTAAACCCCTCAAATTTATCAAAATTAGGTTTTCAATACTATATCTATGAAGGAACAAACTAAAACAATAGGTTAATAATTCTTTTCCTCATTGTAACTATTGAAACAAAGGGCCCTTCAATTCTTTGGTTTGAACTGGGGATGTAAAACATAGGGAAAATAACATATCCAAATATTTATTGCATCTAGGTTTCGAAGACAAGTTTATAGATGGTCTAAGTATCACCGTAAAGTAGAAGAGGACTATAAAAGCCCCATGAAAATTCAATGACAAAGGAAATAAAAATTATCTCATGGGGATATCCCTAGTGGAATCACCATTTCTATTATGGGAAAAATTAACTTACAATAATAACATATTTTAATCCCAGTAGAATTTTCCCCTAGTCTACTCAAAAGGTGTGTGTGTGTGTGTGAGAGGAAGTGATACAAATTCCAACAAGCAATCCCAAACATGAAATATAATCGCAAAGAGAGAGTGAAGGGGTTACCTCCTATTGCAAGAAGTGGAATTTGTTGTTGGAACCAACTTGGGGAAGATCTCCCACAAATCTTGGTTCCTCCTACTTCCCTATAACTTTCACACAAAGAGAACAATGAATTGCTATTCTCTTGCAATAATAACATCAATACACATATACGAAATACAAATTTAAACATAAACAATAAAGAGATACATGGGAATGAAATGAAATAGGGGGAAATTTGATTACTTTTGCATGAATATGAAACAAAGTACATATATGAACTCTTGCAACTGCTACATTTGTCCTCTCTTCTAACCTATGTTCTCACTATAGTTTGCACATGATAGCATAAGTTTATCTAAAAGATATTTTCATAATATTTTGGTAGCATTCCTTTTCCTTTCTAAGTTTTTATATATTTCCTTCATGATTAGCCCCATCGAATCTAGACACATTCTTGACCCTATCAAAGGTTATGGTTAACCTATATGATATCAAGGATGGTTTGATCAAAGTAGTTAAAATTGGATGAATCAATGCTTATCCATAGAACCTTTGCTATGTTTAAAGGGTGTTGCTAGGCTTCTATTTCATCCATTACACTAGAAAAGGCTATGGATATTCTAGTTTTTCATTGCTAACACTACATAAGAGTGTTGAAGCCACTAAAACAACATTTTTAGGGTTTTTAGGGTGTTCCACCGATCACAAGTTGACCCTTTGAATTGGTAATGGTTGTTGCTTTATCTTAGGCCCTACAAGGGTGGATTTGTGAGCAATAAAAAGGCACATTTTTTCTAGACATAGGAGCCAAAAAATTGTAGAGAAGAAGGCAAGTTTCTACAAGATGAATTTGTAGCCAAAATGTCATGAAATAGTAGATATTATCCAACATAATAACTTATAATAAAACTTAGCATAAAATGGTATTAAAAAAACATCATAGTGTTCTAAGAATTATCGTAGAATATGGAGTAGGGACTCGTCTTTATCCACTATCCATGAAGAGAGAAAAACCAACCATTTCTCTAGGTGAAAATTATGGGATGATCAATATCCATATTACTAATTTCATAAACAATGTTATCTTTTTTCTTTCCCAAATTCAACTTAGCATTTTTCAACCATTATTTTTCACATGCTTACATAAGCAACATTGGTAGCTACAAGAATGAAGGATTTTTGGAAAGTATTTGCAATTCAATAAATCCCTAAAAATTTAAATTTGGTTTTAAAAAATAGTATAATACTATGAGATAGTACTTGTGGTGTTTCAAGGAGAACCAAGTATTGGGAATTCTGATTGTAGGTAGAGATTATCTATATCATATGGATTATATAAATTTATTCAAGTTGATAGTGAAACCAATGTAGGTGTCAATGTGGAATATTTACTCATAAAATAGAAACACACAATAAAATTTGGTCTAATGAAAATTTGATAATAAATGGATAAGAGAGGAAGAATTATCTAAGTGTGCACTCTCGATGAATGAAGATTTTTCAAAAACTACAAGGATAATCTTGACTATTAATATAATGTCTTATCAAATGAAGTGATAGACACATATTATGCATATCTCTACTACAAAAATAACACTTCCAGGCTTGCTATGTACAAGATAAATGGATTAGTCATCCAACCACAACTACTTTTTTGAACATTGATTAAAGATTTACATGTTCATTAGAAAATCCTTTAGACATAAGACAGAAGCAAGTGGAAGAGCTTGTAAATTTTCTAGACATTTCCTCTTCTATACAACATATCTAGAAGTAGGGCTTCTTATTTATACATGATCATTTTCTAATGGATTCATTTCCTTTCATTACTCAAATTATTTATTTAAAATAAAATTACGAGTTTTGTGTCCATGAGAAAGGATTTTGTTTGTGATCCTACATTGTGACTTGTGCATGGAAAAATCTCCATATGCAAGAATTATCACCACATGGGTGTTCCATGTGTAACTATGGTAGTGGAGTAGAACACAAGTGAAGAGGAAGGAAAAAATGAACACCATCAAATTGAAATTCCTACTATTGTTTGAGAAATAGAAAAAAGGGAGAAGGGTATAATAAGTTCATTCACTAGTAAATATGGGTGGAAAATGTAATGCTCTACTATGAAAATTAGACAATACTATCAAATTGTACTCGCATTTTTTGTATTTAAAAAAAAAACCCAAATTTCATCAAATATATGATGAAAAAAATTATCGTTGGATATTCGACAATATGTTAGTTGAATATCTAATGATATTTTTTTTTTTTTCAGATATCCAATGATAATTAAATGCTCATATGATATTCAATGAAAATTAAATTTTCATCAAATATCCGACTAACATATAAAGGAATATCTAATGAAAATTGTTTTCTTAGGATATCCAATAAAATTCAGGGCTTAAAAAAATAAAAACCTAGAAATCAACCTAATTTCAAGGAAAACAATTACTTAATAAAACCCCTAAAATCTCCACCACCACCACCCATGTTTTACATAAGGACCTATGTTTTACATTCCCATGTAAAATGATATAAACACTAGGTTTGTAACCACACCTACATTTTTCATATGCCAAGTTTTAGCAATCAAATTTAACTCAAACCACTTGTCAATATACAAAAAGAAAAAAAATTCAATGAAATGATTTCATGTAAAGTGACAAAAAATAACCCTAAAATCCCATGCGATTTTTTTATTATCTAAAAACCATTATGATATTATTGCTTTGTATAAGAGCCAACCTAGACTAGAGTATTCAGGGCTTCTTTGTTGGAAATAAAAAACAAAATTAAATTTTAGATCCCCTCATAAACATCAATAAACACATAATTCATCACTTTATTCAAATAAATCATATTTTGTTCCAATAAGCACAATCTATACTATATTTTCTTACTTTATGTGCTTCACCCTTTCTGTTTCATCTTTTTTATTATTAAATATTTGCTTTATTTTTGCAAAAGAGCTTGAACCGAGAATCGATTCGACGACCTAATTTTTTGCAATGCTAACCATAATGATGAATATAAAATGAAATGTAGATGAATAAAGATATCTAGAAGTGGACATGGTCGCCATAATTCAGGTCAAGAACATCATATACATCGGGGAGTATATTCCCTTTTGGAGTATAACAACATTGAGGGCAATATTTTGTTCTTCGAGTTCTCTTGTCAACGTATTCGTAGTATTATTAGTATCACTAAGGTCAGTTGTCATGAAAATATGATGGTTTTAAGGGTCGAGAAAGAGAAGGGATATATCGACCTCAACAAGTGCAACGATTCAGAGGAGGACATTTAGGCCTATGAAGAGAGGCATACTTCTTGAAAATTAGTAGTTGGGGAAGAAATTTACCCATTACAAAAGCCCAAAAAACCCTAAAGATACCTCTCTTCCACTTCAAAAAATAAAAATTTCGCATGGAAAAATAATATTGTATTACTGGTCCAAGTTAATAGGAAAAGTACTAGTCAGCCTAGAGAGATAAATTGAACCTCCTCTAACTCATATAAATTGACTATCATTGAATTCACTTGGAGGAATCACATCACACATCACTTCTTCCTCATTATATTCGTAAACTTATAAAATTTTTAGGTTTAATTCACACATGTGAAAGGAAGATAAGGGCTTATGTTTGACTTGCACTGTCTTTATGTTTTATGGCAACTTTGACTAGCGTTTACTGTGTTTTTTTTAGGATATTATTCTATTTCTTTGACCAAATACTATGACTATATTAGAGGCTGAGACGAGGGAGAATTTTACTAAGAATTTATGGACAATTTGACTAGTTTGACCACATTTTGAATTTGTCAGCTGATCGAGATTGATGGTAGATTTGCATACTATTTTGACTATGTTTGACTGAAAATGAGAGGTAAATCTTATTTTTATTGTGACCAAAATCCTCTAAGAACTATTGACCATTTAATTTTATTGGTTAGTGCTGCCATTGATTGTACTTGCACAAGGCCAAAAATTACAAAATGTTACTTTGATTGGATTTGATTTTATATGCTCGTCATTGATTGATTACTAGATGATTCGCTTGGATAGTGAAGGATTTTAGGTTTGAATTGTTATTGGATGTACCTAGACTATGTATCTACGCTTAACAATTGATTATCTAATGACATGATAATTTGGTTTGGTTTTCCCCCTTGTGGGGTTTTTCCCTAGTTTTTGACATAAATCTATGTTTCTCATTGATATTGAATGTCTTCTATTGTGCATATTTATTATAAACACAACTTATGTATGTGATTGGAATATGGTTATATGTCTTGGGATTTTATAATCCATTGCCAATTGATATGAATGAATTGCAATTCCTTAAGTGATAATTCTATAATGAAGTGTCATAATATCATTAGTATGAGAATGACTAAGAAGGTCAATGACCCTTCAGTGGGAAGTTTACGGTTGTATATTTCTTTATGGAATCATGGAGAGCTATGAAATATTCAAGGTCTCTAGCATTTGAGCTTATTGGGTCAGTTAAGCGAGTCAAATTCCTTGGTTGACAACTTTTTCAGTTATTTGTGTTTTTTGAGAAAAAAAACTCTTTTTATTGACCCTTTTTGGTAGTTTTTTTAGTTCTTTTAGGGCCTTGTAATTTCTCTTACTTTTAGGGATGAGTGGTGCATACATTTCCATGAAGGACCCCATGAAATCCCACGAAATGATTTAGAATATAACCTCTAGAAGCTTCCAGGATTATGTGGAATTCAATGAAAATCGCATAAGTGTCAACAGTTCAAAAGCTAATACCCAACTAGGTTGGAGGTCGGGAGGTCGGGATAGTCTCCTAAGGGAGTGGTTTGCCAGGGAAGTGAACCTTGACTAGGTTGAAGGTCAGGAGGTCGGTATATCACCTAAGGAAGTTGTTCATTGAGGAATCTTACCCCTGACTAGATCAGATGTTTAGAAGGTCACGAGTTGAGGGCGGGGTTAAATTTGAAATTTTTTCACTTTGAGCAGAGGCCAACTCGACTTGATGGTGGGACGAATGATCATCACAACCAATGGTAGACTTCCATGTGGAAAATTGCTAATGTGTCCAGAGAGAGTGGAGCATATTTTGAAAGGCTAATTCTCTTGATACATAGCTAAAATTGGGGTGAAGTTATATGTCACCAGATTCATTTCAACGAGACGAACAAAATGGTGATGAAAGGTTTGGGTTTAGAGGAGTTCTATGAAAATTGAAAATTTTATATCCCATTGTCATAAATTTTTTGAGAGTTGAGTATTGAGAGTGACTGTCTATTGATCATGGGTTTGAGTAAGGGGTGTTGTCACACATAACCAATAGAGTAAAAATATGTAGTTATGAAAGTTTCAAAATCTGTCTACTTAGTCACGAGAGGATCTCCCTCCATCCTCAGGTTCTCCATGTGTATTTTCCACCAGGTCATGGTATGGCCCAATTTTAGATGAGAAAATGAAATATTTTATTCTTACATCATGGACACTAAAAAAAATTCTAATTTTTGAAACCGATGATTTAATTAGAGTTTCAATATAACCTTGATATTGTTTGATATTTTCATTTGATTCCCCTTTGAATAGGTATCATGAATGGTTCATGGAACTCAAACTAGGTTGCTCCTTTTCAAGTTCATTATTATATTCCCTCTCTAGTTATTCTTGATCTTATGATTTCCCTTTCAATCCAAAATTCACATTAGAACCTCCATATTATCTGAATAACTTGAGATTTTTGGTAAGGGCCTACATGAGGAGGATCAAATCATAGTTTATAGTTGTGATGTGTTTCTAGTTGCACTAAATTCTCCTATTCTATATCATGATATTATTTTAACATATTCACCAGTCATGACTGGGGTATTATGATTTTTCTCTTGACTGATCAGGTACGTCTACAAATCCCCATAATATACATGAATAATTATACTATGATACTAATATGATTTGAAAACTATCATGGATATTCAACTAAATAGTTTGTCACAACAAAATTGACAAAATTATATGTAAAATATGAAACTACACTATGAGGGTTAACTTATCCTTAGATTTCTAGATTAATTAATTACTATGTTATGATTTTGTATGTAATAGATAAAATATGAAGAAAATATAGAATAGTAAAATATAACTTACAAACAAAAATTAGCACAAGATTTAACTTGGGAAACTCTTCTTAGAGAAAACCTAGCTTGAAGGTTAGGCTACTCTACTCTCTTTCTCTCAATGGAAAATCAATGCAGGTACATAGGTTTAAGACCTATGGACCGTGGGATTATATATTATACAAACCATTTATATTTCTCTCCCTCTCTCTATCCACTCTCAAATACTCTACTCATCTATCGACTTAGTTGCACTCTCACAGAATCAAACACTTTTTCCTTTTTGTGGCTCAATTATAACATAGTCTCATAGACCAATAGTGGTTATGTATGGCTCCTTTAACTCTTAATTAGAGTTATAATATTGAATATTATAGAGTGTGATTCATCATTATCATGTGACTAGTTATTTTTCCATGAATAAGTGGGGATGACATGGAATCCTCTCAAATCATGGTGGTCAAAACAAGAAGGTCAACTTCTAGGTGGCATGGATTTTGGATACCAATTCTAATTTTAGGAATGATTTCACCATTAGAAAGGTATATATATGCATAATATATCTAGTGGGGATAAAATTAAGTGGGAATATTTTATCCCCAAAAAATCATAATTCGATACCTTAAAATGCTTCCATAAGGTTCTATAACCCCATTTTCCAAATTGGGACCCACTAGTAAAAATAGTCTTTTGAGTTGATTCCTCCAATTTTTCCACTTTGAAAGTATCAAGATGCATGAAAGACAACACAATTATCCAATATAGATCACATGTATATATACAAACATAGATGAGAAAATGGAAGGATAAAAAAAGTAGTGGGAGACCAACAAATAAGAACTTATACTAATGTACCACAACTATTATAGAATAGTCTCTCTTTTTTATTACACTACATCATGTATATTTATATATTATACTTCAATTACCACATTGGTATAATTTTCTAAATACCTTCATTGATTAACCAATGTAGATTTCAAATTCATCAATTGACTCAAATTTCAAGGATGATCAATCCATGAGAGGTGAGTAGATTGGCATATATTATTTTTTAAAAGGAGATAATATATCAATAAAAATATACATGGGAAGTTATATCTCCCCCATGTGAGTCACTAGGTGGAGAATTTAAGCCAATTTTAATGTGTTGGACATTGGTAATCCTTGAAAAAATTAAGATTGATTATAAATAATATCCTATTCATTAAAAACATATTCCAAATTAGGAAAATTAGGTAGGAATGGAATAATGAAGAGGCCCATGAATAAGTTGAGATGGTAGTGTTGGAATTTCGAAATGGTAATAAGGCATAGAAGGAAATGGAAGGACAATTATGCTCTTGTATTTGGAAATGGTAAAATGATATTGACATTGGAAGATAGGAAAAACTAGCTTCCCTAGGTTGGGATATTGAGAATTCCATGTCCCTACATTGAATGTAAAACTAATTTCTTAAGGAAATATTTACGTAACACCCCACTTCCACATTTACCTAGTCTCACTAGTATATCAAGTAAACATGAGAGGATGAGCTAATATGACTTTACCCAACCTCCTAGATTCAATTAAGTAAGTAGGTCTAACTAATGTAACTTACCAACCATAAATTGACATCCTATAGGGTTGATAGGATACTCAGAGGAAGAAGAACCATTCCCAATGCCAAAAACCTAAGCTAGATTTCCTTTTTAGTGACCTGGGACCACAGTCGCATGCATGAAAAGGCCTACATGTAGCTATAAGCTTCCATCCACATGCATAATCTTGTAAGGGTGCAGTTAGGGCCAAAAAAATTTAGTTTAGAAGGCATGGTCTCAGATTTTGAGCCACCATTTTAGGTTAGCCCCTAGAGAATTTCCTAGAACTTAGTGAAACCTTCCAGAATGATAAATAGCATCAAGACAAAGCTATTCATACAAAACTTGATCAAGGGCTTGACCTAACCAGGCCTAACCATGAAAGTAATTTCATCAAAGATATTGAGAACATGTAATATACAAGTCGTGAATGCATATCTTAACATAGGGATCTAAAACTTATCTAATATTCACCTCAGAATAATTCCCTCTCAGAATAAATAAAATAACATTTGTTATCTCATTCACTAACTAGTCAAACATATCAAAAGCCATAGCTAGAACCTGTTATGGAATTGTGTTTATAACCAACAGATAACGAAAATAATAACCATGAAAGAACAACCATAAAAAACACATAATATCAAATGCAAATACTCATAAAATAAAATAGGAAAAGAGCTATTATTATCATATGCAAAAGCCAACCAAGGCAGGGACTTCCACGTACCACCCGAACATAGATTGGGATGAACCAAAATTCTCTTTCAACCAATCACCCTTGTGCCATATTTTAAGTGTGAATGTGGGATCTCATGGAGTAAAAAAGAAAAGAAAAGAAAAAAAACAAAATTAGGGCTTCGAGAGGCCAAACCTCTTCAACCCTCAATCAATGATTCCATCTCATAGTCATACATCACTACCACCAATCAGATGGGTCTCTACCCAAACTGTCCAGGGCTCCAGGAACTAGTAACTAAACCAAAAACCTTGTAGGGCTCTAGAGAATTTGTTCAACTCGACTCAAGGAATATTAAATCAACCCAACAAGTGCTCCAGAGAGTTTTTCCAACCTATTCTCTAGGACTAGTATCTTAACCCAAGTTGTTCCAAGGCTTCCTGAGATTTTGTTCCAACAGACAAACATAAGGAATTATGAGTACTAAGCAGAAAAAAATCAAATGGAAAGCCCATAACACCATGTCTATCCAGGAAATAGAAACAAAAGGCTAAGACTGATTTAAATCCAAGAAATACTCCATGTCAATAATATAACATAACTAGAAAACCATATACATCTATGATGCATCAAGGAAATCATACATGTAAATTGTTACCTACGAAGTAATCGAGTTGTAGTTGTTGATATAAATTTTCCCTTGCGCTTTTCCTACCTTCCCTTCTCTTATTTCTCCAATCCAAGTGAATACAAGAGTTCTCCAAGCATGCTCCAAGAATGCCCTAATATTTCTCTAGGTGTGCAAGAGTATCATAGAATGAGAGAATAGAAGAGAGCTCAAAATTGAACTGACAAAAGTCTGTGAAATAATTCTCAGAATACTTTTTATCATTGAGGCCTCTATTTTCTTCATTTTCCTTCATTTTTCATTTAATTCCTCTCCCGTGAAAATTTGTGACTCTTCACCTTCCTTTTCTCCTATTTTCCTTTATTTCCATAATTAAAATGAAAATTAAAGACAATTTTCCTTTGCCAATGCCTTTGTCAATTTCCATAGAAATTAATTAAGTATCAATGATCCCAATTTCTATGTTTTTCCCAACATTCAGCTTGTAATATGTGTCCCATGACCTTGTTTATTACTTTTTTTACATGGAAAATCAATGAGGGGTTGTTATAATTTGTTGGTTTTGGGCTTAATGTGCCTTCATTAGGAAAAAATTCATGCCCAAGCCATGAAGCACGTTAGCATTGAGAATATGTTTTCTCAAGATACCTCCTAGGTTCAACCATATATTATGGAATATGGACACCACTACTTCCACTCAAGAGAGAGATATTTATTTCATAAATAAAAAATTGTGAATTCCATTGCATAGTGAATAGGTTACCACATTTCAAATGATATATCATTACATTGAGGGAGATGAAGAGTGAAACCTGATTAAAAGGATCATTGGTGTTCTTATTTCAGTATCAATAAGAAAATTAAGTCCCCACCATCGTGACATATATCCACTCCACATGGAATGGTGTTGCATTTTCATCTTCTTAGATCATCCCTATCAGAGTCCTTAGTGGAACCAAAAAATTCTCCACTCCATTTTCTTGCTAACAATATACATGCCATGACTACGGGCCATGTTGTAGTAGATACACACTTTATACTTCATATCATGCTTCTTTGACAATTTTTTACTTTTTGGGCTTGATTCACCAACAATATGACTAGTTTCACTAATATGATTACCATTAATTCATCATCCCATGTTTTCATTTCCCACCAAGTGATTTGCGTGTACATTAAACACATATATTATTTAACAATAATTATTAATGTTTATCACCACCATTAAATATTTAAAATTGATGTGCTCCATATCTAATCATGCTCCACTAACTCAACTGGATGGAACATCTATGATGGGACCTCACTCTTGCTTCAAATTTAGCAATAAATCTGAAACTAGAAATTGTATTAAAATTTTTCAATTTCTAGAGCATAAAATAGTAGTACTTAATTATTTTAATTAAAAAAAGTTCTTTTATCACAAATCTCATAAGTGGAAATATTTCATAAATGTGGTAATTTGTAATTGACTTTAAATTAGCACTATTAAGTTTGTTTTCTTATACCTTAATTACCTCCAAGACAAGAAAAATTGTTAAACAATGATCATCTCAAGACCCAACAATGTACAAGAGAATGAAAACTAATAAAATAATTCTTCTAGATATGTCACTAGCCAACAAAGACTCCAAGCACCCAAATTGGTCCACAATTCATCATATACCACAATAGGTCAAGCATCTAAAGAAAAAAGAACATTCCAATATAATAAAACTAAAAGGAGCATCCGAGGAGGAAAGCACTCAATGTGAAAGGGATGGTGAGGAATATGAGAACATGATGAGATTTGGAATATATATATATATATATATATATATATATATATATATATTCCACTAGTCCAACCATACTTCCATATCAAGATTGGGTATGTGGTTCCTTCAACATATTAGGAGAGGAAACGACACGATAGTTAGCATGGGTGGGAAAGAATTGGAAAACCTTAAAATTCATGAAATTTATAATGTATATAAAGCTCAAATCCCAAAAAATATATATAGGAAAATTATTCCTAGATAATTATGAAAAATAGCATCCCTCATTAAGAATGACATGAGAATTTACCTAAGCACACAATTGTGGTTAGTTTATCGAATTTCCATTGAACTAATAATCTAACTTTATGGATAAAATGACATATCCCACATCACACTAAAATGGGTATCACTAATAGACCAAATTTTTGATAAAGGCACGTTACCCTTCATAGGTTGGATGAGGACTCCCTCTAATTTCTCAACCTGCATTTATTTAAAGGATGGATGTGGAAATAAATACATACTATGATTCTTCAATATCTGCAATGGAATTATTGCTCTACTATATCAATTAATCTTCAATAAGCCCACTTCACATATCTAAAAGGATGCTTAGTTGGATACTACACCAACCAATGATTAGTTCATAAAGGAGATGCACATATTCATAAATATTTACGAGATCACTAATATTTCTCATATACTTCCCAAATTTGTCTTAGGTAGGATTTCACTTAGGTAAATATCCTATCAAACCAATGTACCTAGTTTTAATTCCTCATTATGGGAGAAAGTGACCCTAGCCTTCATATCTAATCAAACATAGATCCTAGGTATTGCAGAAACAACAATATGCTAGGTTGGACG
The DNA here is from genome assembly GCA_034641835.2 of Pinus albicaulis. Classification (NCBI taxonomy): domain Eukaryota; kingdom Viridiplantae; phylum Streptophyta; class Pinopsida; order Pinales; family Pinaceae; genus Pinus; species Pinus albicaulis. The sequence goes on from CM076575.1 coordinate 1,720,467,803, forward strand.
CTTATCATATGCAGGAGTTGAGGATTTATGCAAGAAGACTATAAAGATATAAACTAAAATTGATAGTCTAAGGTCAATACAAAGAAATAAAGGTTCATTGGACCTACACTCATGAAGTATTTCTATATGAATATTCATGCAAAGGAGCTCAATCCTATGAAAATATGGAGATAATGAATAACATTTATAAAGGCAAATAGAGACTACAACAAAAAAAATACAAACCAAGAAGCATAGGAAGATTGAGAAGGAAAAAAATAGGAGTAATGTGCAATGCTTGAACAAGAGAAAATGGAATAAGAATTGGAGTGAATCTTGATATATTTGGAAATGATAGAAATGAGAAGGACAATGGCATGAAACATATAAATACCATGAAGAAAGAGTCTCTCTAGTGCTTCCTTGTCACCACTTCTAGATAGCTCATCCACTTGATCCATTGTTGAATTTTTTATGAGAAGGATATCAAGGATATGGATTGGAAACCATGAAATATGATCTATAATTGACACAAATTTTCCTTATCTAAGTAACACAAATCAAATTTATCCATATCCCATTGGAATTCCACATAGCTAGTGAAGTTAGCACATCCTTGACACCAAATCCAACCACCTAAATCATGCCTAGATCCTTGTCAATGCACAAAAACAATGTAATTTCATGATTTGGACATTGCTTCACCTCAACAAATATGGGGGGTTCATCATGGGTTGTGAGGAGAATTATATAAATTTGGGAAATTCCCTCGGGGTTAAGAGGTTGGGAAATTTTGTATTGAATAGAAACAAAATAATTTTGTAAGATTTTTTTTTCTTCAATCTTATTGTTGAGAAACTATTCCTGAACAATTTTTGTTGGAAAATTATATGTTTCTTGAAATATTTTATGGGAATTTATTTATTTACAAACTAGATTTTATATGTATTTCTTTTACTTTCTAATTAATTAATCTAAATGCTATGTTTACTCCATGTTTTTGCATGAGAATTCTTCCAATTTTTTATCTCTCTGGACTTGTATAGTATCGATCTATGAAATAAAAAACTATGTCATATAAGCATCTATTCTATCACATAATTATAATAAATATTTATTTTATGTCATTGATTTAGTATCATTTAGTTATTTCCAGTATTTTTTTCCATTAATGGAATTAGTGTAATTTTTGATGCTATATTTTAGTCGAATGGGATAGATCCAATTTGAAAATTTATTGCTTGTTTTTTTTAGATTTCCATATATAAGTGTTTTGAGGGATTATATTTGGTCAATGCTTATTTCCATGATTAAATACCATCGAATGTTGTTTCCAAGCCTTTAATCCAAATGATGTGGCCATCCAAAGTAGGGGAGAGTCTAACTAGGCCTCTATTTTAGGTCAGATCCCTTTTTGGAGTGGTGAGACAATTTTCCCCATCAAGAGATGTAAAGCGAATGGTAAGAAGTAGCATTTTGTAAATTATATTATAGTGATAGAACCATATTATAGAGGAGGTATTAATAATATATATAAAAATTATGAGTGAAGGCCTAGGAGCCAAGATATTATGAGATATCTCTTTGGCCATGTGACATGGTTGGAAAAATTCATTAGAAATATATACATGTATGGGGGGTAATTATGAAGCATGTGTACCCATTTATTTGAGATAATGGGTTCACATATTTGGAAACTATGAAAATTTGTTATACATATCATCCAAGATATCTTTCGAGAGCTTAAGTAATGGATTGGGTATTAGGATATGGGAAGATATAATTATGTGTCCATACTCCCTATCACATGATCCATCATTAGTAAGAGTTCATAGCTTTATGAAAAAGTAAGGATTACATACCATCTATGACATATATACATGTAATAATTGGGATCTTGGGAGATGGATTAGATTGAAACACCTATATCTGCTAGAACCTTTAAGGGATCAACTTCAAAGATATTTTTGTCATGTTTGAGGAGTTTCTCCCATTAAAAAGTATGATATGGGTTCAATGGGATATGGTCAAATTGGGAAATGTTTCTAAGTCAATTAGAGATATTTCCTAAAATTTCCTCTTTTCAACAACCATCTCATATACAACTAGAGGTATATCTGGGGTGAGGATCATCCACAAAAAATAAGATTCTTCCTATGAATATTGACTCAGAATAAAATTCTTGGGGAAAATTTTATTTGTAATCGTGATATATAAGAACATACCCATTACTCCTTTTGTCTTAGGGTAGACAAAATAATAAAATATCTATTCCTATAGTGCATCCTCACTTAATAGGTATGACATATTGCTTTTGTAGATTTGGAGAAAGAGATTCAAATGCCCCAAGATTGGATGATAATCCTGCTAACTTTGAAGGTACAAAATATCCCAGAATTTAGATACATAAAATATTTCTAGGAAGATTAAGGAAAATGATATGATTTCTTTTTTTATCATGGTAATATGGTTAGCTTTGAACCAAGTCATATTTACACAAGAATTAGTCATTTCAAGGACTATGGTTGGTCAAGAAAATATTATTTTAAATGAAAAAATTAGAACCAATGGAGTAGGTCCAATTTAATCCTTAATATATGAATTCATAGAAAATAATTAACTCAATCATTCACTTTTTCTTTAGAGAGTTCAACCCAAAATTTAGCTTTAAAGGCCTTGATACAAGTTAGAATTTCATCATAAAACAAGAGAATTCAACTTCAAATATGGATGGTAAAGTAGCATCAGGATATTTGATTTTATAATAGATATTTTAAAGGTAATTGATGGGTGATATATGGGTGTGGGGTTTTTTTTTGACCTCATAGGAAATAAAGAAATCAATTTTTTCATAGGAAATCAATACATCAATGAATTCTAAAGTATTTGAATTCTAATTTTTATGGAGGCTTGTAGAGATTATGTGGTGGGGCCTCAAAAATTTTATTTAACTCATAAAACTCCATTAACCTCCAAAAAATATTAAAATTTATCATCTTGTGTAATGGATCCTTCAAATTTCTCAAGAATTTGAGGAGATCAAATATTTTCATGTTTTCTATTGGAAAAACAATCATGATGATGCATAAGACAGAAATGAAGTTTGATATGAGGATGACACCAATGAGTTAAATAAGGGGATTTGACCTTTCCACGTTATCCTACTATTAATGTATCTCATGATTCAAACCCATATATCTATCACTTGTCACTTTATATATAAACAATGGGATTGAGAGCTACTAGTTAGGGAAATATCAGCACAAACCTTAAGGTAATATATTGTAGAAATGCTATTAATGAATATTGGTTTTAATCATGACGATCTTGTGAAATTCATGATATGATGGGAATACAAGTAGATGGTAGCTTATTTTTAGCAATCAAACATTGAGGAGACACCACAGTTTGTTGGTCTTGCAAACTTTGCTAAGATAAATATTGGTTTCCTCCAATTCTATTGTCCTTGATTATTGTGGTGGTTTGAAATTTAAATAGTGGTTATAATTTTTTAATGAGAATTATATAACTCTAATTATTTTTATTTCTTGGTCCTTCAATGTTTGGTGTCTATTGTTGATTCCAAGATAATATTGAGAGGGGGGTGAATCAATATTATACTATAAAAAACATTTAATATCTCTTAACTATTTCACATAGTAACATCATAATTAAAAAAATATACACATAGATCATGAGATATAGATACGTGGAAACCCATATGGGAGAAATCCATGGAATAACTTCTTCTTTATATATAAATGTAGGCACCCACCTACTGTCACATTCAATTTATTGGAACCAACTAGAAGGATATACCCATCACCTAATATTTATAGCTACCAATATGAAGAAGAAGCCAATCCCATGATTTATAGGAAATTACTAAAATGAGACATCGATCCCTTAATATTTACAAGCATGAAAATCAAGGAGACATTGATCGCTTTCTTTGTGCACTAACCTACATTTCCTATCAGATTTTTTTTCATAACATTTTCTAACTTATATAAATAGGATTTACAACTAAATTTGATCATACAAACTTATTTATTTATGATCTAACATTTGGCTCTTACTTAAAAAAGTATACTTCTACATTTCCTTGACTAAATCAATTATCCTTGCACAACTCTGCACATCAGTATCTCTAATATGATATTGATATTACACTACTCATAATATTCTAATCGTGTTTTCATCTCTTGACTCAGCTTCAATTGCAACTTACATCTACGCTCATATGTTCTAGTCTTTGTTGATGTCACCATACTTTAATTTTCAATTTGTTTATAATTTATCTGATTCAATTGTATATCATATATCAAATTTGATTTATTGTTTTCTCCTCTTTATTGATTTTGATCTTATACTGTCCAAACTCACACTCTCTTATTCTCTCAAGTCAATTGCAACTCAACTACAATTTATATCTACATTTAGATATTATCTAGTCCTTACCTTTAACCAACGTACTGAAGAGCCACACTTAGTCCCTTCCTCTCTTATCACACTGATTTTTAATTTTCTTGGCTTGTTAGAGAATTATTTTTCTTGCAAGATCACTCTCTAAAATTGGACTCATCCAATCATCTTAACTAGATTTCATATTCTCCCTTTGGCTTATTGTCTTTCTAATATAAACATGATGAGATTATTGTTCAATATTTTTACTTTCTTTTACTTTACCATAGGCATCAACCCATGGTATTGACTCATGGTATTGTGAGTTGGCATAGCCATCCTCTCTTGTTCACTCTTTGGAGTAGATTTTATGATCCATTACTTTACCACTTTCATTAAATGTATTATCATTTCAATTTCATAAAAAATCAATAGCTTCCTTTAGTTAAATTGATAACCATTCACATTTTTATCATATGCCACATTCATGTTTCAATATTTCGAGCTCCCTTTATTCCAACCTTACCGTGATCATCATCTATGACCATTACCCATACACTTTGGATGATGGAAAATTATACTTTGTGTCCTTCCAACCATGATAGATTGATAGCTATAAGGGCTCAACTTCTAGATCCCGCTGACCATATAACTTAACCAATGACTTAGGTGTATTAGACATTGATAGATCAAACTTGCCAAATGTGTTGTGGGAGTATGTTGAGACCAAATAACTTACACACTAGCCTAAACTTTTATAATACCTAGCATCATGACCTTTGGAAATTCCTTATCAAATTTTAGTGGATTAGATATACTAAACATGATACATTTGTTTTATGATACCAAATTCCTAAGACTCATAAGAATCGGTAAACATAACTTCAGTTGATTAAAATCCTTGCCATTTACTACAACTCATAGATAATGTCTGATAAATTTTGTTACTACTCCTTCCAGTTGACTTACTTTTGGTCCATTTTAACTCTATGTTTTTTTATGATCCAGATGCCAATATGGGATCCAAATTGTCACAGTACCTACCACTGTCTCTAAAACACTATCCACAAAAACAAATTAGGAAATGCCACTTTTTCAAGTGCTGACATGTGTTTGACATGTGTCACCCACCAGCTATCCATTTTGATAACCAAAAATTCCAAATCCACCTATCATTTGTCACACTTTCCATGTCATTAATTCACCACTTATCTTCCACGTGTCTTGCCACCTCACGTCGAAATAAACCATGCTACCTATCCTACCATGTAATCTTGAGATTTCACGTTATCAAGGTGTCATAGAGTCATGGTTCTGTTAAATAATGTTGATGAACCCAAGGTCTAATGGGACCTTAGCCCGCGGGTGATAACCTATTGGCCCTCTATGATTAGGAGTGATGAATTTAAGATTACCTTATTTACCTTCTTATCCTCTTTCCTTCTTGGTTTTATTGATATTTGGTGTGAGGCCCCTCTTGAGCTTACTTCCTTGCCACTTGATATGACATGTTTGGGTCTTGATCGGCTTGATATGATTGGTAATATACTAAAGACAAGCTTCTTCTCCATATATTGATGTTTGGGAACTTAATAATTAAGAGATTATTTTTATTCGCCATTCTGTTGATATTTTAGGGCTATATCAATATCAACATTACCAACTTAATGGGAACTGTACCAAGTTTTGATTTTTTTAGAAGTCACAAAAAGACATAATTTTGATGTCGATTTGGAAATGTGTTTATGCAACATCAATTTTTTTTTTAAGAATAATTTTGATACTTTAAACTTCCTTATATATTAATTATGGACATTTTTTTAGATATTACTATTTTTCATGTCGTTTTTGGAAAGTGTTGATGCAACATTAACCTTTTTTTGTGTGTGGGGGGGGGGGGGGTGTGGGGGGAGGGTGGTTTCGATACTTTAAATTTTATTATGAATTAAGTATGGATACATTTTCTTAAATGTTGATTTTTTAACAATTTTTCAAGTATTCTTCTTTATTCAACTTTTCTTAGTGAGATGTTTGTTTTCCAAGTGTTTTTCAAATTTGTATTTGTATTTTTTTCTTTTTATTTTTTTGTAATGAAAATTTCATTTTTTTTGCAAAGTTGAAATATGGGTCGATATTCTAAAGTTATTATTTTCTATATATTTATGTATTGATAATTAATATTTCAATGTATATAAAATAATTGTCACTAAGAAAGCAATAAGTTTAACAATTGACAAGAAAATACACATTTTGAACATAGATAGAATAAAAATAATAAACATATATGGTATTTATAACTAAAAATATCATGTTTAATAAATGAATTTTATGTGAAAATTGAAAAAAAAAGTTTTACAATTTTTTTTTTTTTTTTGAATTTGATGTCAAAATATAATAATATTCAATATTTTTTCCCCAAAAATAATGATTCGCATAAAAAATAAAGTGAAAAATAGATAATAAAGATATTAAACATATAACAACAATAACTATATACTTTTTCTTATCAAAAAATATTAAATTCAAAATATTACAAGTACAACTTCTGAATAATTCTCAATATTGAGCTTGATTTCGAAGCATAACTTAAATTTAATCAACATCATATAATCTCTACTCATTTTCTTCAACAGCTTCATTATCATCTTCTTCCATAATATTTTGTGCTTTGGTTTGGTCATTCTCCTCTCCTCTCATATCTTTGATTTTTGCAAATCTCTCAAAACATCCTTTTCTAATCATTCTATCTAACAGTGGTTTAGGTTCCTATGCCTTTTTGCCAAGCGTGATTCACTAAAATCCGATTTCCTCAAACCAAATTCTTGCATTTCATATGGAAAGACTCTAATACCATTGATTCTTTGCTGAATAAAATTTCAGTGTAGTAAGTCTTTCTCAATGACTTGCAATTTCTTCCTTTTTTTTACGTAGCATGCTAGTGTTGGACCTAATCATCAAGTACAAAATATTTATTTATGTAAATTAGTATAAAAACTATATATATATATATCTAGTGTTGGACCTAATCATAAAGTACAAAATATTTATTTATGTAAATTAGTATAAAAACTATATATATATATATATATATATATATATATATATATATATCTGTGTGTGTGTGTGTGTTCAATTTCATATCACAAAACTTACCTGAACCTGAGAAAAAATCCAATATCCAATCTCCTTTATTTGAATATAAATATAAAAGATAATTAATCAATGCTTGTGGATTTTAATAAATGTTGACTATCTCTCCTTTTGCATATTATCCTCATTTTTTAGTTTTCGTAAAGCAACATCATGAATGAGTACTTGTCTATGACTCTTTACATTTACTATATTCAAAAGAATATGCTTATAACTATCATATTTTGTCCAAGATGCAACATGTACAAAATCACAATCTCTTATAATTGGTTGATCTTGGTAAATAATAATATTTATCTTTTGTCTGTAACATGAAATAGTAAAAAACTATTTAACTTGTACACAATTAATTTTCTTTAATTTAATCAAAGATACAGTATAAATGTCTTACCATGTAAGTTACATCCCTGAGTTTTCTTTCCTCTTGAAGATTTAAAATATCAATCCAAATTACGCCTAAATGAAATGTCACAAATCTCCAAAGTGATGATGTTGTGAGTTTTTGAAATACTCTAACGAATTTCTTAAAAGCTTGATAAGTATAAGACTCACTATCATATCCAATGTTTGGGAAATTGACACTACGAGGGATATTTGCAATAACTATGGAATACTCCCTTTTAGGAATGAGATTTGCAATGCCCTCACAATCACCTAATATTAGTTGATACTTTAAAATGTTGAGTCCATTCCAAATTTAGTCATTAAGACTTGGATAAAGTTCAAGGTTTTGAATATGTTGCTTTCTTTGCTAAGTTTTCAACTTAATTTTTTGAATAAATTTTTTGAAAGGATTTGGTATTCGATATGTATCCTTCCTCATCATATTTAATGAAATAAAAAATATATTCATAAGTAATTGAATAAAAATGTTTTTAAAATGACTAAAATTAATGTGTTAAATCAACATGCATTTTTTAATGCAATATAAAAATATTTTAGTGGTTATAGAACTTGCATAAGGATAGTTGCTTACAATATCATCCCAACTCTCTTCATTCAAAAGTTTAACCATCTCTTCTTGTATTTTCACATAAACATGATGAATAAATAAATAAAGTAAAAAAATTTATAGTGAAATTTGTGATAAATACTACCAACAAAGATATGTTAAATTGAAAAATAAAGTTATAATTCAAAAATAAAATAAAAAATTCAACAAACTTACATTTTATATTCATGATACATTTATTGCAATGATAAATCACGTGACTTTACATGAGATAATATTGATTTGACAAATTTTTTATCCTTCACTCCTGCCATTACTCTCAAATGTGTGATAGTAATATCATTTACAAGATTCTTGTTTTCATGACCAATCATACTGCTAGTACATATTCAAGATTTAGAATTTTTAACCTTCTAATATTTTATGTCAACATTCTCCCACGTGTTGAAAATATAATCGTTTAAGTCCCATATCTCTCCAGTTTTAAATCCCAACTAAAATATGGTATCCATACGTCTGAATGAATCACTTACTTTACAACATTTTTCATTAATATATTCCTCTATAATGTCTCTCATTCCCAACAAATTGTTTTATTTTTTGTAAGAAGATCAAGTTATGTTGCTTTAAAACTGGCAAATTTTATAATTCTTTATAATTAAACCATAAGTATAATAAAACCACATGTATTTTTATCTCATACCCATAGTCTTAAGTTACTATTTTAATATAGTCTTAATTTCTTACCTCCTTACGTTCTTACTTTGATATTTATATACGTTGATCTTAATACTAAAGTCATATTTAGTACTTTGTTCCAATTTTGAGTTGACATTTTAATTTTTTTTTTTTTTAATGTTTCAAATAATTCTTTCCCTCCTACGTAGGGAAAAGAGTATTATTCGTACCCCTTCCTATCAAAATATATAACCTATGATTAACATTGAACCTACTTTCCCTACCTATCAACATATCTAACGTATTATTAACACTAAACCTACTTTATACTTCAAAACTAATGTCAATTATGACAATGATTTATGAATGACTAATTTAATTTAATGTATGAATCCTCTCGTTTCTCCACGTTGGTACCATCACTACCAACTCGACTCACAGTTCATTTCTTCAAGCCACGAAAATCATGGAGTGTCAACTTCATCTTACAGATTTTATTTCACATTAATTTTTTCAATCTTCCGAGTACGTTTGGTGTTTAAATACATATATACACTCGTCCTTTCCAACTGGCACATCTTCGATACGAGGATGAATGGTTAGATGTTTTCCATCTATAGGGTAGGAGTTAATTAGGGTTTTTGGACTCATTTTTGCTATTAAACTCGGTTTTTCAACGTTATCCCTTCTCTGTTCATTTGCCATAACAAAGATTTCTCTCTGTTCACCGATTCTAGAAGCGATAATGCTCTGGTGGTATTACCCACGAATTCATTTCGTTTTCTTACCAGTTCAACAACCTGGCTTCTGCTCCTCGAATCGATGGTAAACATTGAATGTATTCCTCTTATCTTCTTTGAGTAAGTTTTTTAAAATCTCTGTGTGGATGATGTAGCGCTTCATTTGAATGTTTCTGTAGTATGGGTTAATCTTATTTTTGTGTAGTTTTGTTTCCAAGTCAAATATTTTTGATTTTTTGATTATCAAGAATACATTTCGATTTCCTAATAGAATACCACTCTATCAGCTAGGTAAATAGCGATATTTTTTGTTTTTTTTTTTGTTCAAGTACAGAGCTAGGTACTTTCATTGTTGGTGAAATGTATTTCAACTCAGTTATTTTTTTCTCTTACGATATTTTACAATGAATTCCGGTAGCAATTTCTTTTCCATCTTTTATATTATCCAAATACAATGCTTCATAGTATTCACATTTCGAGTTCGTGTAGCAAATCACTGTATATACCTGGGTTTCTGTGATTATTTTATATAATTCTCCTCTCTTTGTATATCATATGAATATCCGGTTTTGTAAATCTGAGTATAACAGTCCCACTCTTCAGATTTTTAATTGATTACGAATTCCACTTATTGATTTACTTCTTTGTTATGGGGGAGGTCTAATCCCGGCGTTAATTTTTACGCCAAACTGGGGTTCTTAGCGTATATTCTACTCTTGCCACGGTAATGGAACCGCACTATGCGTACCCCTCTTTTGCAGAGAGAACACCCCACTTCGCTTCCCCGACCTGAGACATTTTATTTATCTACCCAACTCGGAATATTTTGATGGAAGATAACTTGCGGCCTCACTCTGAGAGATTCAACTCTCCATCTGATTTTGTCGTGTTCCAGAGGTAATGAAATATTTTTATTCTTAACTTACTCTTTTCTTTTCCGCACCTAGTTTTTCTTTCTTTTTCTTTTCAGTAGCTCTTTTGTAAAACCTAATGCTTTTTCTTTTCTTTTCGTATACAGATACATCCTTCAATCTCGGGAGTCTGATAAGGTAATAAAAATAAAACTAGCTATGGAGTTTTCCATACTTTTCTTACCGAAAATCTCTACGTTTTTATTCTTTTGACATATTTCTCTTTGCTATTGATTTCAGGATTGTTCCTTCTGATTTGATTTTAACTCTATCTCGATACAAATTCCTTCTCGAGCACCTTCTCTATCCTTACCCAATTTCTATGTATGTCCAGGTCAGTACAACAATGGTAAGGATAACTCAACATTGGGTTTCATTTTTATTTAGTCCTTTAATGGCTACATCCAATTTCCATTTGTAAATAGCTCAATAAATAATATGAGGCTACTATTACAATTTGTTTTTATCTTTTACTGTAAAAATTAACTATGACATTCTGGGGTTTCCTTCCCATGTGAACTGTGGAGTTAAGTTTTCTTTATTTGCTTTCGTAAACATGGTTCTGTTATCTCATACTAAATTGTCACCATAAATTCTTTGGCTTACGCAATATGTATACTTTATTCCCTTTTTGTTGAATACTAGATGAAATCATTAAGTATCAATTATACCTAAAATAGATTTGTAGTATGTAAAATTATAATCATTACAATGCTCCACGTTCTGAATGTTTCAAGCCCTTGTTTTAATTGTGATTGGAATTTAGGATGTACTTTCAAGATCTATGGACCTGTACTGTACTGAAGATATTTACTGTAATTATATGTTAATAGTTTTATTAAATATTTAGACTCTGTCAAGGTTGTATGTAATTTACAAGTTTCTCTCCTATTAATAAGAGATACAATATTTTAATAACCATATACTTACCTTGGTTCCTTATTGATACAGATCTGAAATGATATTTTCTACTGTGTTTAATGTACCATTTATATTTTCTGTTGTATTTAAATTCCTTAGTTTTTTTATTCTATATCAATATGGTGTAATGATTATCTCCCTTCCATAATTTAATACTATACCAGATTTTTGAATTTTCCTAACAAAATGAAGATTTATAAAGTATATTGGTACTAATTTGTCTCTATGCAATATATGGGATGAATTTTCACATAAGAATATGTATAATTTATTAAAAACCAGTACTACTAGTACTTTCTGCTAGGCATACATGGAATAATTATCTCTACCCTAGTACCCTACTACTTTTAATTTTATGCTCTACTTCATATCTCTGTTTTACGATTGGTGTACTAGATTAGAGTATATCTGTACTTTACATGGTAAATTCTAAGTTTCCTTTACTATTCTTTGTACAGTTATATAATAAACATGAAATTCTAGTTAGATTTTCCAGATTCTTTTAACTTCTTTTCTGCATCTAAACTTAGAATTTTCATCAAATAATATAAATAATAAAATCAGATTACACCAGCATTTATATCTTCTAATCAAAATAACACTTCTCTATGAGATACTGATCACCAGATTTAAACCTATTCTAGGTTTAGACATTCTGGTATATGGGTCTCATTAGATTTTTCCCATACTACTATACAGATTAAATCTATTAAACGTATGGGGGATTTAATAACTCAACATCGAGTAATTTAACTCTAACTAATTTGAAACAATAATATCTCCACAAATAGTAATATGATAAGACTATAATTTAAATTGTTCCAGTGTGCATACCAGTTTATATGACTAGTCCTCCCAATCATAGAGTTCTATCTCCTTAACTCACCCCCGAGCTGAGATCCTTGCTTCCTTGGATAGACAACCCTCTGTCGGTCTTGGAGCAGTTTATTTAAGTAGTGATTTCCCAAGCCTATTTATAATTTCTACATCCAGAAATTCCAGGATGCTTTATTCCTATTTTTACCTAGGCTTCCCTCAATGAGGTACTTTAAAGTTGTTTTTCCGCTTTTACAGCTTTTCTTCCTCTTCCCAATTACTTTCCTCTTCATTTCGGAAATTAGATTTTTTTCTCCCAATCTAATTTAGTAATATTCCTTTCAATATTTTTCTGAAAGTTTTTTGGGAAAGTCTAACCTTATCCATATCCCCATGGATCAAGGTTTAGGATCTCCATCTCAATCTAGTCATGTTGCACACAAAATTATTCCATTTATATTTATTAATAAATATTTAAATAAATCCACACATTGTTTCTCCATTGGGGTCCACTTCCCTTTTGGATTTGTTCAAATGTCAATTTAAAAAGTATAGCATTTTGGGGTGTTACACATTCCCCCTATAAAAACAAACACCTTCCTCAGTGTTGAAAAAAAAACTTGAAACAGTTCATTGTGAAAACAGTGATGGGTACTTTTCCCTTTCCAAAGTAGCTTATTCAGCGATAAAGTGCTTCCATTGCGCTTTTACTCTGGCTATTGTTCAATTCCGCAATTCAATTTCTTCCCACTCCAATATTTGAAGCGTCTCAAGAAGGAATTCCCCTTCTGGTTCCACCTGAATCAAATTCCAATAAAAAATGTGAGTAGAATCATGTACATATTTTTTTAATAAAGAAACATGAAACACATCATGAAGCTTAATATGCATGGGTAAGGCCAGTTTATAAGCCACTAGTCCCACCCTTTCTAGTACTTCAAATGGTCCACAATATCTAGGAGCTAATTTTGCACAACTACCAGTGTGCAAAGTGCTCTTCTTGGGCTTAATCCTCAGATACACATGATCACCAACACTGAATTCTCGGTGTACTCTCTTCTTGTCTACATAGATTTTCTGCTGATCCTGAGTTGTCTTGATATTTTTCTGAATTTGTTTGAAAATTCTTTCCATTTCCTGCAAAGTGTCTGGCCCAAGCACTAATTTATCTTCAGGTTGGATCTAGCTTAAAGGAGTGTGGAATTTTCTTATATAGAGTTCTTCAAATGGGCTCATTTTTTTGGAAGCTTGATAAATGTTGTTATAGGCAAATTCTGCTAAATGTATATAGTCTTACCATTTAGTTGGCCTATCCATTACATACATCCTCAGCATATCTTCCAGAATTTTATTTATTCTCTCGGTTTTACCATCTGCTTGAGGGTGATAGGCAGTACTAAAGTTTAATTTAGTACTCATGTCCCCAAACAAACTCTTCCAAAAGGTTGTGGTGAAGTTAGCATATCTATTAGAAATAATCATTTTAAGGACCCCATGTAGCCTTACAATCTATTTCATGAACACATTTTCTACTTGGGCTATTCCAAAGGTAGATTTAACAGGTATAAAATGTGCAACCTTCATCAAAGTGTCTACCACTACCATCACTGAGTCATGCTGATATTTTTTTCTTGGTAACCCGGTTATGAAATCCATAGAAACAATTTCCCATTTCCATTCTGCAATTGGTAAAGGGTTTAGCAATCCAGCTAAATTCTGATTTTCAACTTTTACCAGCTGACACTCCATGCATCTGGCTAGGTAGCTTGCTACATCCTTTTTCATTCCTGGCCAAAATAACTTCTTTTTAAAAGCTGTGAGTAGTTTTTGATATCCAGGATGTCCAGAGTAAGGTTGTTTATGATATTCATCTAGAATTTCATTTTTCAAAGAGTCTACATTGGGGATGTACAATATTTCTCTATAACAAATTAGTCCCTTCTGATTTTGTGTATACACTTTCATTTCCTTTTTCAACATTTGAATTTGTAGTTTTTCATAGCTTGGATCTTGATTTGCTACCTTTTGAACTAATCCTTCTAAGTCAAAGTTGGCACTACTCCCAATGTTGCTTATGTTTTGGCAAGCATTTCTACTTAGGGCATTAGCAATTTTGTTTTCTTTTCCTTTGATATGTTTTATTTCCATATCAAATTCACTCAAAAAAAATAGCCATCTGGCTTGTCTAACATTGAAATTTGTTTAAGCGAAGAAGTAATTTACGTTGATGTGATCTATCATCAAAATAAATTTCTTACCCAAAAGATAGTGTCCCCACATCTTGAGTGCGTGAATTACAACAGCTAACTCAAGATCATACACACTGTAATTTTGTTCATGTTTCTTAATTTTTCTAGATTCATAAGCAATAACAGAATTTTCTTGCAATAATACTCCCCCTAATCCCTCTCCACATGCATCAGTACATACTACAAACTCCTTATCAGGATCTGCAATATTCAGAATAGGTGATGTAGTAAGTTTTAATTTTAGTTGTTTGAAGCTATTCTGACATTTTTTTGTCCATTCAAATTTTGTACCTTTCCTTTGCAATGAAGTTATGGGATAGGCTAAAGCGGAAAATCTTTCCACAAACCTTCTGTAGTACCCCGAAATCCCCATAAATGATCTTACCGATGATACATCAGTAGGTACAAGCCATTCTCTAATAGAATTTATCTTCTCAAGGTAAATAACCAATCCTTGTTCTGAAATTATATGCCCCAAATATTGAATTTTATCCTTATGAAATTCACATTTGCTAAACTTGGCATACAACTGATTCTCCTTAAGAGTCCGCAACACGATTCTAAGGTGTTCTCTATGCTCTACCTCAATTTTTGAATAGATTAAAATGTCATCAATAAATACTAGTACAAATTTATCTAAGTATTTATTCAAGACACTATTCATTAAGCACATAAAAGTGCTAGGTGCATTTGTCAACCCAAATGGTAGGACTACAAATTCATAGCATCCATACCAGGTTTGAAATTTTGTTTTGCTGATATATTCCTCTTTAATTCTCAACTGGTGATAACCCATCCTTAAATCAATCTTGGAAAACATAGAGGCTCCCCTAACTTGATCAAATAGCTCATCTATTCGGGGTAATGGATACTTGTTTTTGATAGTCAACTTATTTAGTTGACGATAATCAATACACATTCGGAAGGTACCATTCTTCTTTTTCAAAAGCAACACTGGTGCTCCCCAAGGAGATACACTCGGTCTGATGTATCCTTTGTCTAGTAATTCTTGTAATTGCATCTTTAACTCCATTAGCTCAGGGGGGCTCATTCGGTAAGGTGCTCTGGAAAAAGGAGTTTCCCTAGGCATTAAATCAATTGAAAATTTGATTTCTCTCTTGGGGGGAGGATGAGGAATCTCATCCGGGAATACTTCTTTAAATTCTCTAATCACTGGTAAAGTTTTTAACAAATTTTTCTCTGGTTTCTGTTCTAATTATTTAACATGTACAACATATAATTGATACCCCTTTCTAGCTTTTCTTTTTAATTGAAGGGCTGAGATCTGTCTCACAGAGATGGGCTTTGGTTTCCCTTTTAGTATGGCTAGTTTTCCCTCCATATCAATGCAATGTAACGTTTTTTCTAAACAATTCATCATATTCTTCTGCTTTTATAGCTAGTCCATTCCTATCAGTACATCATAGGAACCTAATGGCAGAATATTTAAATTTACTTCTGTTTGATAATCATTCAGATTCATTGCCATTGGAGGTAAATTATGAGTTATCTTGCGTTTGGTACCAGTGGCTAGTTGAACCAACCAATACTGATGAAACTTTTCTATTTTGAGTTTACATTTTTCTACTATTTGCAAACTAATATAACTCAAATATGCACTCGGATCTATTAAAACTATAACAAATTGGTCACCGATCATACCTTCCATCTTAACCATAGTAGAATGATGTTCTTCTTGCCAATTTTCTAAGGCTACACTGATGGTAGGAATGTTCCTTGCTACGTCATTTACTGTAGTGGATTCTCGTAATACTTGCACTGTCTGAATATTTCGATGTGGACAGTCCCTCAATAAATGAGGCTCTCCACAACCCGAACACTTCAAGGGCTCCCACATTTTAACAGTTCCTTTCTTCTTATTATTCCCATCTATTTGTTTTGAACCAGTTTGAGATTGAGAAATTTGATTTTCACTTATTTTGCTAAATCTCTTTCGTTGATAGTTCCTACCAAAGTTCTTCAAATAAGCTGGTTTCTGTTTCTTTCACTTGAATTCACCTTTTTTAATCCAGCTCTTTCTTTACTCAGTCTTTCCCCTAAACTGTTGGTAACATAATCTAGCTTTCCTCACAACTTCATCCATTGTTTTTGGATTATCGAACTCTATTTTCTCCTTATACACCGTAGGCAAACAATTCAGAAATCTCTGTACCTTTGCCTTCTCCTCCTTGATATAAGGAACATATCATAACAGATTGGTGAACTTGGTGACAAAATCATCTATGGTGAGCTGTCCCAATTTGAGTTCATGAAACTCTTTTGCTTTGTCATCATAGTAGCATTTGTTCAAATATGAATTTTTGAACTTGACTTGGAAATCTTCCCAAGTCGTTGTTTTCTCATCAATGGCATAAACCATTTTTGTTTCCTCCCACCACAAGGTAGCCTTACCTTGCAGCTGTTAGATAGCCAATCTGGCTCTTAAATTACTTTCATATTCATTAACCTGAAAGTACTTTATCATATTCAGAAGCCATGCCTCATCATCTTCCTCCTTCTCTCCATCATAGGAGGGAGGTTTTATTTTCTGGAATTCTCCCTGTAATTCCTTCTTCTTTCTAGAATGTTGTCTATTGGTGTCATCTTCCTCAGACTCATCTGAGGAATTGACTCTTCCTTTTCTCTTTCTTCTAGAACCTTCACCTTCCTGGCTGTTCCGTGAAGTCAGTTCTCTGATGAGTTTTCCTTGCTCCTCACTGGCCAAATATACCCTGTCATTGTGGCTCTTAAGTTGTGCCATTTCACATTGCATTCTATGTAACATAGCCATCAACAGAGCATTTGGATCTGGCATGTTTTCTCCACCACCCAGATCTACATATAGCTCGTCCCCTTCAGTCATGGTTCGCAACTATACTTTTCAACACTGTTCACTGTTCAACATAACAACATTTAGTAAAACTTAAAATGCATAAAATTTTACAGCAGCATATCATTTTTGCGTGAGCACATAAATTGCCCAGTATTTTTCCAAAATCTTTGATAACATTTGTAATGTCTCTCATTCTCAAAATTTTTATTTTTTATCTTTTTATATGAAGATCAAGTTATGTTGCTTTAAAACTAGCAAGTTTTATAATTCTTTATAATTAAACCATAAGTATAATACAACCACATGTATTTTTATTTCATACCCATAGTCTTAAGTTACTATTTTAATATATTCTTAAGATCATGCCTCCTTACGTTCTTAATTTTATATTTATATACATTGATATTAATACTAAAGTCCTATTGAGTACTTTGTTCCAATTTTGAGTTAACATTTTAATTTTTTTGTTTTGTTTATGTTTCGAATAATTCTTTCCCTCCTATGTAGGGCAAAGAGTATTATTCGTCCCCCTTCCTATCAAAATATCTAACCTATGATTAACACTCAACCTACTTTCCCTACATATCAACATATCTAACCTATTATTAACACTCAACCTACTTTATACTTTGAAACTAATGTCAATTCTGACAATGATTTATGAATGACTAATTTAGTTTAATGTATGCCTCCTCTCATTTCTCCACGTTGGTACCATCACTACCAACTCGGATCATAGTTCATTTCCTCGAGCCATGAAAATCACGAAGTGTCAACTTCAACTTACAGATTTGATTTCGCATTAATTTTTTCAATCTTCCGGGTACATTTGGCATTTAAATACATATATACACTCGTCCTTTCCAACTGGCACATCTTCGATCTGAGGACAAATGGTTATATGTTTGCCATCTGTAGGGTAGGATTTAATTAGGGTTTTTGGACTCATTGTTGCTATTAAACTCGGTTTTTCAACGTTATTCCTTCTATGTTCGTTTTCCATAACGAAGTTTTCGCTCTGTTCACCGATTCCGAAATCAATAATGCTCTGGTGGTATTACGCATGAATTCATTTGAATGTTTCTATAGTATGGGTTAATGTGCTTTCTATGGATTTTTTTTGCTAAGTCAAATAATTTTGATTTATTTGCTTATCAAGAATACATTTCGATTTCCTAATAGAATACCACTCTATCAGCTAGGTAAATAGCATTTTTTTTTTTTTTGTTTAAGTACAGAGCTGGGTACTTTCACTGTTGGTGAAATGTATTTCAACTCAGTTCCTATCTACTGTTATGAGATTTTAGAATGAATTTCGGCATTAATTTCTTTTCCATATTTTATATTATCCAAATACAATTCTTCAAAGTATTCACATTTCAAGTTCGTGTAGCAACTCACTGTATATACCTGGGTTTTTGTGATCATTTTATATAATTCTCCTCTCCTTGTATATCATGTGAATATCTGGTTTTGTAAATCCGATTATAACAATCCTACTCTTCATATTTTTAATTGATTACGAATTCCACTTATTGATTTAATTTTTATAGTTTTATATACTTATTTTGGCTCGGTTAAATGTTTTCATGCCCTATCAGGCATGTAATCCTCATTTAATTTTTACGTCAGACTGAGGTTCTTAGCGTATATGCTATGCTTTCCACGACAATGAAACTGCACTATGTGTACCCCTCTTTTGTTGAGATAACACCCCACTTCACTTCCCCGATGTGAGACATTTTTTTTATCTACCAAACTCAGAATATTTTGATGGAAGATAACTTGCGGCTCACTCTAAGAGATTCAGCTCTCCATCTGAGTTTGTTGTGTTCCTGAGGTAATGAAATATTTTTATTCTTAACTTACTCTTTTCTTTACCGCACCTAGTTTTTCTTTCTTTTTCTTTTCAATAGCTATTTTGTAAAACCTAACGTTTTTTTCTTTCTATATACAGATACATCCTTCAGTCTTGGGAGTCCGATAAGGTAATAAAAATTGAACTAGCTATGGAGTTTGCCATATTTTTCTTACCGAAAATATCTACATTTTTATTCTTTTTACATATTTCTCTTTGGTATTGATTTCAAGTTTGTTCCTTCTGATTTGATTTTAAATCTATTTCCATACAGAGTCCTTCTCCAACACCTGCTCTATCCTTACTTGATTTCTATGTATGTCTAGGTCAGTACAACAATGCCAAGCATAACTCAACACTGGGTTTCGTTTTTATTTAGTCCTTTAATGGCTTCATCCAATTTCCATTTGTAAATAGCTCAATATATAATGTGAGGCTACTATTACAATTTGTTTTTAACTTTTACTGTAAAATTAACTATGATATTCCGGGGTTTCCTTCCCATGTGAAATGTGGAGTTAAGTTTTCCTTATTTGCTTTCGTAAACACGGTTATGTTATCTCATACTAAATGGTCACCGTCAATTCTTTGGCTTATGCAATATGTATACTTTCTTCCCTTTTTGTTGAATACTAGATGAAATCATTAAGTATCAATTATACCTGAAATAGATTTGTAGTATGTAAAATTATAATCATTACAATGCTCCATGTTTTGAATGTTTCAAGCCCTTATTTTAATTGCGACTGGAATTTAGGATGTACTTTCAAGATCTGTGGACCTGTACTGTACTGAAGATATTTGCTGTAATCATATGTTAACAGTTTTATTAAAGATTTAGACTCTGTCAAGGTTGTATAATTTATAAGTTTCTCTCCTATTAATAAGAGATACAATATTTTAATATCCATATACTTACCTTGGTTCCTTGTTGATACAGATCTGAAATGATATTTTCTACTGTGTTTAATGTACCATTTATATTTTCTATTGTATTTAAATTCCTCAGTTTTTTTATTCTATATAAATATGGTGTAATGACTATCTCCCTTCGATAGTTTAATAATATACTAGATTTTTGAATTTTCCTAACCAAATGAAGAGTTCTAAAGTAGATTGGTACTAATTTGTTTCTATGCAATATATGGGATGAATTTTCACATAAGAATATGTATAATTTATTAAAAAACACTACTACTAGTATTTTATGCTAGGCATACATGGAATAATTATCTCTATCCCAGTACCCTACTACTTTTAGTTTTATGCTCTACTTCATATCTCTGTTTTATGATTGGTGTACTATATCAGAGTATATCTGTACTTTACTTGGTAAATTCTAAGTTTCCTTTACTATTCTTTGTATAGTTATATAACAAATATGAAATGCTAGTTAGATTTTCCAGATTCTTTTAGCTTCTTTTCTGCATCTAAACTCAGAATTTTCATCAAAGAATATAAATAATAAAATTAGATTACACCAACATTTATATCTACTAATCAGAATAACACTTCTCTATGAGATACTAATCACCAGATTTAAACCTATTCTAGGTTTAGACATTCTGGTAGATGGGTCTCATTAGATTTTTCCCATATTATTATACAGATTAAATCTGTTAAATGTATGGGGGATTAATAACTCAACATTGAGTAATTTAACTCTAACTAATTTGAAACAATAATATCTCCACACATAGTAATATCATAAGATTATAATTTAAATTTTTTTAGTGTACATACTAGTTTATATGACTAGTCCTCCCAACCGTAGAGTTCTATCTCCTTAACTCACCCCCGAGCTGAGATCATTGCTTCCTTGGATAGACAACCCTTTGTCTGTCTTGGAGCAGTTTATTTAAGCAGTGCTTTCCCAAGCCTGTTTCTAATTTCTGTGTCCAGAAATTCCAGGATGCTTTATTCCTGTTTTTTCCTAGGCTTCCCTTAATGAGGTACTTTAAAGTTGTTTTCCTGCTTTTACAACTTTTCTTCCTCTTTGCAATTACTTTCCTCTTCATTGGGGAAATTAGATTTTTTTCTCCCAATCTAATTTAGTAATATTTCTTTCAAGGTTTTTCTGAAAGGTTTTTGGGAAAGTCTATCCTTATCCATATCCCCATGGATCAAGGTTTAGGATCTCCATCTCAATCTAGTCATGTTGCACACAGAATTATTCCATTTATATTTATTAATAAATATTTAAATAAATCCACACATTGTTTCTCCATTGGGGTCCACTTCCCCTTTAGATTTTTTCAAATGTAAATTTAAAAAGTATAGCAATTTGGGGTGTTACATCCTCATTAGTTAGACAACTTATTTTCATACAACACTGCTTTTGAAAGCTTTGTCTAACATTTGTCTTATCTCCATTACATTTTTCTTCAAATTTACTATGAATAAATCTCACTCGTTGCATGAAATTCATATACATCATATATTCATTATATGTATTATGATCCAATGCAAATAAATTTTCTTCTCTATCTATTCAACCAACATAAATGATACATTTAACTATTTCAAAAATTGGGTTATTGGGATAATCCTGCATCAATTATCTTCTAACCTCTACAAAATGGTTTCCTCTAATCACATAATATTTTTTATCAAAACCTTTTTTATCTAGATCAAATGTCTCTTTGTTGGGAACTTCAATTGGATCAACACAAACCACAAAGTCAACCAAATGTGAATATGGATTTTACCTAATCAACATCTTCAATTTATGAATATGCAGGTGGTGTGGCCTTTGTATTTGATATTTAAATTGTCCTTATGTTGATTTCTAAAATTTTTTGATATTGAATTGAAATTTATGGCCATTATCAACCAATATCTTATTCATCAATTGATTTCAAATGACATATTGTCATTTGTTAATAATAGCATTTTCTAAATCAATTCCTAATGTTATGATTTCCATGTTGCTTTTAGATATTTCAACCCATGAATTTTATTTTGATTTATTTTGTTTTATTTATTTAGTTATTTATTTATTTATTAAAATGACCCACATTTGATTTCTTCCTCCCATTATTTAAATTTTTTTATTGTAAATTAACAACCCTCTCATCATCAAGTGGAACCAAAACGTCCATGAGCATTCTTATTTTTTAATTTTTATGGATCTTCTCATTTTCAACGAGAGTTCTAACCTCATTGCGACTGATGAAAAAATATTTTTCATATTCAGCTTCCACATGTTCAAAAGTAGCCTTTCTAGCCTTACTAGATTGATGCATTTTAGGCCTTGTTTCGTGATCTCGTATATCTACTCTTGTAGGTCTAGGTTCTATTATTTTTCATTTCTTTCTTCTTTATTTTTTTTCTTTATATATATGGAAGTCAATAACCACATCCATAATACCTAACTCTATGTTTTTGGACAGCTAATCTACTAAGGTTTAAGGTGTGGAAGTGGAATAGACAAAGGAAGTCCAAGATACTTTGGAATATGAATCAAAAGGGTCATAAGAATGTATTATAAAGGTATATCTATGTTAATAAGAAATAAAATTTCATGCTTATTTCATTTGTTGTTCATTATCATGTATGTTTAACATGGTATCATAGCCAACTACGTGTGGAATTCTCCCATCGTTAGTTGTGTGGTATTCTTCAAACTGGGTTGTTTCCTATTTGACCATTACTTTTATCCTTTGTGCACTATTTTAGCTGTCATCTCTACCTTCTTCACTATCCTTTCGGAAATTTTTTTTACATTTACCTCAAAGTGAATTCTCTCAAATATTTTCTAGCTGCAATCTCCACCCACAATCCGTTGGACCATTTTATGGGAAAATCAAGTTTGTCTCTCTACGCTATCAGATCTATGCCCAAAAATTATTGAGACCATATATGAGAAAAAATAAAAATAGATCGGAACTTAAGGATGACTCATATAATGCTAGGATCCCTCGACCTCAATAAAATTCACAGTTCAGATAAAATTTATGTTTGGATTGACAACCTTAAATTGACTACAATGATAATCTCGTGGTCTCACAATACATGAATCCTTCAGTACAGGTTTAGAACCCTAGAGTGTTGAAAACTTTCCATTTGATTGGAAACCCAACACCAGCAACAACCTGCACCAAGAAAATAACTAAAGAAAGTAAGGAATGAACTCGGAGAAGATGATATATATGGTGAATTTACCAGGCTGCAATAAGCAGACGGAAGATGTATTCGATCACACGGAAGATGTATTCGATCACTCTATGGGGGACACAATGTGTATAGAGTGTGCATTCGTATTAGAGTGTGTATGAAAGAATACAAACTTTGGGGCCTATTCTATGTGGTAACTAGACCCCCACACTCAGCTGCTAGATGTGGTGCTTGCACCTTGTACACAGAAAAAAATCGGGAAGTTCTATAAAGCTCCAGTTCCACCTCCCTCTCATCATTAATAAGAGAAGTTATCTCATTGAAAACTGCTTCAATACCTCGATCCCTTGTCATTACTTCGTCTTCAACAATTCTATACTTTTAATAACCCTTATATTTTGACTGCAATTAAATATTCGCCATCGACGATTTTCCTAGAACGTCGAGAAGTTGCACTGCCTAATCGATATTCTTGAGTTAAGCCGAGAAGGAAAAAATATATTCACACTGGCCCAGTGGTAGAGTAATACAAAACTATTAGAAATAGCTAAAATCACACAATTACTAAACACACTCATATATTATACACAAAATGGTGTATGTGTATAAACACACTCACACACACAGATTTACATTCAGATTACTCTATTAAATAGAGTTTATGAGATCCACATTATTCCTAAATTAGAGAGAGAGGTTGAGAGAATTTCTCAACCATCACAAACCAACTTTTCAAATATGGAATGTAAGAATTAACTCCAAAATCCTCCCTTAATGATTACATTACATGAATTTATTGAATTCACTAAAAATAATCAAGCTTATCAGTAGATGCTCCATAAAGTTTCCTCATAACCCTCGGAAAGGTGTAGTTGGCAAGTTGGATTCATGAGTTCACTTCCTCAACTCTCGAATCAAGGACCTCCCAAAGTCAATTATTGGACAGCATCCCAATCTGTCGCATAACCTCTCTAGGAGGCCACTTCCACGTCTACCACTAAGAGGGATCCTTCCCTAGATATGCAACTACCATGCTATCTGGAAAACCATCCATATTGAGCCTTACTGCCACTTGATCTCTTCAAAAACAATTGATTACATTTTTCAATTGCTAAACTCCTAGTCATTCTATGGACAAGATCCCATCCACCGAGATACATGGGTGCCAACCGTTGTACTCACCAGTTATCTAGAAAAGCCGTCTAGATACAGAATGTATCTAGAATCAGTGTTACAAAAAGAACTTTTTATCTAGTTTGAGATTCATCACTTAATTTACAAACAAATTATAATACTACTAAACTACAAAGATTTCAACACATCAGATCAACCAAATACTTTGAGCATGAGAATATCGTCACTCCAATGATATTTGTTGTGCATATTTATGAACCCAATATTATCAAAAAACTGAGCCGCAAAACTTCCGGTCTCTGGTCTCATGGACAAGTTCAAATGCATCTTCAACTCCCTGCTCATCAATTGGCTTGCCACTATCTTTCCTATTGGATAGAAAATTTGAGGGGATATCCACTCTATGATAGCTGTAACTGAATTTCCCCCTCGTCAAAGAAAGCAATGGATTCATACCCATAGTCATTGTCCAAGAAGGTAAAGGGTTCATACATGTTTGAGGGTACATACTTAAATTGAACAGAGTGTAAACGAATTTTCAGTTCACACAAATTCTTATCACTTTTGTTCATTGCTCCATTGTAGTTCTTAATCATGTTGGATCATGAAAAAAAAAATTCTCGCTCTCAACAGTTCAATACCAATCACAGAGAGTATGATATCCTGAAGTTCCCAACAGTCCATGGTGAACACAAGTTTCAATGCCCAACTCCAGAAGTAACATGAGAATCATTGTAGGAGTAGTTTATAATGCACTTTTGAGAGACTCCTTATTTACTTGCAAGGGAGCCATTCTAACGCATACAGTGGCCCTTAGAGACAGTGACACATTGTTCCCACAATTTCTTGAACAGTCCCAGAACGCAGCATTGAACATAGTGGTTTAGTGGCTAGAAAATTAAGACCATGACTTCACCTGATTTGTACACTAGTCCAAAAGCCACCACGCATACACATAGGCTCTGAAGGATAGTCTAGAAACTGGATTTCTATGTCTCCTCTTAGCACCAAGATCCAGCAACCTGCCTGAAAACGTGTGCTCTTTTTTCTTCCAAAACAAAACAACCTTGGGTTTTAACTCGGAGGCTTTCTTGCAGTGACCATATCACACTCCAACACATTTACAGCTAAGCACACATGATGCAGCTCCAACAATCCCAACTACAATCAACACATTCAATCACCCAACAATCTCAGTTACACATAGGCCTCTGATCCTGTGCTCTAATACCATGTTAGAAATAGCTAAAATCACACAATTACTAAACACACTCATATATTATACAAAAAATGGTGTATGTGTATAAACACACTTACACACACAGATTTACATTCATATTACTCTATTAAATAGAGTTTCTGAGATCCAACTTATTCCTAAATTAGAGAGTGAGGTTGAGATAATTTCTCAACCATCAGAAACAACCTTTTCAAATATGGAATGCAAGCATTAACTCCAACTCCATGTCCAGGTTGAACTAAATCAATTTATAGTTAATTTTTTCTGTAAAGACACTGCACTTCCTAAAAATAATTCATGTGAGATATGTGAGGACAATACCCCACACTGCATCGAAAATCGGATTTTTCAGCGGTTTGTCCTGATCAATTTTATGAACTTAAGGAGGGCTGAGTTCCTTAATATATTTCTCCAAGGGAAGTGTTAATCATTTTAGAAATCCCATTGTCCAACAAAAGGCCAAATTCTTACTGTTTGGTGTTGAGAGGTTACCATTAAAAGAAGGCCATATTGTGTCCCTATTTTTTGTCCGGGTCACCTTAATTTGTGGAGGAATTGGGCTTGTATGGTTGAGTCTCTCCACTGGTATGGATTCCACATCAATCCACATCAATCTTAAAGGCCCATGCAATTGAATTCCATTGTTGACCAAATTATTTGACATCAGGTGAGCATAATCAATGCAACACTAGAAATTGAATTTCCATAGCACATATTTGGATGAGTGTTTTTATTAATATCTATGACTAGTGGTGCAACTGAGACTTAACATGGAAGTTGCAAGGAAGAGCTTCCAGTAAATCATCCAGTTTCATTGTATTATTTCCTATCTACATTATATTATATGCAATTGCGTTATATTATGTCCTCTCTGTGTTATATTTTATATGTGGGTGTTTGTTTATAAAAGTCAAAAAATTGTGAGTATATGAAGCATATATAACTTCAATTACCTTTCAAAGGTCGCATGCTCGCTCAAAATATGGATAGAGTACCTTCAAGATATTAAATTTGAGGGCTTATGTTTTTTATTTAAATTCCTAACTTTTGATATGAATTTTGTAGACATTTTTCTTACATAAAAGTGTAAATATTTTCTTTGGAATATCTTAGTGTGTGTCGTATATTATAGAAAAAACCTTAGCTGAAATGGAGAGCATATGCATTTTCGATTGAAACATAATATACTTTTTTCTTACTTGAGTTGTCTAAAAAATGTCTCTAATTGGTGATGTATTAGAGTTATTAAATATTCTCACTCATTCAATTGTTAATGCGATGATGAAAATAAGCAAGAAAACTCTCATGGAAATTAAAACTTGTTTGCAAAATGCACATGAAAAGATTGAATTTTTGCAGTTGGAGTCTCAACTTAAGCAAGATGAATTACAACAGTGGAATCATCATTCTGAACGTGTTTTTGTTCAGAACATTGCAACCGACTCCCATCAACATCAAGAATATGAAATTTAAGTTTATTTAGATCCAATTCCAAATGAAGAAGTAAAGTTACCTAAAAATGTAAAAATACAGCCTACACTTCCCAAGCCCATCATCAGGACTTGGGAAGAGCTTGTTCATAACAAGCAAAAAAATGGTATTGGATATGACAAGGATGTGTCCTTTAATATTCTGGATTACTCAAATTCCATCCAGTTTCAGAGTGTTGGATTCCTTCATGATATTTCACCTTTATCTATTCAAATTTTTGCTCCTCCTTCACAACATCCAAAACATATTGTTATATGCCAACATTGTGGCCGAGTTGGCCATATGAAAGATCACTATTTTGATCTTCATCCATGTTATAACTATCATAAAATGTACCATTCTTCATAAACATGTTTCAAAATAAATCCGCCTGCAAGAAAAAATATTCATCTTGGATGGATTGCTTCTTGGCAATGGGCTCCAACAACCAAGAATATATTTTTGTCATATGTCATAATCTCTTCTTGAATATTAAAAGGTCTTGTAGTTGAGTTTTCTCAATATTCCCACCTTGTATATGGCATGGAAGTTATGTTCATATATAAGGTTCAAGGCCACATCAACAGACCCTGACCCACAACCTGCGATAGCATATTTCGAGTTGTAGCCAGAGACATAGAAGTTCAAGCAAGCCTGAGCCACAACCTACCATGCCATATTCAGAGTTGTAGCTTTAGCATGCATTTGGTTGTTGGTCAACCTTAAACCATCTATATGGGTTTGAGACCTCCTTCATGTTGATATTCTCCCTCTTCAAATAATTGGGGACACTTCCTCTAGTAGAAAAATTTAGCTCCTTGCCGATTTTGGAAGAATTCCATGAATTTCATTAAGCATTCTAGAGTTGGTGGTCATCGTTAAACCACCACATGCTAATACCTACCATTTTAGTTCGAGGTTCTCCCTTTTTATGTAGGCTGAAAACCTCCCTTTTCCAAGTTGAAGGTATTCCTCTTCAAAGCATTATGAGCACTTACTCTAGCAGAATACTTCAACTTCTTGCCAAATTTAAAATAGTTTCTGGAACTACACTAATCATTATAGTGTTGGTGGTCATCCTTAAACCACCTCCTTATGCCAACATTTCAGATATCACATTCAGCCTAGTGCTTCCATGCATTTTTTCCCATTTTGTATTACATATCTCTTCTTAGACTCATACATACCCCTTCAGATTCAAGGGTTGGATGCTGTACATGTAATTCGCTAAGGGTTAAGGTGTGGAAGTGGAATATACAAAGGAAGTCCAAGAGACATTGGAAGATGAATCCAAGGGCCACAATAATGTATTATAAATGTAAATTTTTGTTAATAAGAAATGCAATTTCACGCTTATCTTCATCTGATGTTCATTATCATGTATGTTTGACATGTATAATAAATTTCATCCGACATAATTGAACGAGGCTTAGAAAAATCATCTCAAACAAAATATAACATTTTAGTGATAAATAAGTTATGAACACATATAATTATACTTATAATAATGCATAACACATAAATATATATATTGTCCAAGTTACAATTTCATTCACAATGTTGTATACAACATTTTCATGAATCGATTTAAATATTGTGTTGTGTCATAATTTCTCTTTGCAAGATGATATTTAACCTTGCCATGTGTCTTGTCTACTTTTACAAGAACATAAGAAATATCTATATCTGACACCAAACATATGTCTGATACCTTACGAACTACATTATAATATTCATCATATTGAAACTCAACACAATATAGAAATATCTATTCGTGTTCATTACTTTGTCTATCAAAAAAATTATGGAAATTCCATTTTATTTTCCTTTCATTCCATATTCCATTCTATAACGTTATTCACTGATTTTGAGGGGTCAATTTCTTGACTTTTACGATAGGTGTAAGTTCAAATTCATTGAGTAACATTCATAGGGGGTCCAATTATAGCTTTAGATGTTGTAATTACTGCCCTTAATCCAGAAACATTCACAAGTGCCTTGTTTGATGCCATTTTCATATATATATATATATATATATATATATATATATATATATATATATATATATATATCCTAAGAAATCATATTATCATTATATTAAAAACACACAAAATTTAAACAAATCTATTCCTTCATAAATTTAACTTCTCAAGAGCACACAACTATCCATAATTTTTCTTATAATATGAGAACCTAAAAGCGCTTAGCAAGCAAGGTAAATAAATAACATTGCGAATATGTTATTGTAGATTAATAATATTGAAATACTAAGAAAATATAACCTTCTATCTCGAATTTGATGTATCATTTATGGTATTTAGAGATAGTTGTAAATTATAAAAGATTGATCGTAAGATAGTTGTTAATTATAAAATGTAATATTAATAATATTAATTAAGGATATTATAATTTTAATTTAAATAATTTAAACGAGTCAAAATTACACTACATTAAATTTTGTTTCCATATATAATTTTACCAACATTTAAGAAATGTTGGCATACTTACATTACACGTAGACATATCCCATGTACTAGGTTGTAGAGTACCTCTTAGTCCTATAATTGTGATCCATAAAAAATTCTCTTTGAAGGAACTTTGTATATTCCTCACGACCCCCATGTGTGGGTTGTCCAAATATATTCATATATATATATATATATATATATATATATATATATATATATATATATTATATATATATATATATATATATTCAATATTTCAATTTCACATTTCAATATCAATGTACAACCCTTAATGTTAAAGAGAAATATTTCTATCCTTTCCTAAATTATTAGGTGATCCAAGTGGAAAGTGGTATAAATATGTAACTCAATAAGGCACTCAAAACACTATAAATATCAAGCCTTGCCTTTCAAAATGATATATTCCCCTTCACAATGTAGTGATAAAAATGATGTTTCCTTTGTTAATAAATAATTGGGTGTTTATCATATTTTCAAGCTCGCTCTTCTTGTGTTCAATATGTTTTGGTAATGTATTCTATTTATCTCCCAGAATTGTTCTTTTTATTAGTTTCATGTCGAGAAAATTGGCATTTAATATTACTAGATATTAGCCCCCAAAAATATAGCTTAGTGGTATCATAGCAAGAATTTCCTAGAAGCTATTTAGTCTCACTTTCCATTCCCTAAATTATTTTCCATATGGCATATGGTCACACAATCGAAACCCAAAAGAAAAAAACAATGTAGTCACATCAATAAAATATTTGAGTAGTTGGGTATTCAGGTCTCATACTATCTTGATTTATGGTGATTTATGCCTTAATACTATGAAATTGATGAATAATTGGATTTGTTGAGAGTGGGTGGAAATAGAGGATGGGGAACTTAGGGCTGAGGAGGAGGAGGGGGGATATAAATTGCTACCTATTTCAAAACTTCCTTGAATCCTCTCTGTGTTCTCCTACACTTTCCATCGTCTACTCACACATAATGACCAGTTCACTCTTCTTGATAATGAAAAGAAGATCATGATGTTCCATGATATATTCATTTGAACCATAGGCTACTGTGTACCCATCATCTGATTTAGATTTACATATCTACAAGTACCACTTCTTGATTTACATGTATATGGTGATATCTAGAGTGGATTTACAAGTACATATGTTGCATCCCTTCTGACTTTATCGTAGATTATATCGACTACCTTTTCCACAAGAAACCATATTTCACTGTCATTTACCTCACTATCCATCATCTTATCCTCGTAAATTTCATGACCAACATGTAGATGATCAGTTATGCCTAATCCATTACTACCCTTCCCCTTAGGTTTTGCTGAAATATGGTTCTGATCATTTTATCTTCTTACCCTAAATTTCACTCAAGTGATAAAAAATGGAGATCTTTTAATAAAATATCAAGATATATTTTTGAATATTGACTTTTCTCCTTGTTTTATTCCTAGAATTTCCATCCATAGTGTAAATTTAAAGACTCTCTACTTTAATTTCGCGGTTTCTATCTTTCCCTTGTATTAACCCCTGAAAATTATACCGACTAGGGAAATGTAAAATATCTCTGCCCAATGTCATGGAATCCAACCTCTTCCTTTGATTCCATTATTTTAAAACCTCATCTTGCTTTCAGAATTTTGTATTACACTGATGTAAGTCATAGTTCCAACCTTTTTTATGAATAATCTTGAGTTTAGCTAGATGGTTACGTAGGTGATTAGTTGTTTCTAGTTATTTAGTTAGTTGTGATGGTTAGTTTGTTTATGGATTTGTAACAATCAAACAAAACTATATATTTCTCTATAATAAAGAGTTTTTTACATGAGTTGATATAATAAGTCACATCTTGTTTATTCCTCCATATTTTTCATAGTATCAGATCCCTTGTAATTGAGGTAGTTGAGAGGATCCACAAAAACAAGTGGTATGAGAAGCCACAACTTCGACTTGTGGAAAAAGTTTTAGTGCGAATGAAAATTTGATATTTATTATAATGATGTATGTTCAACTAATGAAAGATGTTAACTGATGTAGAGAGGTTACACAAAGTGTTTTTGGTCACCTACTACATAGCGCAGAGAGGAGAGCCCCAAAAAGAGGCTTAATCATTCCCAATTCGCTATTGCTTATAGCCAATTACAACGTAGTGACGCCTGTGGACTAGAATCCACCAAGAAAACCTCACAGTGCCAAAAAAAAAGTTTTGGGCCACATTTTGGGCCACTATGTTGCTGAGAATCATGGGGTCGTAGTTCCAAATAAAATATTTTCTCCAAAGCATTTTCTCAACCCCAAATTTCAATTGAGTAATCAATCACCTTGTAGGGAGAAATTTGCATGATTTTCAGGTGTTATCGAAGTATATTCGGTAATTTTATCTCCCTATAATGCCATTCATGTTGGGATTGATCATGACTATGTTGTGATTTAGCTATTTAAATAAAACAGATTGAGTTCTCCACCTCTGTTTTTGATCGAGAGTTTGGTTTTTTATCATAGAATTCTTATTTATTTATTCTTCTTTTCTTTTTTGAATTTTTATTTGAATAATGATGCACTCAAGTAACTTTTCAATTCCAACACCGACGTTAACTTGAACTAATTAGGAATTTTGGAGTTCAAAATTGCAAGCTTGTTTGGAAGGTATAAATTGTTGGGATAATGTTGAATCAAGGTTCACAAAACCTGATGCAAATTCTATTATTTCTATGTTTGTTTCTAAAAGAAATAAATATGAGGAACATAAACAAAAATAAGCGAAATATAAATCTTGAATTTTGAATTCTTTAAATGATTTAATTTTTCCTAAAATAACTGGTGCAAAGACTAGTAATGAAATTTTCGATATTCGACTTAAAAAAACATGTCAAGGTAATGAAAATATGAATATTATGAAATTATGAACCCTTATAACTCAATTCAAAACCCTCAAGATGAATAAATAAGAAACTATTGATCAATTTATGACTAGAGTTATGGGTGTTGTCAATCAACTTTTAGTTAATGATGAAAAGTTAAAATATCAAAGGGTTTTGGAAAAAGTTCTTATAATATTTCCAAAGAAATTTGAAATGACATTTCCAAAGAATTAACATGTTTCTTATTAGCCCATGAAGCAAGAATTCGTTTCGATGTTGGCACTTTGGAGCATGCTTTCAAGTCTAAAGTTTCCATGGAAAAAGGCGGAGGAAGAGGTTTTGGTTTCAGGAAAGGAATTGTAGAGGGAAATGTCAAATAGAGGATAAACCAAAAATAACACATTCAAGGTAGCCTCAAATCAAATGTAGCCATAATTGGATGATTAAATCAAACATTCAATTCCACTATCGTAAGAAATATGATCATTGTAAATATGAATGTCGAAAATTTTAGGATGTTTTAAGTAGAAATAAAGCTATTGTCTCTAACAAAGAAAAATGAAACATATAATGTTTTATTTCTTTCATGTCAAGTGAGCAAGTAACTAAGAAGAATATGTAGTCCACTGATAGTGGGTGAAACAATCATATGTGTTGTCACAGTGATATTCTTTCATAATATTTATTCATCTTTCACTTGTTTTATTGGTTTGGTTGAGGATTGTCAAGTACAATATTCAATAAAAGGTGTTGGATCAGTTTTAACAAAGAAAAATGTGGTGAAGAATATTCATGACGTTTACTATGTGCCCAATTTCAAGCATAATTTGTTGAGTTTTGGTCAGTTAGATGCACATGGCTATGATCTTATGTTTCACAAGAGTACCTGCAAAATTCTTGATCTTAATAGAACTCTAATTGTAAAGATTCATATGAAAAAGAACACATTGTATCAATTAGAAATGAGAAGTGGGTAGTTGTATGTACATAATGTTTCAACATCAAACTAACTTGAGTTGTGACATTTGTGATATGGTTGTTGACCTCTTAAAACTATGAGTTTTTTTAAAAGACAATCTATGGTGAAAGGTTTTCCCACTTTGTTTGAGAAAATATCTCCTTGTACAAGTTGTGTAATGGGAAAACATAAGCGAGATATTTTTCCCACAACTTCTTATAGAACCAAAGAACAATTAGAGTTAATTCAGACATATTTGTGTGGTCCTTTTAAAACAAAATAAATTGGTCGAAGTTTCTATTTTCTCACATTTATTGATGACTTTAGTAGGAAATTTTGGGTTTATTTTATCAAATACAAATTTGAGTCTTTTTCTAAGCTCAAGGAGTTCAAGTCTGAAGCTAAGAAACAAAGTGGAAATTTCGTCAAATTTTTGAGATCAAATGGAGGAGGTGAGCATGATTTTAAATATTTTTAGATTTTTATAAACAACATTTCATTAAGAAACAAAAAACAACCAGATATACTCCACAATATAATGGAGTCACAGAAAGAAAGAATTAGACTATCATGAACAAGGCTAGGAGTTTTCTTATAGCAATAAATTTGTCTAAAATATTTTGGGCTGAGCAGTTGGATGTTCTGTATACATACTTAATAGATCACCAACTTCTAGTGTTCAAGGAAAGGTACCTGAAGAAGCATGGAGTGGAAAAAAGGTAGTTGTTTCACATTTTCAAGTTTTTCATTGTATTTGTCTCACTCTTGTTACGAGAAAACTAAGAAAGAAGCTTGATGATAAGAGTGAGAAGTACATTTTAATAGGATATCGTGAACAATTTAAGGAAAAATTATTTTTTGATCCCATTACTCATAAGTTTTTCATAAGTCAAGGTGTTAAGTTTATGGAAGAAAAATCATGGAATGAAATGGAAAATGGTACTTGTCATAATCCTTTTGTTGTATTAGATGAACATCAAGCACCTATAACAAGTATTCTAATATTGTAGGTTCAAGATTAATAATTTCATCATTTGGTAGTGATTTTGATTCTGATAGAAATCAAAGAATGAAAAATTTGAATGATATTTATACTTAAGTAATCAACAGTTCATATATTTTGCTCAAAATTCAAAGTTAGAGGATTGGGTTGAAACAAAAATGGTTGCGTAGATCTCGTCTTCTTAATTTCGCTAAGATGAACAATTTTAAAAACCGATGTCATATGAGGAAGATATCGCATTCTAATCGAAATGCCAAATAGGTAAATTTTCAACATTTCGACTAGGGTTGATTGGGATGCACAATCAGCAAGTGGGTGGATGTATAATCAACAAAAAGGAATATTCCTCAGAATATTCCTTTCCACCCGACTAATCACAGGTTGGAAAGTGTTGAAATTCTATTGGTTGTACATTTTTGAAGTGCTAATTATAGGGCGCCATGTGGCTGGCCCTAACGCCACCATGTGTCCCTCCAACTGCATACTAAAATTTTGGTTGGGACTGTAGCAATAGACCATGTGACCTCCCGTCGGGCATGCATAAGACATACTATTCGCACTATATGAGTTTTTCTTAACCTCTATGGTTATGACTTGTATTTAAGGTTTTTTGAAATCATATGTGGGGGGTTGGGAACCGCCAACGGTCCCAACCCACCAGCAGTTCCCCAGAGTATTCACATTGCACGTTACATTAACCAAACATTGCAGTAAGATTTAACCCCCAATGTTATGTCATGTTGTGTCACATGGAAAACGACTAACCGTAACCATCCTTCGTGCGGTCAGTGTTAAACCTGCTAGCTTTACCACAATTCTAGTTTCCAACTCGAGTTCCGACATAGGTTCTGCCCAACGGTTATGTAACCACGGGTTTGGGGGGTGCACATGTGGCCACCCCAACCACTAGCACTTATTGCACAGTTAATATGGTGGATGGTTTGGTGAGCGTGCCAAAATTGGTGGCCTATGCCTAATTTATCTCCAGTTAAGTGGAGTTCTCCACTTTCAGTGGAGCTTTTCTAGGTGAAACTGGGAAAAATAGTAGGAGAATAAATTTTTAGCCATTCTGAGTGAATGAAGAGTAATTTTTGACTAATTAGAGAATTATGGAGCCATTGGTGCAGAGAAAACAGCCATTAGAGCACTGTAACTACATGTAATAACAAAATTTTGAGCATAATGAAATATGGACAAGCCATTAGGAGATGGACCAATAGATGTAGCCTAGGAGGGGTGAAATTATTCATCATTCCTGTTGTGTAAATTTCATGTGGTGACTTATTTATCTATTTTACACTGTTGTTCAGTGTTATTTAAGCTTGTTTTATGCTTCTAATTCATTAAAAATCATCTACAATTCATGGAAAAACACCTTAATCCTTATGCAAACTAATGAGAGAAGTATGCACATGTTTTTAAACTGAAAAGAAACTTAGCACAAAAAAAATAATGCAGTCATTTTAGATCAAATTGGTATCAGAGCTAGAGTTTATTCTCTTGTGTTTTTTAGTGCAAAGAATTGTTTAACTGTTTTCAAGTTTTAGATGCTTACTAAGCTATAGCTCAAAAGAGGAGAAGGAAAATTGGTGGGAGGAGAAGGGTCTCAAAAGGAGCCATAGAAAAGGAGAGAAAGATTTCCACAATCTCCACTACCTAGTTCACCTCCTAAGGAATCAGAAGCTTCATTAAGCATGCCTCATGAGGAAGGAGAAATCCATGAATAAGTTGATCAAAAAGAGGAAGAAAGAGTGTTCAGGAAATCATTTTTTGACATGACTGAGATGGTTAGAATCCTTTATTAAGAAAATAAGGAGAGACTGGAATGAAAAGGATCTAAATTTCACAAGGAAGGACAAGGATTTTCAGGAGGTCACCATGATGAATATAAGTCAAAGAAGGGAAATGGAGGAAATGGAGGCAATGGAGAGCCATCATCCTCATCCTCATCATCATCATCCTCTACTTGTTCTTCAGTACATCAGCTACACAAGTCAAAGGAAACTGGTAAAAGTCCTTTTTAAAAAAATTGATGTTAATTTTGAGTTGCCAATGTTTAATGGTGAAGTTAATGCAGAAAATCTTGATGATTGGATTAGAAAATTGGAGGTCTATTTTAGAATCAAGAACCTTCAATATGATGATACCAAAATTCAATTAGTTTCATTAAGAATGGAAGGTATAACACTTGTTTGGTGGGAAGCCAAGACAAAGGAGGAAATCACGAAACATGGTAAGATTATTTTATCATGGTCAGATTTCATTACTGTTATTAAATAATTTTTTTATCCATTAGCTCATATGCAAAAAGCCATCATCAAATGGCAGGACTTTACGAAATTAAAGGGACAAAATGTGCAAGAATATTCCCAAGAATTTAGGAGAAGAGCTCTCTTATTAGGGGTGGATCTGCAGAGTCAAGATTCTTTGCTCAAGTACATAGGAGGTTTACATAGCTAACTTAAAAATAATATTCTCATGTTTAACCCCACTAGTCTAGATGAAGTTTGTGTTCAGGCCACACATCTAGAAGCTAGAGGGAAAAACATTCTTGAAGAGGGTAGAAAGAAACCTTTTAAGGGTAAAGCCAAGGAAAATACCTCAAAAGGTAAAAATAAAAAGAATGCATATGTTAATAAAGAGGGATAAAAAGTGGTTTGTAAACATTTTTCCAAAGAAGGCCATGATGAAACTCATTGTTGGAAATTACATCTTGAATTGAGGCCAAAGAAACCCAATAAAAAAGGGGAACAAAAAAATGTTGCTACAGCTCAACATGATTTAGGATCTGATTCAGGTGGTGAATCAAAAATTATAGCCACTGGATTGAAGAACATGAGGGGAAAAGAAATTGAAACTAAACCCAATACCAGTACATCAAACTATCACATAAACACTCCAAATGAAGAAGAAAGAATATAATTGTTTCATGTGAGGGTCATATCCAAGCACACCAATATTGACACACTGTTTGAAAGTGGGTCACTGTAAGCGAACTTAATCTCTGAATATCTGGTCAAGAAAATTAATCTTGAGACCATAACATATCCAAAACCATATCCATTGGGTTGGATTTGTAAGGATGCAAATCTACAGGTTTCAAATAAATATATATTGCGATTTCCAATCACTGCAAATTTTGTTGACACAATTGAGTTAGATTTGGTTCCGCTTGACATCACTGGTATTGTATTAGGGAGTCGTTATTTTTATGAAAGGAAAGCGATATTCCATTTCCATGAGAAAAAGTATCATTTATTGAAATATGGTAAGGAGTTCATTGTTAGAGCACGTTGCAAGAAGAAAAACATTTCTATGGTAAGTGCTCGATAGCTGAAGAGGCTGGTAAATTCAAGAATTTTGTTCTTCTTATGATTAGGCCTAAAGCTAATATTAATCATGAATCATTTCAGGGATGTGATCCTAAGTTGAAATTAGATCTATATGATGTAGTTAATGGGCATCATGAGATGTTTCAGGAGGCAACAAGATTGCCTCCAAAAGGGAAATTCAACATGAGATTCAGTTGTAGCAAGATTTTCCTCTTCCAAATATTGGTATTTATCACATGTTGATTATGAAAAATGATGAAATAAATAGGAAAATAAAAGAGATGTTGGATAAAGGAATCATAAGGCCAAGCACCTCGCCATGCGGTTCACCCATAGTCTTGATACCAAATAAAAATGGGACTTGGCGCATGTGTGTAAAATTTCGAGCTTTGAACAAGATTACGGTAAAAAATAATTACCCACTCCAAAGAATAGATAATTTTCTTGATCAACTGAAAGAAACAAAGTTTTTCACTAAGTTAGATTTACGAAGTGGATATCATCAAGTAAGAATTGTAGAAAGTGATATATGGAAAAATGCATTCAAAACCAAACAAGGACTCTTTGGGTGGCTAGTTATGCCATTTGGGTTGTGTAATGCACCAGAAAATTTCATGCGAGTTACGGATAGTGTTTTGTGTCCATTCCTTGATGACTTTGTGATTGTGCACTTAGATGAAATTTTAATTTTCAGCAAAACAAGAGAAGATCATGTCTTGCATCTAAATAGAGTGTTTGATATTTTGAAGAAAGAGAAAATGTTTCTTAGGATGTGAAAGTGTGAGTTTGGAAATAATTATTTGGTTTATTTGGGACATATTGTAGGAGGAGGATAATTGAGGATTGATCCTTCTAAATTTGAGGCCATTTTGAATTGTCCCATAACCAAAATAGTAACCGAGGTAATAATTATCTTAGGTGCAGCTCAATATTGAAGAATTTTTATTGCTAACCGCTCTTCCATCGCAGCTCCTATGCATGCAGTGACAAGTGTGAAGAAAGGCTTCCAATGGGGAGGAAAACAACATCAAGCTTTCAAATATTTAAAAGAAAATATTAGTTCATCTCCAGTCCTTGCATTACCAAATTTGAGACAGCCATTCGAGATTCAATCGATGCTAGTGATTATGCCATGGGCGTATTACTTTTGCAGCATGGTAAGCTTATCACTTTTCAATCTAAAAATTTTAAAGGTGTTTTGAATAATTATCGTACATAGTACAAAGAACTATATGTTTTGGTACAAAGTGTCAAGAAGTGAAAACAATATTTGATTGGTAAAGATACTATTGTACATACTGATCACCAACCATTATAGTACTTGCAGCCGCAAACAAAATTGCAGCAATAATGACATTTCAGGTTGATGGGATTTCCTCAACAGTTTCACTTGGTTATAAGGTAAAACAAAGGTATTTTCAATAAATTTATATATATGCTTTCAAGACCAATCATTAGTGCTTATTCTTTACTAAAAAATTATTCTTTTGTACATGAGAGTTACATAAAACAATATGCACATGACATTGATTTTGAAGATGTGTATACTAGTTTGAGTGAAGGGAATCAAGTTGAAGAAAAATATTATCACATGAATAACAATTTCCTGTTTCATTTGGGCAAGTTATGTATTCCACAAGGAGAGAGGCTAAGTGTCATGAGAGAAGCTCATTCATCTCTTATTGCTGGACACTTTGGGGTCAGCAAAACAGTGGCACATATATAGAGGTATTGCTATTGGCCTCACATGATAGATATTGTGTTGTGTTTTATAAGAGGTTGTTTTATGTGTGCAACAAAGCCTACTTATAGGAAGCTTTTATTTTACACGTCGCTACCGGTACCATCAAGGCTATGGGAGAGTGTCTGCATGGACTTTGTTGGAGGTCTACCTATGTCAACAAAGAAACATGATTTTCTTTATGTAGTTTTGGATAGATTCAGTAAAATGTGTATACTTATGCCATGTAAGAAAACAATTAATGTTTAACAAAATGTTGAACTTTATTTTCATAATTTTTGGGTTCATTTTGGATTTCCAACTTATATTGTTAGTGACAGGGATTCCAGGTTCATTAGGAACTTTTGGTCAAATCTATGGAGAATGATGGACACAAAGTTGAAAAAGAGTACCACTTTTCATCCACAAACAGATGGAAAAACCGATGTGGTGGAAAGAACTGTTGTGAATCTATTGAGAGGATATTTCAGAAAACATCCCAAGTTGTGGGATGAACAACTACATTACATTCAACACGCTTACAACCGGGCAAAGCACTCTTCAACACAAACCTCACATTTTGAAGTATTATTTGGGTATTTTCCAAATCACCATCAGAATTCATCTTTGGGAAGGATGTTGCAATTAATGGCCATATTGACATTAAAAAGGCTCGAAAGAACATTGAGAAAATTCAGATTATACATCAACAAGTTCAAGAACAAATTGAAAAAAGTCAAAGAAAATACAAAGAGAGTCATGACAAACATCGGGTTGATCACAAGTTTCAAGAGGGAGATGAGGTATGGCTTCACATTATCAAAGAAAGGATGCAAGGGGAAGGTAAAAATCTCAAAGCCATTCACTATCCATTGAAGATCATAAAACAAGTTTGTAATAATGCATTCCAACTTGACTTGCCTTCTTACATGCAAATTTGTTCAATTTTTAATGTTCAAAAATTACACTTGTATGAGCCACCTTTGATTGATGATCAAGTAATTTAAGTTCAACTACCTTCTATTGAATATTTCTCACCAGAATTTCTCGATGAGCTCAAAGAAGATACAATTCTTGACAGGAGGACAAAAGCATCCAAGAGGGGAAGTGTTGACTACCTTCAAGTTGGGCTCAAAGGAACTAAACTAAGCAAGGAAAAATGGATGGACGTTGTAAAGGTGAGGTAGTTGTACCTTCATCTACTGAAGAGGTAATCAAGTCTTTTGGGGTCCAAAAGCTTCCCAATGGGGAGGAATGATTAGGATCTCATAAATTTTTCTCATAATTCAAAGTTATAGGATTGGGTTGAAACTAGGATGGTTGCATAGATCTCGTCTTCTTGTTTTTGGCACCGTGAACAGTTCGAAAAACCAATGTCATATGAGGAAGATATCGTGTTCTAATCAAAATACCAAATAGGTAAATTTTCGATAGTTTGACCAGGGTTGACTGGGATGCACAATCAGCAATTGGGTGGTGTTATAGCCTAAATATACCTCAGGCTGAAAAAGGTAGAATCTAGGGTAACATCAAACCATGCTCAGCCTTGTAGCTAGCCAAAAACAATAATGATCTGATATTAGGCTAGGTAAAATGATGGGGAAAAGGTTTTTAATAAAATAAATAAATTTTCAGGGATGCGTGGGAG
This sequence comes from Pinus albicaulis, assembly GCA_034641835.2. Taxonomy (NCBI): domain Eukaryota; kingdom Viridiplantae; phylum Streptophyta; class Pinopsida; order Pinales; family Pinaceae; genus Pinus; species Pinus albicaulis. The sequence continues at coordinate 1,720,509,261 of CM076575.1, forward strand.
AAAAATGGGACAGCCGAAACCAGGAATTGAATAAGGATACAGGGTATTTCATGGGGAAATATAGGCAGGAAACTTAGCAAATAAAGCTTAATGAGGATGGGATGGAAAGACTGGAAAGGAGCTGAAAAGGGCACAATAAATGGATCCTTTTCAAACAGAAGAAAAACACAGAGCATGAATGATTTCCCAAGGCAGAGCATATAAAATGGATTCTACCTTTCTATCTTGAAAGCATTCAAAAGGAAATGTTTATGAATGAGAGGTGAAACATAACAATTTACATATGAAACCAAAGAGAGAACAAATGCTAAATCTCATACCACATGGATCCCACAAATCAGAGTTGCATCTTTTATTAATCCTTGTCAAACTGTACAATGGAGCGCAAAAAATGTTTCTTCCAAACTTGAACTCTTAGACTTCGGGCATTCTCAAATGATTTTCCATTACAATAAATAAACTGAACTATGGAACCATAGATCCATGAAAAGAGGAGCTGTTCTAATAGCTGAAGAACATAAATATGAATATGGCAAAGAGAACCAAAATTTGCCTCTGAAAACAAGGAAAAAAAATAAATTTTAAACTCTTGGCGATTTCGCTAAAGGAAAAATAGGTAATCCGATCCTATTTTCCTGCTGCTATAGATATCTCTATTTAATTTTAAGTTCTTCAGCCAATTGAGTTTCGTTTGGCTTTCTGTTTGAATAAAACCAAATTTTTAATAAAAATACCTTTGAAATGAGACTTTGCCTTTAGTGAAGGGAAAATTTAATTTTAAATGGGAAAAAGGAAGGGGAGGAGGCAGGACCCCATAATCACAATCAGAAGATCATGGAGGGGTGCATCACATAACAAAATTGGGCCGATGCAATTGGGAAGGGGAAATGGGAAAAACCTTTGTAAATAAATGAAATATAACAAATTTCAAATTTACAAAGGGGAAGGCATTTTTTAAAATGCGCGGTCAGAAGTACTATATGGTGGGCCCGAGGTCAATCAGAATCGAAAGTAAAAGGGGAGCAGAGTGCAAAATATGTGAAACGCTAATGCCGATGGCCCGATTGACTTTGAGCCGTCGGATCGGCAGGGTGGATCGACAGTCAGATGTGCATCGAAGGAGAACACTACAATCGCAACGGACCTTTTTGCGATTGGCCAATCGGAGGGCTCTTATAACATGTTGCAATGCAATCAGGGGTTTGATCGAGAAGTGCCGATGGGAATGCTCTGATTGGAGGGTGTCAATCAGAGGGGGACGATCAAAGGCGCCGATTGCGATGGAGCGATCGCATACGGGCCGTCCGATCATCGATCGGATCAATGGTCAGGATTAAATCGGGCGGGGCCAATCAGAGGTTTACAATCGCATCAGATTTTTTTGTAAGAGCCAATCGGAACATGAAAATCAAATGTCGCGATTGCGATTGGAGGTACGAATCGGGCACAAAATTTTTACGATGCGATCAGATCGGGGGAAAGAAGGGAAGGGTTTCGATTGTGACGGGGTTTTTATAACAAAACCTTTGAACTTTGCATTATAATGTATGATGGGGAAGTGCTTTGGGAACGGCGGGGGGGTATATATATATATATATACGAATGTTTATCATAAGGTTTTCAATGGGGAATGGAGGAGAAGTGGTTTTGGGATCGGATTAATGTATTAATGTGATTTTTCCATCGGAAAGGGGAAAAAATGATTTTTAGGGGGAATATTAAACTTTAATAATAAAAATTTTAAGGGAAAAATGGGAAAAGGGGGAAGGGTAAGGATATAGAGGGCTTTTACTTCACTGAGGCATAAATTTCAATCTAGAAGTCAACTTTGAGAGTGTAGTATACCGTTGGAAATTTTTTTCCGAGCTTCTTTTGATGGACACACTTGTGACATGTTTTGTGCTGAACATCATGTGCAAAAAATCTAACAAAACTAGACATAGTAAGAGATCATGTTGATCTCTAGTGACAGCCTGCAAGGACTGGAACTAACATCGGCTCCATTGGGGATGGCAACTCCTTGGAGGTGTCAAGAAAACCATAGACCAAGTTCCTCATCCATTGGGCATGGACGGTCAAACAACTGCAAACCAAAAACAACTCATACCAATCCAAAAACATATACATACTACAACCTATACATAAACAAATACCGAAAACTGAAATGTTTCCTTTGGAAACTTATTTATTTACAAATCTACCCTATTTTGCTGCAAAACCAATAGATCAATTAACGTTGTAATGCCAGATCAACCAATCAAGTAATTGTGACAAGGATGCTGCTCGAAAGTGCTTCAACCAGGACACAAATGTAAATTTTGATAGCCATACATGCACATAACGAGTCTGGTTATGTAAAAGACAATTTGATCTACCACTCAAACTGAAAAAAATTTCCATGTGCGTTGCAATAGGATCGAAAAAACCAGACTCTGTTTGCTGCCCCAACTCCTCAATACATGCTTCCAGCTGCAAACTATCAATGCAAATATCCACGGGCAGCACTATTGTTTATTGTTTTGAAGGAGGGAGAGTTTCCAAGAGCTTTTTGGGATCTCTAAATTCATATGATTGGATCTGATCATTTAAATACCGAATCCCCTTCTCAAAATTTTCAACAACTAACTCAAAGAAACCAGTTCTAGCTTTAGGAGGAAACTTCAGAGATCTCAAAAATTGAAGCACGATAATGAAAAATACTTCATCAATTTCAAAATCCACTAATTTATCTCTAACTTCTTTTAAAACTTCACAAAGCGCAGGGTTTTCCACATACCCTACCATTGCATGAATGGATCAGTGAGCATTGGAATCTCTGGATTGAGTTGGAGTCGCCAGGTGAAAATTTCACCCTTCATATGTGTCTGACTGCTGTCCACCATCAACAATCATATCTGCAACTTGAATGATCTTTCTCAGAGAATATCTATCACCTCTTCCCTAGTTTAATGTAATGGGGCAATTTGCAAGTCATATGTTCAGTTTATAAGACTAGACTGGAGATTGACTGAAGCAAATTTTATCTACTTATGCAATCGCAAAGCAATGTGTAGTTTGAAGGCTACCTGGCTAACTTCAGGCTCCGTCTGCAGTATATAAAACAAATAACACTAACAAGCAAACAATATGAGTATCCCCAGTGGAGTCACCACTATGTTATAGCCTAAATCTACCTCAGGCTGAAAAAGGTAGAATCTAGGGTAACATCAAACCACACTCAACCTTGTAGCTAGCCATACAAGGACAGGAGAGGGCTCTCTCTGTGAAAGAATATTCAAATAAACACAATAATGATCTGATATTACGCTAGGTAAAATGATGGGGAAAGGGCTTTTAATAAACTTTTAGGGATGCGTGGGAGAAAAATGGGGCAGCTAAAACCGGGAATTGAATCAGGATATAGGGTATTTCATGGGGCAATATAGGCAAGAAACTTAGCAAATAAAGCTTAATGAGGATGGGATGGAAAGACTGGCGAGGAGCTGAAAAGGGCACAATAAATTGATCATTTTCAAACAGAAGAAAAAAACAGAGCATGAATGATTTCCCAAGGCATAGCATATAAAATGGATTCTACCTTTCTATCTTGAAAGCATTCAAAAGGAAATGTTTATGAATGAGAGGTGAAACATAACAATTTACATATGAAACCAAAGAGAGAACAAATGCTAGATCTCATACCACATGGATCCCACAAATCAGAGCTGCATATTTTATTAATCCTTGTCAAACTGTAAAATGGAGCACAAAAAATGTTTCTTCCACACTTGAACTCTTAGACTTCGGGCATTCTCAAATGATTTTAAATTACAATAAATAAAATGAACTATGGAACCATAGATCCATGAAAAGAGGAGCTGTTCTAACAGCTGAAGAACATAAATATGAATATGGCAAAGAGAACCAACATTTTCCTCTGAAAACAAGGAAGAACAATACATTTTAAACTCTTGGAGATTTCGCTGAAGGAAAAATAGGTAATCCAATCCTATTCTCCTACTGCTGTAGATATCTCTATTTTATTTTAAGTTCTTCAGCCAACTAACTGTTGCTTTGCTTTCTGTTTGAATAAAACCAAATTTTTAATAAAAATACCTTTGAAATGAGACTTTTCCTTTAGTGAAGGGAAAATTTAATTTTAAATGGGAAAAAGGAATGGGAGGAGGCGATACCCGCATAATCGCAATCAGAAGATCGTGGAGGGGCGCATCACATAACAAAATTGGGTCGATGCGATTGGGAAGGGGGAATGGGAAAAACCTTTGTAAAAAAATTAAATATAACAAATTTCAAATTTACAAAGGGGAAGGCCTTTTTTAAAATACGTGGGCGGAAGTACTGTACGGTGGGCTCGGGGTCAATCAGAATTGGAGGTAAAATGGGAGCGGAGTGCAACATATGTGAAACGCCGATGCCGATGGCCCGATTGACTTTGAGCCATCAGATCGGCAGGGGTGGATTGATGGTCGGATGTGCATCGGAGGAGAACAATACAATCGCATTGGAGCTTTTTTTGATTGGCCAATCGGAGGGCTCTTATAACATGTTGCGATGCAATCAGGGGTGTGATCGAAAAGTGCCGATGGGAATGCTCTGATCGGAGGGTTTCAATCGGAGTGGGACGATCAAAGGCACCGATTGCGATGGAGCGATCGCATACGAGCCGTCCAATCGTCGATCGGATCAACGGTCGAGATTAAATCGGGCAGTGTTGATCGGAGGTTTACAATCGCATCGGAGTTTTTTGTAAGAGGCAATCAGAACTCGCAAATCAAATTTCGCGATTGCGATCGGAGGTGCGAATCAGGCACAGAATTTTTGCGATGCGATCGGATTGGGGGAAATAAGGGAAGGGTTGTGATTGTGACGAGTTTTTTATAATAAAACCTTTGAACTTTACATTATAATGTATGATGGGGAAGTGGTTTGGGAATGGCAGGGGGGTATATATATATATATATATATATGAATGTTTATCATAAGGTTTTCAACGGGGAATGGAGGAGAAGTGGTTTTGGGATCAGATTAATGTATTAATGTGATTTTTCCATCGGAAAGGGGAAAAAGGGATTTTTAGGGGGAATATTAAACTTTAATAATACAAATTTTAAGGGAAAAAGGGGAAAAAGGGGAAGGGTAAGGATATAGAGGGATTTTACTTCACTCAGGCATAAATTTCAATCCAGAAGTCATTTTTGAGAGTGTAGTATACAATTGGAAATATTTTTCCGTGCTTCTTCTGATGGACACACTTGTGACCTGTTTTGTGCTGAACATCATGTGCAAAAAATCTAACAAAACCAGACATAGTAAGAGCTCATGTTGATCTCTGGTGACAGGCTACGAAGACTGGAACTAACAAGTGGATGTATAGTCAGAAAAAAGGAATATTCCTGAGAATAATCCTTTCCACCGAAAAAATCACTGGTTGAAAAGTGTCAAAATTCCATTGGTTGTACATTTTTGGAGGGCCAATTATAGGGCACCTCGTGGCTGGCCTTGAGGTGGCCATGTGTGCCTACAACTGCACACAAAAATTTTGGTTGGGTCCACAGGAATCAACCTCGCGACCTCCCTCTAGGCATGCAATGGCCTTACTGTCCACACTATACGAGTAATTATTAACCTCTATGCTTGCGGCTTGTATTCAAGGTTTGTTGAAATCATATGTGGGGGGTTGGGAATCATTGACGGTCCCAACCTTCCAACTGTTCCCATAGTATTCACATGACACATTACATTAAAAAATGTCGTAGTAAGAGTTAACCCCCAATGTTCCCTCATGTTGTGTCACATGGAAAAGAGTTAGCTGTAACCATCCTTTGTGCGGTCAGCGTTAAACCCACCAGGCTTACCGCAGTTCAAGTTTCCAATTGGAGTTCCAACGTAGGTTCCGCCCAATGGTTATGTAACCCCAGGTTTGGGGGGTGCACATGTGGCCACGCCAACCACTAAAAATTATTTCATAGTCAGGTAGGTAGGCATTTGGCGGGCGCGCAAAAATTGGCAGACTGCCTAATTTATCTCCAGTTAAGTGGAGTTCTCCACTTTTACTAGAGCTTTTCTAGGTGAAACTGGGCAAAAGAGTAGGAGAGTCAAAATTTTCCCATTTTGAGTGAATGAAGATTCATTTTTGACTAATTGGAGCATTCTAGAGCCATTGGTGTAGAGAAAACAACCATTAGAGCATTGTAACTACATGTAATAGAAAAATTTTGAGCATAATGAAAGATGGAAAAGCCATTGGGAGATGGACCAGCAGATGTAGCCCAGGAGGGGTGAACTGCTTCATCATGTATTACATGTAAATTTCATGTGGTGACTTATTTCTGTATTTTACACTGTTGTTCAGTGTTATTTAATCTTGTTTTATGCTTCTAATAAATTAAAAATCATCTACAATTCATGGATAAACACCTTAATCCTTATGAAAACTAATGAGACAAGTATGCACATGTTTTTAAACTGAAAATACACTTACAAAACAAAACTAATACACTAATTTCATATCATTAAGATAATAATAGTTTTTTTTTTTTAATTTTTCTCATTTCAACCTACTTGTTTTGAAGAAACTGTAAAGAAAAAGGAATGGGTAGATGTAATAAATAGAGAAATTGATTCTATTGAAATAAATAAAACTTTGGATTTGATTGATTTACCAGTGAATACAAAATTTATAGGTGTTAAAAAACAAAGTTGAATGAGAAAGGTGAAATTGAGAAACACAATGAAGAGCTATTTGGCAAAGGCTTTTCACAACAACCTAACATAGGTTATGGTGAAACTTTTTCACATGTAACAAGAATAGATACTATTCAATTTGTATTGGATATTTTGGCACAAAAAAGGTGGCCTAATTAAAAAATGGATGTAAAGTATGCATTCTTGAATGGTGTATTGAATGAAGAATTGTAAGCAAATCAACCATCTATATTCAAATTCAAAGGAAAATAACATAAATTGTACAAGTTAAAGAAAGTAGTGTATGGCTTGAAGAAAGCTCCAAGTTATTGGAACAATAGAATTCGTCATTACTTATTGAATGATTTTTTAGAAAGAGTGACCATGACCCATCTTTACATGTCAAGGAATATCATAAATTTCATATCCTTATATTATGTCTTTATGTTGATGACATGATGTATACAAGGAATATGTAGTTAGATGAATTTATAATAGCAATGAAAAATGAATTTGAAATGATAGATCTTAGATTGATGGAATATTTGTTAGGCATTGAAGTGGAACAATCAGATAATATTATCTTTATTAGTCAACAAAAGTATTCTATTGGTGTTTAAAAAAAGTTTAACATAGACAAGAGTAAACTAGTAGATACTCTTATTGAGCTTGGTACAAATTTAAGCAAAGATGATGTGGTTACTGATATTAATTCAACTTTCTACAAGCATCTTGTTGGTAGTATTATGTATCTCGCTGCTACTAGACCCAATATAGCATATGCAACAAGTTGTATTTCCAATTTTATGGAATCTCCTAAGGATTGTCATTGGAAAGTTTGAGAATGAGTTTTAAGCTACATTGCATGTACAACCACTTATGGTTTGTGGTACACATATTCAATAGACAATAAGCTCATAGGCTATCCAGACATGATTTTACTGGTTGTATTAATGACAAGAAGAGCACTTATGGTTATTATTTTCTATTTGGAAAGAATTTGATATCATGGACATCCAAAAAGCAACCCATAATTGTTTTCTTATATTCCATAGAAGCTGAGTATGCATTAACAAATACAACAACATGCCAAACAGTATGTGTTACGCAGTAATTTGTCACCATCCCTACCTTTCCCCATCCCACACATTGGAGGGCCCATTTTGTGACCTGTGAGCAATGTCATGCCTTGAAACCATTATCATTGCATTCCTCTAAACATGAGCTTCAATTGCCCTGAAGACATCTCCTTGCAAAAAACCATAAAAACATCCCTTTTTGCATTGGCGTGGGTATCCAGTTCAGCACTCGCGCCACTGAGAAAAATCCTACAAAGATGCCATGCCAACTTGCGCTCTGTCCCAGAGTCGCAGTCGCACCAGCCAATTTAATGAGCGCTTTTTAAATAAGAATGGCGGAAGTTTCGTTTCAACAGACTCAGAAACTACTATCTATCTTGAGTTGGGAGGTTTGGCTCCAGGAGTTCCATGAAAGGGAAGTGGTTTGCCACCTCTCATGGAAGCTTCCTTGAAGATAGGGCCAATCCCACAATTATAGGGATCCCAACTCTCCTTCCTCCATCTATAAAAGCTAGCTCATTGCCATTGCAAGCTAGTCTTGAAGTGCCTAAGCCTTGAATCTCCAAGTTCTCAAATTCCCAAGAGCCTTCATGCTGCAAGAGCCCTCATTTTTCCCTTAAGGCCAAACTTGAGCAAGGAGACTATCGTTGAGAGACTCTAAGAGAGGCTTGTCCCATCCCTGGCAGGCTTTGCAAGACATTTATGACTGGAGACCCCTCCGAAGGAGACCTCAGCATCAGAACATTGGTTGTACTCGCTTTCGATTGCTTATTAATGAATGACTACTGGTTATGGTTCCACTCTGTTTTTCACTTATGATAATGATGAGTTATATCCTTTCTGACTGATATGTAGTTGCGTATTCTGGATTTTATGCTTGTATTCGTGTTGTTTCTTGCATGTGTAGGTGTCCATTCATGGAGATCGTGGGGATCGTGATCTGCCAAGGCTGAGGAACAAGAACGTTGTCTCTTCTACGAATCATAGCACTAGACTCCAGGTAGGCCTCCATCGTTGGTATGATTATTCGCAATTAGGAACTTGCGCTGTAGCATTTGATGATTTTTGCTAGACCTGTTCTGGGCTAGTAGGGATTGCCTCTGTCCGCAGAGGGGATTTATCTCTTCAAAAATTTGGCGACTCCACTGGGGCTAGTAGGGATTGCCTCTGTTCGTCCATGAGTGATTCTAGTGAGGAAATCCCAACGTCTGGTGAAGACTATCAGCTCTTCCCACGAAGATTGTTTCCGGGAGACAACTCTGAACTGGCTGACATGTCAACATCCAGTCCCTCTTTACCACCGGGGTACAGGTCTTTGGGTCAGATCATTTCTGCCGCAGCCTCTATGGGAGTGTCGACTCCTTCTCCGAGGCCAGCTGCTCCTTCAACCGGGGTGTCTCCTCAGACGCCCGTTACTTCTGTACCCGTTCGTCCCACTGTTTGTGTGGCCGCCTCTTCTCCTGTTGTCACAGCACCCTCTGCCAGGGCTATGCCAACTCCTGAAGATATCTATCTAGTGACTGCTATACCGGAGAACATCTCTCCGGAGGAGTATCGGTTGTCTCTGCAACAGCCGAACCCCGAGGTTGGACCATCCTCCCAAGATCCCAACCGCTCTTATTTTTCGCACTATGCACAGGATGGTACACCCGTGTATTCTTTTCCAAGTCAGTATGATGAGCACGGGGACATTTTACGTCTTCCCGCTCCTGAGGCTTACCTCCATGCTCAAGGTTTACCTTATAACCAGGCTTATAACCCGTAAGGGCAACCTTTCCAAGGCCAATCTTCGGGCCAACCTGGCTATCCTTATGACCCACAGGGGCAGCCCATCCAAAGCTATCCTGCGGGCCAGAAAGGGCCATCGTACGGTCCGCAAGGACAGTATTACAGCCCTTCCAGTCAACCTGTTCAGCCTCATCCGGGGTATCAACCGGGACCGGTATATGGTCCTGGGGGGCAAATCCAGCCTTCTCTACCAATGCAACCTCAGTATCCTGTTGTTTCTAACGTTCCATATCAGCCGAGACCATCCTATGGTTCCACTTCAGGTAAAACCGGTTTCCAGCAACCACCTGGCCCTGTTCCTCCACCAGGCCAACCGGCCCATCCGGCACAACCTAGTGTTCCGCCTCCAGGCCAACCGGCCCATCCGGTACAACCTGGGGCTCCTTCACAGCCAGGTCAACCTGTGCAACCGACACCGCCTGTTTATCCGGGTCAACCTGTTCATTTAGGGCAACCCTCTCAGTCGGGTCAACCTGTTCACTCAGGGCAGCTCGCTCATTCTATTAACCCTGCCCAGCAGCCAATTCATTCGATGCCGCATCCAAATCAACAGTTGTGCCCTACTTATCAGGCTCCGCAGGGTTCCACTTTTCAGCAGCTTACTCATCCTCAGGGTGGTTATTATCCTCATGGTCAATCTCAACCAAATTAT